>CM067364.1:83856851-83932289 GCA_034401795.1 Chaetoderma sp. LZ-2023a
AAATCAATTTTCTAGTCAAGAAGACTATTTTTGAATAGTGCAATGACTGGCTCGTTTATCGGGCCAGTCATTCCAGTGATAAATTTTCAAAAATAGTTTTTTCTTGGCCTGCTATTCATGACTACTGAAAAAGCTGTTGTGTTAAAAGGTTAACAAAGTTTATGTACACATCTGGATCCAATATTTAGACACTCACCATTGAGCCATTTGGTATTATGTTGTGCAGTCCTCAGATACTTAGAAGGACCCATTATTCTATGGATGGCCGGATCTTGTCCATTTATATCAGTAGAGGTGGCACTATAGAGGTCCCCATCAGAGGAAATGAGTACAGTGCCATTATACTGAGGGTCAAATCTGGGGGGACACTTTGCAACACCGGATATAGTTTTGTTTAAAGTATTCAAATCATCCGGCTTTAGAAGAAAAACATAGAAAATTAACATTTAATAATACAGAAGTGGTAGCAGTGGCATGTGGTGGCCATTAGACAATGACAGAAGCGTTATCATGGCAATGAAAGAATGGATGCCATTTCAAGAACAAGAGAGGAAAATTTAGATAATATTACCGCTCAGCTGGATCATAGATATTTCAAATAGAATGGTCTTTATCAACAAGATGGCCACCAAACCATTTATCCGACAGTTTCGAAAATTGCAAATTTGAGATCAGAATACTCGAAAACACATAAAACCAATTTCGGCCTCAAAATCCATCAAATAAAAAAATCCAATCTGGACGCCAAACATGCTATATTTTGATTGGCCCATCCATGTTTTTGACGGATCAACTTCCCTTGAACAAACTTTAATAGCCCTTGGTTCCTAATCATATCTCCCAAATTTCGGCCTGATCCCTTCAACAGTTCTGGAGAAGTCGTTTTCGCTACTACTAGTTTAACAAGATGGCCGCCAAACCATTTGACAAATCAAGCTCCCTTGAACAAACTTGGTTCAGCTCTTGCCCTAAATCATATTTCATGAGATTTGCATCAATCCCCTAAGCGGTTTCGGAGAAGATTTTTAAAGACATTTCCTAAAATCGGGCTAACTCCAAGATGGCCACCGGCCAAATTGGCCGATTGGATTCATTTGAACAAACTTGGATCCCTATGCCCTAAGGATGCTTCCTGTCAAATATAATTGAAATCGGCCCAAGGGTTCTTGAGAAGTTGTTTAAAGGAAAAGTTGATGGACGGACGGATGGATGGACGGTCGCAACGGCATAAACTCACTTGGCCTTTTAGGCCAGGTGAGCTAATAATGAAGAGACGGGGTGTTATCTGACCAATAGTTGTGACCTCGCTGACCTCCAGAATACAGACAAACTCATCTCTGATCTCCTCTGAAACAGTTAAAAAACTTAACTTAATAGAAGCTGTGAAAGCTAAAGCATGAAATGTTTCACCTGTATCTATGTATGGATAGTGAGGATTTACATTAAGCTAATGAAGTGTATTGAGCTTTGACCTGTATTAGTCAGTTCTAATCATAGGCTCTGCCACAGTTTGTTAGTAAATAGGCTGGAACAGGTATTGGTCCTCAGGACACGCTTTAATCCTCAAATTTGCTCAAGAAGAATTTCTCATAGAAAATGTCCATTTGCAGACCTAGATAAGACTGTTTTTGAAAATTTACAACTGGAATGACTGGTTCAGTTATCGAGCCAGCCATTCCAGTTGTAAATTTTCAAAAATGGTCTTTTGGTCTGGAAATGGACATTTCTGAAGACCACTGCAGAAGCCGTTTTTGGCTGATATGAGTGTTACAGGGTTAATTAATCAGGAAAAAAGGCTGTGGTTCATCATATGGACTAACTTTCAAGATGGCGGCCATGGTACTGCCTTCTGAATGTCCATTTACAGGCCAAGAGAATACAATTTTTGAAAATTTATCACTGGAATGACTGTGGTAAATTTTCAAAAATTGTGTTCTCTTGGCCTGTAAATGGACATTCCACAAGACCATAAGAGAGGCTGGTTTTTGCCGGCATGACCATTATAGGGTTAATGTCCAATTTCATCTGTCTTGTTTGTTTCAGTACGACATTCGTCAGAAGGCCTTGAAACTGACGGCTAACAGCATGTATGGGTGCCTGGGCTTCAGTAATTCACGCTTCTATGCAGTCCCTCGCTGCATTGATCACGAGTAAAGGTAAGGAGGTATGTATCCATCTCTATGCGTACAAATTACTTCACAGACCTTCAAATCTGACAAAGCCAATCAATGTCTCGCTTGTGGGATAAGTTAAATCAAGGAGTGTAAGGTGAGAATTCTTATACATACGAATCTATTCTGTTCTACAAGAATTTTGCATCAGAAACACAGCTCTAAAGTCCATGCCACAAGATTTGCTGTGAATGAATCGTTCCACACTCGGCTACTTGATTCTAACTCGCCAAGACGTCATTTTGTACAATCACATTCTGCTGTGATAACTGGACATTCGCGCAAGTGGAATTTATTCGTTTTTACCAGGAAAATTAGCAATCAGAAACACAAATATTAAGTGTGCTTCCACGAAATGTACCGATGTCGCAGGGGTATCACGACAGCGCCATACAAAATAAATAATACCCATGTGCGGAGGTCGCGCATTAGGTCGGTCCAGAGCAAATTTAAGACTCATTCTGCGAAGGTGTTAAAGATTATTTATAGATGTACACACGCGTAGGTCGTCTACATGTATCCATGGTATCAGACGCTTTAACGTATTGCCTACGCTGCTATCGACGCGTCATGAATGTACTAGTTAGCTGTTTTCACCAAACGCAACTAAGAAAGTGATGTCAAAACCGTGATGCGTATTCGGACCCATTTTTTAGACCCGTTTTAATCCCGTTGTTGTTTTCTTTCTGCTTCGTTTTTTTACACGATTTTGGCGCGCTATTATTTCGTTTCTGTTCCGTTTTATGTTAACTATGAGCCTCACTGTAGAACTAGGTGTCCAGATAGGTTTAGGGATGTTGTAACTTAAATTCGTGTTAGTTCTTTGTAGAATTGTATAAATAGTTGTACATAGTTCCTTCCCTTTATAGTCCCTTTTCTGTACTCAATTTCCTTCCTGTAAATAATTGTACATTTACCATTATATTAAGATTCCCTCGGTTTGGTAGGCTGTACTGCTGGACCATTTATCGTATAGATAACTGTTGATAGTTAAGTTGCTTTGGTTTGGTAGGATGTACTGCTGGACCATTTATCGTGTAGATAACTGTTGATAGTTAAGTTGCTTTGCTTTGGTAGACTGTATTGCTGGACCATTCATCGTGTAGATAACTGTTGATAGTTAAGTTGCTTTGGTTTGGTAGGCTGTACTGTTGGACCATTTATTGTGTAGATAACTGTTGATAGTTAAGTTGCTTTGGTTTGGTAGGCTGTACTGCTGAACCATGTATCGTGTAGATAACTGTTGATAGTTAAGTTGCTTTGGTTTGCTAGGATGTACTGCTGGACCATTTTTCGTGTAGATAACTGTTGATAGTTAAGTTGGTTTGGTTTGGTAGGCTGTACTGTTGGGCCATTTATCGTGTAGATAACTGTTGATAGTTAAGTTGGTTTGGTTTGGTAGGCTGTACTGCTGGACCATTTATCGTGTAGATAACTGTTGATAGTTAAGTTGCTTTGGTTTGGTAGGCTGTACTGTTGGACACTGTATCGTGTAGATAACTGTTGATAGTTAAGTTGCTTTGGTTTGGTAGGCTGTACTGCTGAACCATTTATCGTGTAGATAACTGTTGATAAGTAAGTTGCTTTGGTTTGGTAGGCTGTACTGCTGAACCATTTATCGTGTAGATAACTGTTGATAGTTAAGTTGCTTTGGTTTGCTAGGCTGTATTGCCGGACCATTTATCGTGTAGATAACTGTTGATAGTTAAGTTGCTTTGGTTTGGTAGGCTGTACTGCTGGACCATTTTAAAATCCCTAAATGTTTGTATCATGCAGTTAAAGACTATAGCGCCTTGCGTCAAGACTTTCTGCTATAGTTATGAGGACATATTTTCAGGGTAGGGGGAACAATATAGACTGGAAGATTATGTTCCGGACTAATGAGTCCCTGTTTTATATTGTGCCTAACAAAAAAGGTGACCGGGACCGAGTGGCCTAGTAACAAGCAGACATCAGACATAACAGGAAATGAACAAGTGAACATTGTGGACAGGAATGAGGGCGAATTAATGAGAAATGTAAGTATGTTACAGACATACTACGCGATCTCATGAACTGGGTACTCCACCACTCTCTATGGCTCTTAAATCTCTCTACCATAAGGGGAAGGGAAATGGACCAAGAGGACAATGACAAGATCTTATGAGACCTCCAACTCACTGGACATAGACTTTGTTCCTAACATGTTAGTGGGAAAAGGAACCTTGGTGGAGAGAAAAATATGGTGCTGGCAGTATCCCGCAATCCCGGAGTTCACGGCTGCTGGGCTAGCTGAGTCCCGCCGTTTCTACGGATGCTCGGCAGTTGTACCTTGGAAGAGCACCTGCCGCTGGTTCCACGGGCCGATTCAAGACCTCTGTTGGATGAGTAACCTTTTATATGTAGCTAAGTTACCACAAATGGTGTCAGGAGTACTTTGGGCCCTAAATTAAATTTAAAAACTGGGTTTTTTCAAAATTATTTTTCACAATTTTGCTGCTTAATTCTCGAGAAGGACATGGGCTACTCGATTATTACTCGAATGGCGCAAATTGTCCTCCATTTTGAACTTTTGACAACTGCGAAAATTAGATCACATTTTTATCATTTCCTGGTAGGTAATACCATATTTTAAAGATTTTAAATCAAATTAATTTGATTTTAACTTCATTTTTAATTTCTGATCTATTTTCGTGGTATTTGCTTTGACATTTTCCAATTATTTGGCACTCGTCAGTCCTACAAGTTGTATATCTATTTTCGTTATATATTTATATGCCACTGCAGGCTTAGAGGCTATGTCTTGATTCTAACCCCTCCCATAGGTTTACTATGGGATTTCGGATTGCCATGAAATCTGGTTAAAACACTGCAATTGTAAATTATCTATGTTTTCAATGTCTACAGCATTTTAATAAGTAAGGCTATAATGGGGTGTTTTTTTCGCCATACGAAGAAAGCGGTAATATTAAATAAAAGAAATAAATGCGAGTTACCACTTTTCATGAGGGGTGAGAATAAGGGGATATAGCCCCATTGCAATCTTAACTGTAACAATTCCGATCAGTCAAGAAATCCACCAATTTTTCTGATGTCAGTTGAATGCTTTCAGTGTTCCCTATGTAGTGAGCGAATCTACACTTGTCTAATTTCATCAATTTCATGTGCTGAACATTCAAGAATTATTGTCAAAGCTATTTATTTATTTTATTTATTACAACTACTGTGAACATGTACCACCATGATATTACTTATTATTCTTGACCTTATTTTGGGACAATACTCCGCTCTCTTCATTTGAAAAATGGCGGAGGTGGTGTGGGTGGTGGTGGATAGTGATGATCATTGCATTAACCTTTGCCGATGACAAAGTATTCCCTTCTAGTATGGTATGGTATACCAGGATTGGTAGGGCTGCTCTCATCTCATTCAGAACAGATGTCGACATTTACATGTATTCACAAATATCACCATTATAATGTCAGTAATCGTCCGCGTGTTGTTTAATCCGCATCTGAATGATTTCCTGTATAAGTGCTTACGTCTTTTACCAGTCAGACCCATTGCATGACCCAGATTGCTAAGTGTTTAAGAAACCTTTACGGTTTACTTTGTCTTGGTACAATTGATCTTGGGCATATATATGTTCTTATCAGGTGGGAAGAAATTGGGATAATCGTGGTTATGCTCATTAGGTGATGCCAAATAGCAATTCCTGACCAGATGATCTAGATGATGTTGTTAATTCACGGATCCATTTCTAGCTATATGTCTTGCCAATTCGTAGCTAAATTCTGCCCAATTTGTATGCACATTGGAATTGATTTTAACACTTTAAAACATAATTTCCCAGACTAAATTTCAAGGTGATTATACCGGTAAGCGGTTGAATATTTTGAAACTAATTTGACTGCAGGTCATTGTTGCCTAAGTCAGCAACAGCAGATGACCCGGATATTGACTCTGTTTTACCAGCATCACTCCTCTAGGTGCATGAGGTGTCAGGTCCGAGGGGAATGCATTACACATTTCCTAGGCGCATGAGGTGTCAGGTCCGAGGAGATGGCCATCGACCAATTCACAAGGACTTTCAGCTTCACTCCCCTATGCGCATGAGGTGTCAGGTCCGAGGGGAATGCATTACACATCTCCTTGGTGCATGAGGTGTCAGGTCCGAGGAGATGGCTATCGACCAATTCACAAACACTTTTTCAGCTTCACTCCCCTAGGCACATGAGGTGTCAGGTCCGAGGGGCATGCATTACACATCTCCTTGGTGCATGAACATCATCATGACTTGTCATGTCAGAGGAGATGACCAATTACAAAATCACACAAATCAGAGTCAATATCCAGTTACAATCCATCAGATTTTGCACATTCTACTTATCTTCCTGCAAATATCATCCTCATGTTCAGTATTATGAGATTGGTGTAATTAAAACGATAATCTGAAATTAGTGCTTCACATTTTAAGATTCTGCATGACACTGAAGACATTCAAATTGTCTAGAAACCGCTATCAATCGTTAACATTATGTTCCTTTAATAATAATCATAGTTATAGTTTCGGCTGTTTAATAGTAATTTTGAACAGTTATTAAACAATCTGCAACAGCAAAATCGTGATGTTCTATTCTTTGTAAGTTTTTGGGAAACTAAATTAGTTGCACACATAAGCACATAATGGCTTTTTTCAGCAATAATACTCCTTGAGATACCAAAAACCAACAGGGGTCCATCATTTCAAATGACACGTGAATAATTGCGCGTAGTAATGCGTGGTTATGTTTACACATTTCTTGATCATGCATTACAAATATGCGTTGTCAAATGATGTGTAAATTGGTATGCATTAATCATACGCATTGTATTGTTAACTGTATTTATTGTCAGTCATGACGTGTGGTCATAATAATGCTCTCTGTTTATATGTATATAGATTAAATCCATGTGCATGCTTTTTATAAGTATATGCATCATATGTTATGATGCAAACTCATCTATGTATAGTGAAATTCAGTTTAGGTTAGCTATTCAAAGCCAGTTCTACATTTGTAAGCTCAGATATTTTATAGGGTAGCTCAAATATATTATATATAGTTTTATTAGGTCAGCACAGATATTTTATAGGATACCCCAGATATATTAATTCTACATCAGGTCAGTTCAGATATTTTATATTAGGTCAACATTAGATATATATATATATACATATATATGTATGCCATATCTCTATATTGTCTCTTAAACGTGTAACAATTACATGTTAATTTGATGCAATGATGCATTATTACTCTATAATGCATGCCTTATGCATATTTATAATGTGCATTACTCTATAATGCAGAAGTCTTGCATATGACAGCATATTTATAATATGCATTTAGCAAAGACCGCATAAATTGTGCAGATGCATTTCTTGCGCTTACTATTTCATAATGCGCAAAGTAATTGAGGCGTTTTGTCATAACGCAAATTCATATGTTTCTTTCTTCTGCTGTATTATCCATTCTGTTTTAGCTTCATTCATATATCTTTATTGTGATAGGGATAGTGGTTTTCCGGATTTCCTAAATTTGTAGATTCAGATCTGTTCAATTATATAAGAGGTTTATCATAAATGTTAAGGTTAAAAATGTTCACTAAAATTGAAAATATACAATATTCATAGGTTTTCCTCGAATCTCACATATGTTAATTTCAGATAACACTTCCACTAAATTGATGTGAGATTATTTTCATTACTTCCATTTATCAATTTGACAATTCCGACTGTCCTTAATTTTAGTTAGGGATGCTATGGTATTTTAAAATCTGTAACGATGGCCCTCGTCCGGCAGCTGTTGCTCTATCCATCTGTTTTATTATTAGCAGCTCATTCTTTCTGGATGGATCGACACCTACTATGGGAAATTTTTGTTTTAATTGTGGTAAATTCTAATTCTACCTTTAGCAGTTGAGCGTCAATGCCTGTGTGTTTTTTATGGTGTGTACATTTTTAAAGATTTGAGATTTTTAGATACAATTTTTAATTACACAACCATATTTTTATAAACGGGGGAGAGTGTGGTACTGGCGGTATCCAGCAACCCCGGAGTTCGCCTTTCGCGGCTGCCGGGCTAGCTAATTCCCGCCATTTCTACGGACACTTGGCAGTCCTACCTTGGAACTTGAAACGCGAGCACCTGCCGCTGGTTCTACGGGCCGATTCAAGAACTGTTGGGTGAGTAACCTTTTATATGTAGCTAAGTTACTACAACAACAAACCCTCTTAAGATGTCCTGTCCTTTTCAATCATAGATAGATTCCTGTGGACACAGACACAAAGAGAGATTAGAATTTCATAGCGCCAGATGTAATTAAATCAGTTTTAATGGCGACTATCATGCCTAATTGCAAATCCTGGAAACACATTACACACGGGATTAAAACGCTAAATTAGACAAATATGTATTAGAAGTCACGTGATAACTTGGTCCCAGTCCTTTCTCCAGCGATTTAGCTTGAGAAGACATCGTTATCACATGGAATTGAGTTTGTTTGGACACAACGAACAGAAAACATAGCAAGAAATTTAACTAGCATGTGCATCTCGTGTATCTCTTTGCCAATACATTGGTAAAGAGGAAGTGACAGTCTGCGCATACGCGAGGTTGGGGCTGGCATCCGCCGGATGGCATTTGACTACCGACCCAGTAGGGGCACCTAACTTTTGTAATCCGAGTGTTTATTGAGTTCAAGTCGATATTTGGGAATATCAAAGAGTGCTAGGGAGGTAAGTATACTCATGAAGTGAAAGGCAAGCTCGATAACCAAGTCAGTCACTCTACTGGTAAATTAAACATCTGCAAGCAAACATCTTTTATTTTATCTTGAACATTAAAGTTTAAGACCAGACTATACTAACATGTTTCACTGGGTAGAAAATGGTACATGTAGTCTCTGTACTTCTAACCTCTCGCTTAGCCATTAAATATACATCTTGACCACACAGCAGTATTATCCGAGGTGTGACCTTGTCGCCATCCAGGTATTTTCTTGTAATCACTACAGATAACTACATAATTTTTCTCACTCGTATCAATCTTTAGGAATTTAGTCAAGTTTACAAAAATTGTCGGACAGTCCACAGCAAGCCGCAATTCAAGACAACTAGTTTGAACGTATAAGTAATTACCACCACATCTAACTCTCCACGGGCCCTAAGAATACTTAATAGTAGTAATACAATGCTTTGTTAGGGAAATCTAGATTAACTACAAAATCATCAACTTACACTCACTGCGCATGCGCATACAGGTACTTCCGTTACTAAATATTGGCTGACATAGAAGCAACTATTCAATAACCAAAGGAACAAGCATCCGTGGGGTGGCGAGGCCGGGATCCTGTTAGGGAGGTAAGTATGTCATCTCACTCGTGAAAAAGAAATTGGATAAATTTCCTTATTTCACATCATGAGAACATACTTACCTCCCTAACACTCTTGATAAAAACCAGAATTTGAAAGTAAATTTGGTGGGAGGGAGGCAAGGTCCTGAAAACCAGCACACCCTCGAAGAGACTAGGCTCTTTGAATTCTAAAGAGATTTAAAACATCTGAAATTGTGACTGAAAACACAACCAGGAATAGAATTTTGCATCGGATAATCGACCGACGAAGAGAGATTGATCAAAAGGCAAACGCGCTCCCCCCACCCCCACCCGCCTCTTTCTGAGGAAGGTTAGGAAAAAACGCTGCTCTAAATGACTAGCATGTTCTCTAATACTTAATGAAAAGTATTACTAGACATTGAAAAAAGAAGAATTGCTTCTATTTCAAAAAACTCTGAAAATAACACAATTAAGAGACATTAACCATCACCATATTAAAATAAAAAATGACAACATCACCAAGAGAAAAACAAAAATGGTCATAAATACTGACCTCTGATGTCTTGGACGCGGCACTCATCTCATCCCCCACTGGATGAAGAGAATGTACCAGCTAATAGTAGGGATACCCTACCAACAAATGTGATATTTGTAAATAGCAGAGGAGGAAACTATTTACAAACATAAACCTCTACATTATTATTTTATTTTCTGAGGACTGAGACCGCGAGCGGGTTAGAAGTGTCACGAAGGTAATGGTCGGTAAAACTTGATTCACAGTGCCACTGGGCTACTGACATAATGTCTTCAATAGAAACACCATTAAATAATGCCGTGGGAGTTACCACACCACGGACACTATGAGCCTTGGCTCTATCTACTTGGATTCCAGTGGCTGTCTTATGACAGCATTGAACAGATTCTACTATCCATCTGGAAATAGTGTCTCTTGACGCCCTACCATGGGGTTCAATATATGAAAACCATACGGAACATGGGTCCGTCCGCCAAACCCGAGTTCTTCTCTTGTACTTATTTAAAGCACGGACAGGACACCATACTTTAGCACCAGGATCATATCTGGTTAAGATAATAGGCTTACCAGGATATTTTAAAGATTGATTCTTAGCCAAGAAATTCAATCTTGGTAGAAGTTTAAGGCCTTCACCTGTAACTATATAACGGTCAGGCTCAGCAGACAAAGCATGAATTTCACTCCTGTGTCTGGCTGATGCTGCCGCAACTAAAAATACAGTTTTAAGTGTCAATAATTTTACAGATATAGCACTAAGTGGTTCAAAAGGTTTATTTAAGCTAGGTATACTATTTCTTCTTTCGGTACTCGAGAACCCATCATTCACCACATGCTCTGATCCAATCTTCTCTCTATATATTCATCCATTGTTAATGATGTATAGAACTTAGTTCATTAACCAACGTGTTAAACTTAGCCGGGTAGCCGAGCCACTTTACCAGATACTCGTGTTGTCCCTTTTTATTTTTTCTACTTCGAGGTATTTTTTCCACTGAGTACACTTTATCATTTTCTTCTATCACTTGCTGTATCTCATCACGATAAATCGGGTCACCTCCATAGTCTTCTAATTTATATAAGTATGGATATTTGTCTGTATGCACGTCATGCACCTTAAACAAATCGCGACGCCATTTGAGTTTAGGTAGTATAATTTGAGTTTAGGTAGTATAATTTGAGTTTAGGTAGTATAATTTGAGTTTAGGTAGTATAATTTGAGTTTAGGTAGTATAATTTGAGTTTAGGTAGTATAATTTGAGGTTATGTAGTTTAATTTGAGTTTAGCCAGTATAATTTGAGTTTAGCTAGTATAATTTGAGTCTAGGTAGTATAATTTGAGTTTAGGTCGTATAAGTTGAGTTTAGGTAGTATAATTTGAGTTTAGCCAGTAAAATTTGAGTTTAGCTAGTATAATTTGAGTCTAGGTAGTATAATTTGAGTTTAGGTCGTATAAGTTGAGCTTAGGTAGTATAATTTGAGTTTAGGTAGTTTAATTTGAGTTTAGGTAGTTTAATTTGAGTTTAGGTAGTATAATTTGAGTTTATGTCGTATAATTTGAGCTTAGGTAGTATAATTTGAGTTTAGGTAGTATAATTTGAGTTTAGGTAGTATAATATGAGTTTAGGTAGTATAATTTGAGTTTAGGTCGTATAATTTGAGTTTAGGTCGTATAATTTGAGTTTAAGTAGTATAATTTGAGTTTAGGTAGTATAATTTGAGTTTAGGTAGTATAATTTGAGTTTAGGTAGTATAATTTGAGTTTAGGTAGTATAATATGAGTTTAGGTAGTATAATATGAGTTTAGGTAGTATAATATGAGTTTAGGTAGTATAATTTGAGTTTAGGTAGTATAATTTGAGTTTAGGTAGTATAATTTGAGTTTCGGTAGTATAATTTGAGTTTAGGTAGTATAATTTGAGTTTAGGTAGTATAATATGAGTTTAGGTAGTATAATTTGAGTTTAGGTCGTATAATTTGAGTTTAGGTCGGATAATTTGAGTTTAAGTAGTATAATTTGAGTTTAGGTAGTATAATTTGAGTTTAGGTAGTATAATTTGAGTTTAGGTAGTATAATTTGAGTTTAGGTAGTATAATATGAGTTTAGGTAGTATAATATGAGTTTATGTAGGATAATATGAGTTTAGGTAGTATAATTTGAGTTTAGGTAGTATAATTTGAGTGTAGGTAGTATAATTTGAGTGTAGGTAGTATAATTTGAGTTTCGGTAGTATAATTTGAGTGTAGGTAGTATAATTTGGGTTAAGGTAGTGTAATTTGAGTTTAGGTAGTATAATTTGAGTTTAGGTAGTATAATTTGAGTTTAGGTAGTATAATTTGAGTTTAGGTAGTATAATTTGAGTGTAGGTCGTATAATTTGAGTTTAAGTAGTATAATTTGAGTTTAGGTAGTATAATATGAGTTTAGGTGGTATAATTTGATTCTAGGTAGTAAAATTTGAGTTTAGATAGTATAATATGAGTTTAGGTAGTATGATATGAGTTTCGGTAGTATAATTTGAGTTTAGGTAATATAATTTGGGTTAAGGAACTGTAATTTGATTTTAGGTAGTATAATTTGAGTTTAGGTAGTATAATATGAGTTTAGGTAGTATAATATGAGTTTAGGTAGTATAATATGTGTTTATGTCGTATAATTTGAGCTTAGGTAGTATAATTTGAGTTTAGGTAGTATAATTTGAGTTTAGGTAGTATAATATGAGTTTAGGTAGTATAATTTGAGTTTAGGTCGTATAATTTGAGTTTAGGTCGTATAATTTGAGTTTAAGTAGTATAATTTGAGTTTAGGTAGTATAATTTGAGTTTAGGTAGTATAATTTGAGTTTAGGTTGTATAATTTGAGTTTAGGTAGTATAATATGAGTTTAGGTAGTATAATATGAGTTTAGGTAGTATAATATGAGTTTAGGTAGTATAATTTGAGTTTAGGTAGTATAATTTGAGTTTAGGTAGTATAATTTGAGTTTCGGTAGTATAATTTGAGTTTAGGTAGTATAATTTGAGTTTAGGTAGTATAATATGAGTTTAGGTAGTATAATTTGAGTTTAGGTCGTATAATTTGAGTTTAGGTCGGATAATTTGAGTTTAAGTAGTATAATTTGAGTTTAGGTAGTATAATTTGAGTTTAGGTAGTATAATTTGAGTTTAGGTAGTATAATTTGAGTTTAGGTAGTATAATATGAGTTTAGGTAGTATAATATGAGTTTATGTAGGATAATATGAGTTTAGGTAGTATAATTTGAGTTTAGTTAGTATAATTTGAGTTTAGGTAGTATAATTTGAGTTTCGGTAGTATAATTTGAGTTTCGGTAGTATAATTTGAGTTTCGGTAGTATAATTTGAGTGTAGGTAGTATAATTTGGGTTAAGGTAGTGTAATTTGAGTTTAGGTAGTATAATTTGAGTTTAGGTAGTATAATTTGAGTTTAGGTAGTATAATTTGAGTTTAGGTAGTATAATTTGAGTGTAGGTCGTATAATTTGAGTTTAGGTAGTATAATTTGAGTTTAGGTAGTATAATATGTGTTTATGTCGTATAATTTGAGCTTAGGTAGTATAATTTGAGTTTAGGTAGTATAATTTGAGTTTAGGTAGTATAATATGAGTTTAGGTAGTATAATTTGAGTTTAGGTCGTATAATTTGAGTTTAGGTCGTATAATTTGAGTTTAAGTAGTATAATTTGAGTTTAGGTAGTATAATTTGAGTTTAGGTAGTATAATTTGAGTTTAGGTAGTATAATTTGAGTTTAGGTAGTATAATATGAGTTTAGGTAGTATAATATGAGTTTAGGTAGTATAATATGAGTTTAGGTAGTATAATTTGAGTTTAGGTAGTATAATTTGAGTTTAGGTAGTATAATTTGAGTTTCGGTAGTATAATTTGAGTTTAGGTAGTATAATTTGAGTTTAGGTAGTATAATATGAGTTTAGGTAGTATAATTTGAGTTTAGGTCGTATAATTTGAGTTTAGGTCGGATAATTTGAGTTTAAGTAGTATAATTTGAGTTTAGGTAGTATAATTTGAGTTTAGGTAGTATAATTTGAGTTTAGGTAGTATAATTTGAGTTTAGGTAGTATAATATGAGTTTAGGTAGTATAATATGAGTTTATGTAGGATAATATGAGTTTAGGTAGTATAATTTGAGTTTAGTTAGTATAATTTGAGTTTAGGTAGTATAATTTGAGTTTCGGTAGTATAATTTGAGTTTCGGTAGTATAATTTGAGTTTCGGTAGTATAATTTGAGTGTAGGTAGTATAATTTGAGTTTAGGTAGTATAATTTGAGTTTCGGTAGTATAATTTGAGTTTAGGTAGTATAATTTGAGTTTAGGTAGTATAATATGAGTTTAGGTAGTATAATTTGAGTTTAGGTCGTATAATTTGAGTTTAGGTCGGATAATTTGAGTTTAAGTAGTATAATTTGAGTTTAGGTAGTATAATTTGAGTTTAGGTAGTATAATTTGAGTTTAGGTAGTATAATTTGAGTTTAGGTAGTATAATATGAGTTTAGGTAGTATAATATGAGTTTATGTAGGATAATATGAGTTTAGGTAGTATAATTTGAGTTTAGGTAGTATAATTTGAGTGTAGGTAGTATAATTTGAGTGTAGGTAGTATAATTTGAGTTTCGGTAGTATAATTTGAGTGTAGGTAGTATAATTTGGGTTAAGGTAGTGTAATTTGAGTTTAGGTAGTATAATTTGAGTTTAGGTAGTATAATTTGAGTTTAGGTAGTATAATTTGAGTTTAGGTAGTATAATTTGAGTGTAGGTCGTATAATTTGAGTTTAAGTAGTATAATTTGAGTTTAGGTAGTATAATATGAGTTTAGGTGGTATAATTTGATTCTAGGTAGTAAAATTTGAGTTTAGATAGTATAATATGAGTTTAGGTAGTATGATATGAGTTTCGGTAGTATAATTTGAGTTTAGGTAATATAATTTGGGTTAAGGAACTGTAATTTGATTTTAGGTAGTATAATTTGAGTTTAGGTAGTATAATATGAGTTTAGGTAGTATAATATGAGTTTAGGTAGTATAATATGTGTTTATGTCGTATAATTTGAGCTTAGGTAGTATAATTTGAGTTTAGGTAGTATAATTTGAGTTTAGGTAGTATAATATGAGTTTAGGTAGTATAATTTGAGTTTAGGTCGTATAATTTGAGTTTAGGTCGTATAATTTGAGTTTAAGTAGTATAATTTGAGTTTAGGTAGTATAATTTGAGTTTAGGTAGTATAATTTGAGTTTAGGTTGTATAATTTGAGTTTAGGTAGTATAATATGAGTTTAGGTAGTATAATATGAGTTTAGGTAGTATAATATGAGTTTAGGTAGTATAATTTGAGTTTAGGTAGTATAATTTGAGTTTAGGTAGTATAATTTGAGTTTCGGTAGTATAATTTGAGTTTAGGTAGTATAATTTGAGTTTAGGTAGTATAATATGAGTTTAGGTAGTATAATTTGAGTTTAGGTCGTATAATTTGAGTTTAGGTCGGATAATTTGAGTTTAAGTAGTATAATTTGAGTTTAGGTAGTATAATTTGAGTTTAGGTAGTATAATTTGAGTTTAGGTAGTATAATTTGAGTTTAGGTAGTATAATATGAGTTTAGGTAGTATAATATGAGTTTATGTAGGATAATATGAGTTTAGGTAGTATAATTTGAGTTTAGTTAGTATAATTTGAGTTTAGGTAGTATAATTTGAGTTTCGGTAGTATAATTTGAGTTTCGGTAGTATAATTTGAGTTTCGGTAGTATAATTTGAGTGTAGGTAGTATAATTTGGGTTAAGGTAGTGTAATTTGAGTTTAGGTAGTATAATTTGAGTTTAGGTAGTATAATTTGAGTTTAGGTAGTATAATTTGAGTTTAGGTAGTATAATTTGAGTGTAGGTCGTATAATTTGAGTTTAGGTAGTATAATTTGAGTTTAGGTAGTATAATATGTGTTTATGTCGTATAATTTGAGCTTAGGTAGTATAATTTGAGTTTAGGTAGTATAATTTGAGTTTAGGTAGTATAATATGAGTTTAGGTAGTATAATTTGAGTTTAGGTCGTATAATTTGAGTTTAGGTCGTATAATTTGAGTTTAAGTAGTATAATTTGAGTTTAGGTAGTATAATTTGAGTTTAGGTAGTATAATTTGAGTTTAGGTAGTATAATTTGAGTTTAGGTAGTATAATATGAGTTTAGGTAGTATAATATGAGTTTAGGTAGTATAATATGAGTTTAGGTAGTATAATTTGAGTTTAGGTAGTATAATTTGAGTTTAGGTAGTATAATTTGAGTTTCGGTAGTATAATTTGAGTTTAGGTAGTATAATTTGAGTTTAGGTAGTATAATATGAGTTTAGGTAGTATAATTTGAGTTTAGGTCGTATAATTTGAGTTTAGGTCGGATAATTTGAGTTTAAGTAGTATAATTTGAGTTTAGGTAGTATAATTTGAGTTTAGGTAGTATAATTTGAGTTTAGGTAGTATAATTTGAGTTTAGGTAGTATAATATGAGTTTAGGTAGTATAATATGAGTTTATGTAGGATAATATGAGTTTAGGTAGTATAATTTGAGTTTAGGTAGTATAATTTGAGTTTAGGTAGTATAATTTGAGTTTCGGTAGTATAATTTGAGTTTCGGTAGTATAATTTGAGTTTCGGTAGTATAATTTGAGTGTAGGTAGTATAATTTGGGTTAAGGTAGTGTAATTTGAGTTTAGGTAGTATAATTTGAGTTTAGGTAGTATAATTTGAGTTTAGGTAGTATAATTTGAGTTTAGGTAGTATAATTTGAGTGTAGGTCGTATAATTTGAGTTTAGGTAGTATAATTTGAGTTTAGGTAGTATAATATGAGTTTAGGTGGTATAATTTGATTCTAGGTAGTAAAATTTGAGTTTAGATAGTATAATATGAGTTTAGGTAGTATGATATGAGTTTCGGTAGTATAATTTGAGTTTAGGTAATATAATTTGGGTTAAGGAACTGTAATTTGATTTTAGGTAGTATAATTTGAGTTTAGGTAGTATAATATGAGTTTAGGTAGTATAATATGAGTTTAGGTAGTATAATATGTGTTTATGTCGTATAATTTGAGCTTAGGTAGTATAATTTGAGTTTAGGTAGTATAATATGAGTTTAGGTAGTATAATATGAGTTTAGGTAGTATAATATGTGTTTATGTCGTATAATTTGAGCTTAGGTAGTATAATTTGAGTTTAGGTAGTATAATTTGAGTTTAGGTAGTATAATATGAGTTTAGGTAGTATAATTTGAGTTTAGGTCGTATAATTTGAGTTTAGGTCGTATAATTTGAGTTTAAGTAGTATAATTTGAGTTTAGGTAGTATAATTTGAGTTTAGGTAGTATAATTTGAGTTTAGGTAGTATAATTTGAGTTTAGGTAGTATAATATGAGTTTAGGTAGTATAATATGAGTTTAGGTAGTATAATATGAGTTTAGGTAGTATAATTTGAGTTTAGGTAGTATAATTTGAGTTTAGGTAGTATAATTTGAGTTTCGGTAGTATAATTTGAGTTTAGGTAGTATAATTTGAGTTTAGGTAGTATAATATGAGTTTAGGTAGTATAATTTGAGTTTAGGTCGTATAATTTGAGTTTAGGTCGGATAATTTGAGTTTAAGTAGTATAATTTGAGTTTAGGTAGTATAATTTGAGTTTAGGTAGTATAATTTGAGTTTAGGTAGTATAATTTGAGTTTAGGTAGTATAATATGAGTTTAGGTAGTATAATATGAGTTTATGTAGGATAATATGAGTTTAGGTAGTATAATTTGAGTTTAGTTAGTATAATTTGAGTTTAGGTAGTATAATTTGAGTTTCGGTAGTATAATTTGAGTTTCGGTAGTATAATTTGAGTTTCGGTAGTATAATTTGAGTGTAGGTAGTATAATTTGGGTTAAGGTAGTGTAATTTGAGTTTAGGTAGTATAATTTGAGTTTAGGTAGTATAATTTGAGTTTAGGTAGTATAATTTGAGTTTAGGTAGTATAATTTGAGTGTAGGTCGTATAATTTGAGTTTAGGTAGTATAATTTGAGTTTAGGTAGTATAATATGTGTTTATGTCGTATAATTTGAGCTTAGGTAGTATAATTTGAGTTTAGGTAGTATAATTTGAGTTTAGGTAGTATAATATGAGTTTAGGTAGTATAATTTGAGTTTAGGTCGTATAATTTGAGTTTAGGTCGTATAATTTGAGTTTAAGTAGTATAATTTGAGTTTAGGTAGTATAATTTGAGTTTAGGTAGTATAATTTGAGTTTAGGTAGTATAATTTGAGTTTAGGTAGTATAATATGAGTTTAGGTAGTATAATATGAGTTTAGGTAGTATAATATGAGTTTAGGTAGTATAATTTGAGTTTAGGTAGTATAATTTGAGTTTAGGTAGTATAATTTGAGTTTCGGTAGTATAATTTGAGTTTAGGTAGTATAATTTGAGTTTAGGTAGTATAATATGAGTTTAGGTAGTATAATTTGAGTTTAGGTCGTATAATTTGAGTTTAGGTCGGATAATTTGAGTTTAAGTAGTATAATTTGAGTTTAGGTAGTATAATTTGAGTTTAGGTAGTATAATTTGAGTTTAGGTAGTATAATTTGAGTTTAGGTAGTATAATATGAGTTTAGGTAGTATAATATGAGTTTATGTAGGATAATATGAGTTTAGGTAGTATAATTTGAGTTTAGGTAGTATAATTTGAGTTTAGGTAGTATAATTTGAGTTTCGGTAGTATAATTTGAGTTTCGGTAGTATAATTTGAGTTTCGGTAGTATAATTTGAGTGTAGGTAGTATAATTTGGGTTAAGGTAGTGTAATTTGAGTTTAGGTAGTATAATTTGAGTTTAGGTAGTATAATTTGAGTTTAGGTAGTATAATTTGAGTTTAGGTAGTATAATTTGAGTGTAGGTCGTATAATTTGAGTTTAGGTAGTATAATTTGAGTTTAGGTAGTATAATATGAGTTTAGGTGGTATAATTTGATTCTAGGTAGTAAAATTTGAGTTTAGATAGTATAATATGAGTTTAGGTAGTATGATATGAGTTTCGGTAGTATAATTTGAGTTTAGGTAGTATAATTTGGGTTAAGGAACTGTAATTTGATTTTAGGTAGTATAATTTGAGTTTAGGTAGTATAATATGAGTTTAGGTAGTATAATATGAGTTTAGGTAGTATAATATGTGTTTATGTCGTATAATTTGAGCTTAGGTAGTATAATTTGAGTTTAGGTAGTATAATTTGAGTTTAGGTAGTATAATATGAGTTTAGGTAGTATAATTTGAGTTTAGGTCGTATAATTTGAGTTTAGGTCGTATAATTTGAGTTTAAGTAGTATAATTTGAGTTTAGGTAGTATAATTTGAGTTTAGGTAGTATAATTTGAGTTTAGGTCGGATAATTTGAGTTTAAGTAGTATAATTTGAGTTTAGGTAGTATAATTTGAGTTTAGGTAGTATAATTTGAGTTTAGGTAGTATAATTTGAGTTTAGGTAGTATAATATGAGTTTAGGTAGTATAATATGAGTTTATGTAGGATAATATGAGTTTAGGTAGTATAATTTGAGTTTAGGTAGTATAATTTGAGTTTAGGTAGTATAATTTGAGTTTCGGTAGTATAATTTGAGTTTCGGTAGTATAATTTGAGTTTCGGTAGTATAATTTGAGTGTAGGTAGTATAATTTGGGTTAGGTAGTGTAATTTGAGTTTAGGTAGTATAATTTGAGTTTAGGTAGTATAATTTGAGTTTAGGTAGTATAATTTGAGTTTAGGTAGTATAATTTGAGTGTAGGTCGTATAATTTGAGTTTAGGTAGTATAATTTGAGTTTAGGTAGTATAATATGTGTTTATGTCGTATAATTTGAGCTTAGGTAGTATAATTTGAGTTTAGGTAGTATAATTTGAGTTTAGGTAGTATAATATGAGTTTAGGTAGTATAATTTGAGTTTAGGTCGTATAATTTGAGTTTAGGTCGTATAATTTGAGTTTAAGTAGTATAATTTGAGTTTAGGTAGTATAATTTGAGTTTAGGTAGTATAATTTGAGTTTAGGTAGTATAATTTGAGTTTAGGTAGTATAATGAGAGTTTAGGTAGTATAATATGAGTTTAGGTAGTATAATTTGAGTTTAGGTAGTATAATTTGAGTTTAGGTAGTATAATTTGAGTTTAGGTAGTATAATTTGAGTTTAGGTTAGTATAATTTGAGTTTAGGTAGTATAATTTGAGTTTAGGTAGTATAATTTGAGTTTAGGTAGTATAATTTGAGTTTAGGTCGTATAATTTGAGTTTAGGTCGTATAATTTGAGTTTAGGTAGTATAATTTGAGTTTAGGTAGTATAATTTGAGTTTAGGTAGTATAATTTGAGTTTAGGTAGTATAATAATTTGAGTTTAGGTAGTATAATATGAGTTTAGGTAGTATAATATGAGTTAATATGAGTTTAGGTAGTATAATTTGAGTTTAGTTAGTATAATTTGAGTTTAGGTAGTATAATTTGAGTTTCGGTAGTATAATTTATCGGTAGTATAATTTGAGTTTCGGTAGTATAATTTTGTAGGTAGTATAATTTGAGTTTAGGTAGTATAATTTGAGTTTCGGTAGTATAATTTGAGTTTAGGTAGTATAATTTGAGTTTAGGTAGTATAATATGAGTTTAGGTAGTATAATTTGAGTTTAGGTCGTATAATTTGAGTTTAGGTCGGATAATTTGAGTTTAAGTAGTATAATTTGAGTTTAGGTAGTATAATTTGAGTTTAGGTAGTATAATTTGAGTTTAGGTAGTATAATTTGAGTTTAGGTAGTATAATATGAGTTTAGGTAGTATAATATGAGTTTATGTAGGATAATATGAGTTTAGGTAGTATAATTTGAGTTTAGGTAGTATAATTTGAGTGTAGGTAGTATAATTTGAGTGTAGGTAGTATAATTTGAGTTTCGGTAGTATAATTTGAGTGTAGGTAGTATAATTTGGGTTAAGGTAGTGTAATTTGAGTTTAGGTAGTATAATTTGAGTTTAGGTAGTATAATTTGAGTTTAGGTAGTATAATTTGAGTTTAGGTAGTATAATTTGAGTGTAGGTCGTATAATTTGAGTTTAAGTAGTATAATTTGAGTTTAGGTAGTATAATATGAGTTTAGGTGGTATAATTTGATTCTAGGTAGTAAAATTTGAGTTTAGATAGTATAATATGAGTTTAGGTAGTATGATATGAGTTTCGGTAGTATAATTTGAGTTTAGGTAATATAATTTGGGTTAAGGAACTGTAATTTGATTTTAGGTAGTATAATTTGAGTTTAGGTAGTATAATATGAGTTTAGGTAGTATAATATGAGTTTAGGTAGTATAATATGTGTTTATGTCGTATAATTTGAGCTTAGGTAGTATAATTTGAGTTTAGGTAGTATAATTTGAGTTTAGGTAGTATAATATGAGTTTAGGTAGTATAATTTGAGTTTAGGTCGTATAATTTGAGTTTAGGTCGTATAATTTGAGTTTAAGTAGTATAATTTGAGTTTAGGTAGTATAATTTGAGTTTAGGTAGTATAATTTGAGTTTAGGTAGTATAATTTGAGTTTAGGTAGTATAATATGAGTTTAGGTAGTATAATATGAGTTTAGGTAGTATAATATGAGTTTAGGTAGTATAATTTGAGTTTAGGTAGTATAATTTGAGTTTAGGTAGTATAATTTGAGTTTCGGTAGTATAATTTGAGTTTAGGTAGTATAATTTGAGTTTAGGTAGTATAATATGAGTTTAGGTAGTATAATTTGAGTTTAGGTCGTATAATTTGAGTTTAGGTCGGATAATTTGAGTTTAAGTAGTATAATTTGAGTTTAGGTAGTATAATTTGAGTTTAGGTAGTATAATTTGAGTTTAGGTAGTATAATTTGAGTTTAGGTAGTATAATATGAGTTTAGGTAGTATAATATGAGTTTATGTAGGATAATATGAGTTTAGGTAGTATAATTTGAGTTTAGTTAGTATAATTTGAGTTTAGGTAGTATAATTTGAGTTTCGGTAGTATAATTTGAGTTTCGGTAGTATAATTTGAGTTTCGGTAGTATAATTTGAGTGTAGGTAGTATAATTTGGGTTAAGGTAGTGTAATTTGAGTTTAGGTAGTATAATTTGAGTTTAGGTAGTATAATTTGAGTTTAGGTAGTATAATTTGAGTTTAGGTAGTATAATTTGAGTGTAGGTCGTATAATTTGAGTTTAGGTAGTATAATTTGAGTTTAGGTAGTATAATATGTGTTTATGTCGTATAATTTGAGCTTAGGTAGTATAATTTGAGTTTAGGTAGTATAATTTGAGTTTAGGTAGTATAATATGAGTTTAGGTAGTATAATTTGAGTTTAGGTCGTATAATTTGAGTTTAGGTCGTATAATTTGAGTTTAGGTAGTATAATTTGAGTTTAGGTAGTATAATTTGAGTTTAGGTAGTATAATTTGAGTTTAGGTAGTATAATTTGAGTTTAGGTAGTATAATTTGAGTTTAGGTAGTATAATTTGAGTTTAGGTAGTATAATTTGAGTTTAGGTAGTATAATTTGAGTTTAGGTAGTATAATTTGAGTTTAGGTAGTATAATTTGAGTTTAGGTAGTATAATTTGAGTTTAGGTAGTATAATTTGAGTTTAGGTAGTATAATATGAGTTTAGGTAGTATAATTTGAGTTTAGGTCGTATAATTTGAGTTTAGGTCGGATAATTTGAGTTTAGGTAGTATAATTTGAGTTTAGGTAGTATAATTTGAGTTTAGGTAGTATAATTTGAGTTTAGGTAGTATAATTTGAGTTTAGGTAGTATAATATGAGTTTAGGTAGTATAATATGAGTTTAGGTAGGATAATATGAGTTTAGGTAGTATAATTTGAGTTTAGGTTAGTATAATTTGAGTTTAGGTAGTATAATTTGAGTTTAGGTAGTATAATTTGAGTTTCGGTAGTATAATTTGAGTTTCGGTAGTATAATTTGAGTTTAGGTAGTATAATTTGAGGTTAAGGTAGTGTAATTTGAGTTTAGGTAGTATAATTTGAGTTTAGGTAGTATAATTTGAGTTTAGGTAGTATAATTTGAGTTTAGGTAGTATAATTTGAGTTATCGTATAATTTGAGTTTAGGTAGTATAATTTGAGTTTAGGTAGTATAAATGAGTTTAGGTCGTATAATTTGATTCTAGGTAGTAAAATTTGAGTTTAGGTAGTATAATATGAGTTTAGGTAGTATAATTTGAGTTATGTAGTATAATTTGAGTTTAGGTAGTATAAATTTAGGGGTTAAGGAACTGTAATTTGATTTTAGGTAGTATAATTTGAGAGTTTAGGTAGTTTATAATAATTTGAGTTTAGGTAGTATAATTTGAGTTTAGGTAGTATAGTATATGTGTTTAGGTCGTATAATTTGAGTTTAGGTAGTATAATTTGAGTTTAGGTAGTATAATATGAGTTTAGGTAGTATAATTTGAGTTTAGGTAGTATAATTTATGTGTTTCAGTGTCGTATAATTTGAGCTTAGGTAGTATAATTTGAGTTTAGGTAGTATAATTTGAGTTTAGGTAGTATAATTTGAGTTTAGGTAGTATAATTTGAGTTTAGGTCGTATAATTTGAGTTTAGGTCGTATAATTTGAGTTTAAGTAGTATAATTTGAGTTTAGGTAGTATAATTTGAGTTTAGGTAGTATAATTTGAGTTTAGGTAGTATAATTTGAGTTTAGGTAGTATAATTTGAGTTTAGGTAGTATAATTTGAGTTTAGGTAGTATAATATGAGTTTAGGTAGTATAATTTGAGTTTAGGTAGTATAATTTGAGTTTAGGTAGTATAATTTGAGTTTCGGTAGTATAATTTGAGTTTAGGTAGTATAATTTGAGTTTAGGTAGTATAATATGAGTTTAGGTAGTATAATTTGAGTTTAGGTCGTATAATTTGAGTTTAGGTCGGATAATTTGAGTTTAAGTAGTATAATTTGAGTTTAGGTAGTATAATTTGAGTTTAGGTAGTATAATTTGAGTTTAGGTAGTATAATTTGAGTTTAGGTAGTATAATATGAGTTTAGGTAGTATAATATGAGTTTATGTAGGATAATATGAGTTTAGGTAGTATAATTTGAGTTTAGTTAGTATAATTTGAGTTTAGGTAGTATAATTTGAGTTTCGGTAGTATAATTTGAGTTTCGGTAGTATAATTTGAGTTTCGGTAGTATAATTTGAGTGTAGGTAGTATAATTTGGGTTAAGGTAGTGTAATTTGAGTTTAGGTAGTATAATTTGAGTTTAGGTAGTACAATTAGAGTTTAGGTAGTATAATTTGAGTTTAGGTATTATAATTAGAGTCTAGGTCGTATAATTGCAGTCTAGATCGTATAATTTGAGTTTAGGTAGTATAATTTGAGTTTAGGTCGTATAATTTGAGTTTAGGTCGTATAATTTGAGTTTAGGTAGTATAATTTGAGTTTAGGTAGTATAATATGAGTTTAGGTAGTATAATTTGAGTTTAGGTCGTATAATTTGAGTTTAGGTCGTATAATTTGAGTTTAGGTTTTATAATGTGGGTTTACGTAGTATAATTTGAGTTTAGGTAGTAAAATTTGAGTTTAGGTCGTATAATTTGAGCTTAGGTAGTATAATTTGAGTTTAGGTAGTATAATTTGAGTTTAGGTAGTAAAATTTGAGTTTAGGTAGTATAATTTGAGTTTAGGTAGTATAATTTGAGTTTAGGTAGTATAATTTGAGTTTCGGTAGTATAATTTGAGTTTAGGTAGTATAATTTGAGTTTAGGTAGTATAATATGAGTTTAGGTAGTATAATTTGAGTTTAGGTCGTATAATTTGAGTTTAGGTCGGATAATTTGAGTTTAAGTAGTATAATTTGAGTTTAGGTAGTATAATTTGAGTTTAGGTAGTATAATTTGAGTTTAGGTAGTATAATTTGAGTTTAGGTAGTATAATATGAGTTTAGGTAGTATAATATGAGTTTATGTAGGATAATATGAGTTTAGGTAGTATAATTTGAGTTTAGGTAGTATAATTTGAGTTTAGGTAGTATAATTTGAGTTTCGGTAGTATAATTTGAGTTTCGGTAGTATAATTTGAGTTTCGGTAGTATAATTTGAGTGTAGGTAGTATAATTTGGGTTAAGGTAGTGTAATTTGAGTTTAGGTAGTATAATTTGAGTTTAGGTAGTATAATTTGAGTTTAGGTAGTATAATTTGAGTTTAGGTAGTATAATTTGAGTGTAGGTCGTATAATTTGAGTTTAGGTAGTATAATTTGAGTTTAGGTAGTATAATATGAGTTTAGGTGGTATAATTTGATTCTAGGTAGTAAAATTTGAGTTTAGATAGTATAATATGAGTTTAGGTAGTATGATATGAGTTTCGGTAGTATAATTTGAGTTTAGGTAGTATAATTTGGGTTAAGGAACTGTAATTTGATTTTAGGTAGTATAATTTGAGTTTAGGTAGTATAATATGAGTTTAGGTAGTATAATATGAGTTTAGGTAGTATAATATGTGTTTATGTCGTATAATTTGAGCTTAGGTAGTATAATTTGAGTTTAGGTAGTATAATATGAGTTTAGGTAGTATAATATGTGTTTATGTCGTATAATTTGAGCTTAGGTAGTATAATTTGAGTTTAGGTAGTATAATATGAGTTTAGGTAGTATAATTTGAGTTTAGGTCGTATAATTTGAGTTTAGGTCGTATAATTTGAGTTTAAGTAGTATAATTTGAGTTTAGGTAGTATAATTTGAGTTTAGGTAGTATAATTTGAGTTTAGGTCGGATAATTTGAGTTTAAGTAGTATGATTTGAGTTTAGGTAGTATAATTTGAGTTTAGGTAGTATAATTTGAGTTTAGGTAGTATAATTTGAGTTTAGGTAGTATAATATGAGTTTAGGTAGTATAATATGAGTTTATGTAGGATAATATGAGTTTAGGTATTATAATTTGAGTTTAGGTAGTATAATTTGAGTTTAGGTAGTATAATTTGAGTTTAGGTAGTATAATTTGAGTTTAGGTAGTATAATGAGAGTTTAGCTAGTATAATATGAGTTTAGGTAGTATAATGTGAGTTTAGGTAGTATAATGAGAGTTTAGCTAGTATAATATGAGTTTAGGTAGTATAATGTGAGTTTAGGTAGTATAATTTGAGTTTAGGTAGTATAATTTGAGTTTAGGTCTGATAATTTCAGTTTCGGTAGTAAAATTTCAGTTTAGGTAGTAAAATTTCAGTTTAGGTAGTAAAATTTCATTTTAGGTAGTATAATTTGAGTTTAGGTAGTATAATTTGAGTTTAGGTTGTATAATGTGGGTTTATGTAGTATAATTTGAGTTTAGATAGTATAATTTGAGTTTAGGTATTATAATTAGAGTCTAGGTCGTATAATTGCAGTCTAGATCGTATAATCTCAGTTTAGGTAGTATAATTTGAGTTTAGGTCGTATAATTTGAGTTTATGTCATATAATTTGAGTTTAGGTCGTATAATTTGAGTTTAGGTAGTATAATTTCAGTTTATGTAGTAAAATTTCATTTTAGGTAGTATAATTTGAGTTTAGGTAGTATAATTTGAGTTTAGGTTTTATAATGTGGGTTTACGTAGTATAATTTGAGTTTAGGTAGTATAATTTGAGTTTAGGTCGTATAATTTGAGCTTAGGTAGTATAATTTGAGTTTAGGTAGTATAATTTGAGTTTAGGTAGTAAAATTTGAGTTTAGGTCGTATAATTTCAGTTTCGGTAGTATAATTTGAGTTTAGGTAGTATAATTTGAGTTTAGGTCATATAATTTCAGTTTCGGTAGTATAATTTCAGTTTAGATATTAAAATTTCATGTTAGGTAGTATAATTTGAGTTTAGGTAGTATAATTTGAGTTTAGATAGTATAATTTGAGTTTAGGTAGTATAATTTGAGTTTAGGTCGTATAATTTGAGATTAGGTATTATAATTTGAGTTTAGGTCGTATAATTTGAGTTTAGCTAGTATAATTTCTGTTTAGGTAGTATAATTTGAGTTTAGGTCGTATAATTTGAGTTTAGGTCGTATAATTTGAGTTTAGGTCGTATAATTTGAGTTTAGGTAGTATAATTTCAGTTTAGGTAGTAAAATTTCATTTTACGTAGTATAATTTGAATTTAGGTAGTATAATTTGAGTATAGGTTGTATAATGTGCGTTTACGTAGTATAATTTGAGTTTAGGTAGTATAAATTGAGTTTACGTAGTATAATTTGAGCTTAGGTAGTATAATTTGAGTTTAGGTAGTATAATTTGAGTTTAGGTAGTATAATTTGAGTTTAGGTCGTATAATTTCAGTTTCGGTAGTATAATTTCAGTTTAGGTATTAACATTTCTTGTTAGGTAGTATAATTTGAGTTTAGGTAGTATAATTTGAGTTTAGGTAGTATAATTTGAGTTTAGGTAGTATAATTTGAGTTTAGGTAGTATAATTTGAGTTTAGGTCGTGTAATTTGAGATTAAGTAGTATAATTTGAGTTTAGGTCGTATAATTTCAGTTTAGGTAGTATAATTTAAGTTTAGGTCGTATAATTTGAGTTTATGTCGTATAATTTGAGTTTAGGTCGTATAATTTGAGTTTAGGTAGTATAATTTCAGTTTATGTAGTAAAATTTCATTTTAGGTAGTATAATTTGAGTTTAGGTAGTATAATTTGAGTTTAGGTTTTATAATGTGGGTTTACGTAGTATAATTTGAGTTTAGGTAGTATAATTTGAGTTTAGGTCGTATAATTTGAGCTTAGGTAGTATAATTTGAGTTTAGGTAGTATAATTTGAGTTTAGGTAGTAAAATTTGAGTTTAGGTCGTATAATTTCAGTTTCGGTAGTATAATTTGAGTTTAGGTAGTATAATTTGAGTTTAGGTCATATAATTTCAGTTTCGGTAGTATAATTTCAGTTTAGATATTAAAATTTCATGTTAGGTAGTATAATTTGAGTTTAGGTAGTATAATTTGAGTTTAGATAGTATAATTTGAGTTTAGGTAGTATAATTTGAGTTTAGGTCGTATAATTTGAGATTAGGTATTATAATTTGAGTTTAGGTCGTATAATTTGAGTTTAGCTAGTATAATTTCTGTTTAGGTAGTATAATTTGAGTTTAGGTCGTATAATTTGAGTTTAGGTCGTATAATTTGAGTTTAGGTCGTATAATTTGAGTTTAGGTAGTATAATTTCAGTTTAGGTAGTAAAATTTCATTTTACGTAGTATAATTTGAATTTAGGTAGTATAATTTGAGTATAGGTTGTATAATGTGCGTTTACGTAGTATAATTTGAGTTTAGGTAGTATAAATTGAGTTTACGTAGTATAATTTGAGCTTAGGTAGTATAATTTGAGTTTAGGTAGTATAATTTGAGTTTAGGTAGTATAATTTGAGTTTAGGTCGTATAATTTCAGTTTCGGTAGTATAATTTCAGTTTAGGTATTAACATTTCTTGTTAGGTAGTATAATTTGAGTTTAGGTAGTATAATTTGAGTTTAGGTAGTATAATTTGAGTTTAGGTAGTATAATTTGAGTTTAGGTAGTATAATTTGAGTTTAGGTCGTGTAATTTGAGATTAAGTAGTATAATTTGAGTTTAGGTCGTATAATTTCAGTTTAGGTAGTATAATTTCAGTTTAGGTAGTAAAATTTCATTTTAGGTAGTGTAATTTGAGTTTAGGTCGTATAATTTGAGTTTAGGTAGTATAATTAGAGTCTAGGTCGTATAATTTGAGTTTAGGTAGTATAATTTGAGTTTAGGTAGTACAATTTGAGTTTAGATAGTATAATTTGAGTTTAGGTATTATAATTAGAGTCTAGGTCGTATAATTGCAGTCTAGATCGTATAATCTCAGTTTAGGTAGTATAATTTGAGTTTAGGTCGTATAATTTGAGTTTAGGTCGTATAATTTGAGTTTAGGTCGTATAATTTGAGTTTAGGTAGTATAATTTCAGTTTATGTAGTAAAATTTCATTTTAGGTAGTATAATTTGAGTTTAGGTAGTATAATTTGAGTTTAGGTTTTATAATGTGGGTTTACGTAGTATAATTTGAGTTTAGGTAGTAAAATTTGAGTTTAGGTCGTATAATTTGAGCTTAGGTAGTATAATTTGAGTTTAGGTAGTATAATTTGAGTTTAGGTAGTAAAATTTGAGTTTAGGTCGTATAATTTCAGTTTCGGTAGTATAATTTGAGTTTAGGTCATATAATTTCAGTTTCGGTAGTATAATTTCAGTTTAGATATTAAAATTTCATGTTAGGTAGTTTAATTTGAGTTTAGGTAGTATAATTTGAGTTTAGATAGTATAATTTGAGTTTAGGTAGTATAATTTGAGTTTAGGTCGTATAATTTGAGATTAGGTAGTATAATTTGAGTTTAGGTCGTATAATTTGAGTTTAGCTAGTATAATTTCTGTTTAGGTAGTATAATTTGAGTTTAGGTCGTATAATTTGAGTTTAGGTCGTATAATTTGAGTTTAGGTCGTATAATTTGAGTTTAGGTAGTATAATTTCAGTTTAGGTAGTAAAATTTCATTTTACGTAGTATAATTTGAATTTAGGTAGTATAATTTGAGTATAGGTTGTATAATGTGCGTTGACATAGTATAATTTGAGTTTAGGTAGTATAAATTGAGTTTAGGTAGTATAATTTGAGCTTAGGTAGTATAATTTGAGTTTAGGTAGTATAATTTGAGTTTAGGTAGTATAATTTGAGTTTAGGTCGTATAATTTCAGTTTCGGTAGTATAATTTCAGTTTAGGTATTAACATTTCTTGTTAGGTAGTATAATTTGAGTTTAGGTAGTATAATTTGAGTTTAGGTAGTATAATTTGAGTTTAGGTAGTATAATTTGAGTTTAGGTAGTATAATTTGAGTTTAGGTCGTGTAATTTGAGATTAAGTAGTATAATTTGAGTTTAGGTCGTATAATTTCAGTTTAGGTAGTATAATTTCAGTTTAGGTAGTAAAATTTTATTTTAGGTAGTGTAATTTGAGTTTAGGTCGTATAATTTGAGTTTAGGTAGTATAATTAGAGTCTAGGTCGTATAATTTGAGTTTAGGTAGTATAATTTGAGTTTAGGTAGTACAATTTGAGTTTAGATAGTATAATTTGAGTTTAGGTATTATAATTAGAGTCTAGGTCGTATAATTGCAGTCTAGATCGTATAATCTCAGTTTAGGTAGTATAATTTGAGTTTAGGTCGTATAATTTGAGTTTATGTCGTATAATTTGAGTTTAGGTCGTATAATTTGAGTTTAGGTAGTATAATTTCAATTTATGCAGTAAAATTTCATTTTAGGTAGTATAATTTGAGTTTAGGTAGTATAATTTGAGTTTAGGTTGTATAATGTGGGTTTACGTAGTATAATTTGAGTTTAGGTAGTATAATTTGAGTTTAGGTATTATAATTAGAGTCTAGGTCGTATAATTGCAGTCTAGATCGTATAATCTCAGTTTAGGTAGTATCATTTGAGTTTAGGTCGTATAATTTCAGTTTCGGTAGTATAATTTGAGTTTAGGTAGTATAATTTGAGTTTAGGTCATATAATTTCAGTTTCGGTAGTATAATTTCAGTTTAGGTATTAAAATGTCATGTTAGGTAGTATAATTTGAGTTTAGGTAGTATAATTTGAGTTTAGGTAGTATAATTTGAGTTTAGGTCGTATAATTTGAGATTAGGTAGTATAATTTGAGTTTAGCTAGAATAATTTCTGTTTAGGTAGTATAATTTGAGTTTAGGTCGTATAATTTGAGTTTAGGTCGTATAATTTGAGTTTAAGTCGTATAATTTGAGTTTAGGTAGTATAATTTGAGTTTAGGTAGTAAAATTTCATTTTACCTAGTATAATTTGAGTTTAGGTAGTATAATTTGAGTATAGGTTGTATAATGTGTGTTTACGTAGTGTAATTTGAGTTTAGGTAGTATAATTTGAGTGTAGGTCGTATAATTTGAGCTTAGGTAGTATAATTTGAGTTTAGGTAGTATAATTTGAGTTTAGGTAGTATAATTTGAGTTTAGGTCGTATAATTTCAGTTTCGGTAGTATAATTTGAGTTTAGGTAGTATAATTTGAGTTTAGGTCGTATAATTTCAGTTTTGGTAGTATAATTTCAGTTTAGGTATTAAAATTTCTTGTTAGGTAGTATAATTTGAGTTTAAGTAGTATAATTTGCGTTTAGGTAGTATAATTTGAGTTTAGGTCGTATAATTTGAGATTAGGTAGTATAATTTGAGTTTAGGTTGTATAATGTGGGTTTACGTAGTATAATTTGAGTTTAGGTAGTACAATTTGAGTTTAGGTCGTATAATTTGAGCTTAGGTAGTATAATTTGAGTTTAGGTAGTATAATTTGAATTTAGGTAGTATAATTTGAGTTTAGGTCGTATAATTTGAGTTTAGGTCGTATAATTTGAGTTTAGGTCGTATAATTTGAGTTTAGGTAGTATAATTTCAGTTTAGGTAGTAAAATTTCATTTTACGTAGTATAATTTGAGTTTAGGTAGTATAATTTGAGCATAGGTAGTATAATTTGAGTTTAGGTCATATAATTTCAGTTTCGGTAGTATAATTTCAGTTTAGGTATTAAAATTTCATGTTAGGTAGTATAATTTGAGTTTAGGTAGTATAATTTGAGTTTAGGTCGTATAATTTCAGTTTCGGTAGTATAATTTGAGTTTAGGTAGTATAATTTGAGTTTAGGTCGTATAATTTCAGTTTCGGTAGTATAATTTCAGTTTAGGTATTAAAATTTCTTGTTAGGTAGTATAATTTGAGTTTAAGTATTATAATTTAAGTTTAGGTAGTATAATTTGAGTTTAGGTCGTATAATTTGAGATTAGGTAGTATAATTTGAGTTTAGGTCGTATAATTTCAGTTTAGGTAGTATCATTTGAGTTTAGGTAGTAAAATTTCATTTTAGGTCGTATAATTTGAGGTTAGGTAGTATAATTTGAGTTTATGTAGTATAATTTGAGCTTAGATAGTATAATTTGAGTTTAGGTATTATAATTAGAGTCTAGGTCGTATAATTGCAGTCTAGATCGTATAATATCAGTTTAGGTAGTATAATTTCAGCTTAGGTAGTCTAATTTGAGTTTAGGTAGTATAATTTGAGTTTAGGTCGTATAATTTGAGTTTAGGTAGTATAATTTGAGTTTAGGTGGTATAATTTGAGTTTAGGTCGTATAATTTCAGTTTCGGTAGTATAATTTGAGTTTAGGTAGTATAATTTGAGTTTAGGTCGTATAATTTCAGTTTCGGTAGTATAATTTCAGTTTAGGTATTAAAATTTCCTTTTAGGTAGTAAAATTTCATTTTAGGTAGTGTAATTTGAGTTTAGATCGTATAATTTGAGTTTAGGTGGTATAATTTGAGTTTAGGTAGTAAAATTTCATTTTAGGTAGTGTAATTTGGGTTTAGGTCGTATAATTTGAGTTTAGGTAGTAAAATTTCATTTTAGGTAGTGTAATTTGAGTTTAGGTCATATAATTTGAGTTTAGGTAGTATTATTTGAGTTTAGGTCGGATAATTTCAGTTTCGGTAGTATAATTTCAGTTTAGGTATTAATATTTCTTGTTAGGTAGTATAATTTGAGTTTAGGTAGTATAATTTGAGTTTAGGTAGTATAATTTGAGTTTAGGTAGTATAATTTGAGTTTAGGTAGTATAATTTGAGTCTAGGTAGTATAATTTGAGTTTAGGTCGTATAATTTGAGATTAGGTAGTATAATTTGAGTTTAGGTCATATAATTTGAGTTTAGGTAGTATAATTTGAGTTTAGGTAGTGTAATTTGAGTTTAGGTCGTATAATTTGAGTTTAGGTAGTATAATTAGAGTCTAGGTCGTATAATTTGGGTTTAGGTAGTATAATTTGAGTTTAGGTAGTATAATTTGAGTTTAGATGGTATAATTTGAGTTTAGGTATTATAATTAGAGTCTAGGTCGTATAATTGCAGTCTAGATCGTATAATCTCAGTTTAGGTAGTATAATTTCAGCTTAGGTAGTATAATTTGAGTTTAGGTAGTATAATTTGAGTTTAGGTCGTATAATTTGAGCTTAGGTAGTATAATTTGAGTTTAGGTAGTATAATTTGAGTTTAGGTAGTATAATTTGAGTTTTGGTCGTATAATTTCAGTTTCGGTAGTATAATTTGAGTTTAGGTAGTATAATTTGAGTTTAGGTCGTATAATTTCAGTTTCGGTAGTATAATTTCAGTTTAGGTATTAAAATTTCATTTTAGGTAGTATAATTTGAGTTTATGTAGTATAATTTGAGTTTAGGTAGTATAATTTCAGTTTAGGTAGTACAATTTCATTTTAGGTAGTGTAATTTGAGTTTAGGTCGTATAATTTGAGTTTAGGTAGTATAATTAGAGTCTAGGTCGTATAATTGTAGTCTAGGTCGTATAATTTGAGTTTAGGTAGTATAATTTGAGTTTAGGTAGTATAATTTGAGTTTAGATAGTATAATTTCATTTTAGGTAGTGTAATTTGAGTTTAGGTAGTAAAATTTCATTTTAGGTAGTGTAATTTGGGTTTAGGTCGTATAATTTGAGTTTAGGTAGTAAAATTTCATTTTAGGTAGTGTAATTTGAGTTTAGGTCATATAATTTGAGTTTAGGTAGTATTATTTGAGTTTAGGTCGGATAATTTCAGTTTCGGTAGTATAATTTCAGTTTAGGTATTAATATTTCTTGTTAGGTAGTATAATTTGAGTTTAGGTAGTATAATTAGAGTCTAGGTCGTATAATTGTAGTCTAGGTCGTATAATTTGAGTTTAGGTAGTATAATTTGAGTTTAGATAGTATAATTTGAGTTTAGGTATTATAATTAGAGTCTAGGTCGTATAATTGCAGTCTAGATCGTATAATTTCAGTTTAGGTAGTATAATTTCAGTTTAGGTAGTAAAATTTGAGTTTAGATAGTATAATTTGAGTTTAGGTAGTATAATTTGAGTTTAGGTAGTATAATTTGAGTTTAGGTCGTATAATTTGAGTTTAGGTCGTATAATTTGAGATTAGGTCGTATAATTTGAGTTTAAGTCGTATAATTTGAGTTTAGGTCGTATAATTTGAGTTTAGGTCGTATAATTTGAGTTTAGGTGGTATAATTTGTGTTTAGGTCGTATAATTTGAGTTTAGGTAGTATAATTTGAGTTTAGGTAGTATAATTTGAGGTTAGGTAGTATAATTTGAGTTTAGGTAGTATAATTTGAGTTTAGTGATTGATGGTAGGTGTGATTAGAAGTGGCATGGATGTCTTTGTGGGAAGATGTATAGGATAGGTGAATGAATAGGTGGCATCATTGCAATAAAAGGGGATTTGTGGAGTTAAACATTACTACACAAATCAAAATAATAGAAAATGTAGCATAAGCAATATCCGTTTGAAAACAATTTGACGGAATAGTATTTATTCCTAATTTACAAATTACTTTCAGTGCAATCTTTTTCTAACTCCAAAGATCTTGTCTGCAAGAATGTGTATAATTTATTAAAATTTTCACTTCTAAGATATCTATTAACGTAATTAATAACTTGCTGTCAAATCTGCTTTATTCACCACCTGTCCATAATACAAAAAAAACCATTTGATCCTCTAATGCAACAACTGCTTCCAGTTTAATTATTTTTCAAAATTTCAACAGCTTTTCGATCCTAAGACGCCCACTTTTTATTATCCCCTGAGTTGGTGCTTACTTCCATCTGTAATTAGTGGCTTGCTCTGTTAGTTGGTGCGATTCCATCTGTAATTAGTGGCTGGTCCTGTTATTGAGCTAGTCATTCCAAGGACAATTTTTCAGAATTTGAGTGTTAAAGGGTTAAGCGCAAACTTCTATTCTCCTTTGGATGGTCTCTTAACACAAGTTTGACTGTATAGGGCTATATGTCACTTTTGAACAGTTGGAAATCAATTTAACTGAAAAATGCTGAGCTGCCTGGTACATTGTGTACCATGTACAACTGTGTAACCCATTTCCTCTCAGTAATCTTGAGAGTTTTATCTGATATGGGTATTATAGAAATGGAGATCATTTGAAAGTATTTGAAGTATTTGAAATACTTTTTAAAAGGTATTTGCATTTGCACGTTCAAATTGAAAGTATTTGCACTTGCATTTGCATTTTAACCAATGAGAACTATTTGCATTTGCATTTAAATACTTTTGAAAGTATTTGACCCCAGGTCTGGTCTATAGTGCTAAGCATATGGAACGACGTTATGAACAGTGTGGGAAGATGAAAATGTGGAAACCAAAACAGGAAGGACATGTGCGCAGCCTTCACCAACCAGGGCCACACTTTGGACTCAGGGGGCCCTTTTCAAAGTTTCTGAGAATCTTAACATGGGCCCTCGGGACTGCCGTTAGTATCGCGAGAATGTTAGGGTAGCGGTTCGACCGTAATGGTTATGGGGCTCCTGACATCAGAGGGCTGTAGGATTTGACCACATCAGTCTTATACATTACAACTCAGAAATAAGTTGATCTATTTCAAACACAAAGTAAAACGATATCATTGAATATTTTGAACATATTTGGATTGGAAGATATTGCTGCGAGAGAGAGAGAGAGAGAGAGAGAGAGAGAGAGAGAGAGAGGGGAGAGAGAGAGAGAGAGAGAGAGACCTAAGGCAACAATCTCTTCCCATCCAAATATGCTCAAAATTCTCAACAGAACATGTTTTATCGTTTTCAAAATCGTGTACTTTTGTAAATATGTTGTCTGGTTTAAGAGTTGTACTATATGTGTGACATCTATGCGCGTAATTTGTAAGTATGCAGGGCCCCCAAAGCTAAAGCGAAAAGTAATCTTTGTCACTTTTTCCCGGGGCTGGAATTGTAGGGTCATTGTGGAAATACACGTGTTGCATTGCCTTAAGTTCGGCCCTTCCACCAGGCCACACGTTCAAAGTAGCCTATCAACATGTGTCATAAGGCTGCGCATACTATTAGTTAAAGGATTTACTCGGCATGTAGACACTGCACTTGTCCGGATTATCATGCGATATTAACCCTTTAACACTCATATCAGCCAAAAAAAACTACTTCTTTGGTGGTCTTGAGAAATGTCCATTTGCAGACCAAGAAAAAACTATTTTTGAAAACATACCACTGGAATGTGTGGCTCGATAACCGACCCAGTCATTCCAGTGGTAAATTTTCCAAAAATAGTATTCTCTTGGCGTGCAAATGGACATTTTCTATGGGAAAATTGAAATTTTCCTGAACAAATTCGCAGGCTAAAGGGTTAAGTTGCATGGACCGCTTAGACTCCAAGCTAATCACACAACCGGATCATCATAAATGTGCATCTGCAAAATCTACAATGCATACGCAGAACATTTTTGTAGTAAGGGTATTCTTCCAATTCCGGCCAGCAAGAAGCATTGCCTGCAACTAGTGATTCCGTAAACTATCACATTCACAGAGCGCACTTTCAAACCACGGTGGGGATGCAAGCCAATGGACCTTTCTTGTTTTAGGTATGGCCTCTATGGTATCTCTAGCTAAGCGATCAATCGATGGCTGTACTCTCCGAATCTCAATTTCCAGGAAACTATGCAGGTTAACTGTTAAATATTTTGACATTTTAAATCGCAAATGCATAGAAGTCGTACAACGTGTCGGACTATTAAGCGTTTAAGACGGACTAAATCGAGTCATTCATATTGTAATTGATTATGACGTCATCCTACACGCCACGTAGTTGATTATGCCTGAGCAGTACCATTGCTGCAATATCATGCTATTTATTACTCACGCCCCGTAAGAGTGTCTTACGCGCGTTCGTGTGTCCGTGTTTGTGAGTAAGCGTGCGTGCCTGCGTGCGCGCGTGTTTTACGCGCGTGCGTACGTGTGTGCGTATGTGCGTGCCTGCGCGTGTGCGTGCGTACGACCGGAGCTGCATCTCAGAGACTACTGATCTGATTGGGCTAAAATGTCAATACAATAAAGGAGCTTAGCGTGCAAGAGAATTTGCAGACGGCGGCTATGATCCGGATAAAAGAACACGAATCCTTATCGGATCAAATTCTGGAACTGTTGATATCTCAGATCAGAAACTGCTTGTCCGATTTGACTCAAGTTGTAACACAGAAAAGGGTGTAACTATACACTAGGGCACTTTGGTCATGATCGAGAAAGAAATCAGGAAAAATCAGGAAAATCAGGAAAATCCAACTTTTTACGATGTGACTAAAACGGGCGTGTGATGGTCTGTAATCTCTGATTGCTCTTTAATGTGTGATCAAGGCGCTGGTGGTGGAGAATTTTTGTGGATGGAGCTCAGGCTTCCATGTGTTGCGTGCGTGCGTTCCTGTGTGCGTGTGCGCATGCGTGCGTGCGTGCTTGCGTGTTGTGCAGGCGGGCGGGTGGACTGACGGGCCTGCTGGCATTTGGGCGGGCGGCAGGTGGGCGGAAGGGTGCTCGTATGCTTGTCGTTTGAATTTGGTGAAGATTCACTAACTATGCGTACAGAGCCTGGATAATGTAACAACGATATTTTTTGCTGTCAATTTCACGCGGTTCAAATTTTGGTTTGACGGTGTAGACTGGCCTTTGGAACATATCAGCTTTCAGAGGGCGTAATCATCTCTTTAACCATTCAATCGCTGCATGCAAAGTTCGCAATTTTTCAATAATTGATGGAACGAATACTGTGTAGAAACGGCAATTATGTAAATCTGGTGATAGTCAAATGATGTTTATCACAAGCAAGAGCAACACATTTTAAAACCGGAAACCAGCTGACAAGGAGGATGGAACTGCGCAGGGTAATCTCAGACGACAAAATATTGCATCAAGATTTCATGTGCTAGCCAGCGAGCGTCACGCGCTGTATTCAGTTACAGCGGACGACCAGTTTGTAATGCATCGTCTGTAAGACTGCAACACACCTTTTGTCGCGTGGTTTATCTCTGCAAAGAGGATATTTAGGGTTATAACGTTTGAAGCACATTTTATGCGCAACATTTCTCCATCGCTGTTCAATTTGACGTCATAGTTAAATTATTGTTGAAGAATTAATTAAAACAATTTGAACAAAAACTCGTTGATGCCCCATGCAGACATAATATTCAGTCAAATTGTTTTCGAAATAATTTCGTATTTCAAGATGAGCTCGTATCAAAGTGTGTTTCCGGTAAACATGTGTGCCAAAAAATCTTAACCCTTTAACACTCATATCAGCCAAAAATTGCTTCTGCAGTGGTCTTGAGAAATGCGGTTTTGCAGAACAAAAGAAGACAATTTTTGAAAATATACAACTGGAATGACTGCCTCGATAACCGAGCCAGTCATTCCAGTGGTAAATTTTCAAAAATCGTCTTCTCTTGGTCTACAAATCAACATTTTCTATGAGAAAATTTAATTAAAAAACTCCCAAATTCGATGGTTAAAGGGTTAATAAGTGTTTTGAGCTAGCCTGTTTATCATTAATAATAGCCTAAACCTGAGATCTCACTTACGAGTTGAACTGTATCTGTGTCGTGATAAGCATTCTATTTTAAAATATTGTGTAAGTCATTAGACTATAAGATGATGCTGTGGTGCGTAGTAGTCATAAACTCGTTACTTTTCAAACAAATTTCAGATTTTTAAACGCGAACCCGCGTGCCATAGCAACGGATCAATCCGATCTGCCCGTCAAATATATGACGTCATAATCATTACGTCACATGTAGACTGACGTCACACACATAATTGACAGAAACATACACTAATTAATCTGGAATACGATGTCAGTTGTATGAATTGTGTGTCTTTACCATTTAATACGCGGAGCTTAGCGAGAGATGGGCGGGACATAGGTATAATGAATGTATCCATTAGACAAAGTGAGCGAGAAGTTTCCAATGACGTTATCATATTACTCCTATAGTTAGTATTGTGTCGTGTCAAAATGTCATTAGCCAAAGTCATGAAGTCACGGATCAGTGCGGTCTACTACATCTTGCTCATATCGGTCTCTGTTTTGGTTATGACGTCACAGAACCTTGGATGTGAGCACGAGCATGTCTCAATGACAGATCCGGAAGGGATTTTGGAATCAACAGGTTTTCCCGCCTCGTACACACCAGGATTTAATGCCACGTGGTTAGTAAATGTGTCACAGTTCTACGGTGTGCAGTTTGCTGTAGACACGTTTTTTACCCGTATAGGCGAGTATAAAAATGACAGCGATGTGATGCAATTGTACAGTTCGTGTCAAACTGATGGTGCTGCTATCCGCGAACTGTCGGGATTTGTGTTAGGTTCTGAGAAGATTACCGTATATAAGGGTATAGTGACGGTGCAATTCAGAAGCGTCAGTACTCCTATAACTTCTGCGATGACGTCTCTCCGGTTCCGCATTAGATATCGCGCTTTTGGGAATAACAACTGTAGCCAAGTGGTCCGTCCGGCCAATGGATATGTTTATGGTAGCGATTTCAGAGTTGGGAAGTCTGTGACATTTGCTTGTGAGGATGGATATTCACTGAGCGGTTTGGACACCATTGAGTGTTTGCTCTCTGTACCTGGCGATCCCGAATGGTCTGCTAGTCAGAATCCATCTTGTGACACACCCTGTCGGGCCTTCGCCGAACAGGATACCGCAATGCCGCAAGTAAATGAAACACGACAGGAACCGGAAGTAATAGTGCTTTACGGAAGCCGGATCCTATCACCTTCATATCCCCAGATTTTCTCAGGGAATATATCCTGTCGTTGGTTAGTGAAGGTACATCCACATCAAACCACGATTATCTCTTTAGAGGATCTCCAGATAGAGTCTCAAATATTTTCTCTGGAGATTCGAGTAAATGACACAGTTATGTTGAAATATTCGAATGTAACAGGTCTAACACTGCCGTTCACACTCAGTACTATCACAAGTGGGGACATTATTTTAACTTTAGATCTGTATGGTAGAAATAATTCCGGATTATTCAGTTTAGCAGTGATTCGATCTATGAACTCCGAGCAGCCAATCTCGCGGACAGAGTTTCCATATGTTCCCAATAATGTGACTCATCCCCTAGATTTCACTAGCAAATATGTTTGCCAATCAGACACAAGTAGTTACATTGTGGACTCAAACAATTTGTTCACACTTGAGGGATTAAAGTCAACATTTGACAACATTTATCCAATATCAATCTTGTCTGAACTTTTACATCTAAGTGAACTGTCGGGAACATTGCATTACCAAACTGAGACAATGTATCATACATCGCTTACTGTAGTGAATGAAGAACGTATCAAAGCAGACATCGTTAGTGCCACACCTGAGATCTTTCCATCCGCTTCCATACTAGAAGATTCATTTGGACATTATCACCTTAAAATTTTTCATTACACGTCTACATTAGTAAACGCCGAACTGTTCACATCCGGGACATTCTCTACATCAACTCTGCCGCATCCATCTGTAGATCTAGAGAGTTTGTATGGCACACATTATTCCTTGTCCGATACTATTCCCTCATCTATTACACATCATGTCACCGGATACGCCTTATCTGACTCTATTACATCACCCAGTACAGACCATAGCCATCTTAGAACAAAGCTGCAAGCGTCCCTTGATCAGGGGCTGATCCACCCAACGAGACAGGCCGAGACGCTGCTATATACAGTGACATCGCCAGATCCATGGCCCGAGACGCAATCACCTGACATGATATTGTCAGAACCACAATTCGAGACGCGTTTATCTGAAGTGATATCATCGCGTCCGGTGTCTGTGACACCCTGGTATGAAATCATATCTTCACATTCACTGTCGGAAATGCCGCCATATGAAATACCATCTTCAGTTCCACTGCTACAAACGCCTTCATATGAAATACCATCTTCAGTTCCACTGCTACAAACGCCTTCACATGAAATAACATCCTCATTTCGACTGTTTCAGACGCCTTCACATGAAATAACATCTTCATTTCGACTGTTTCAGACGCCTTCACATGAAATAGCATCTTCATTTCAAATGTTACAGACGCGTTCACATGAAATAACATCTTCAGTTCGGCAGCTTCATATGCCTTCGAGCTCGCAAGCATCACAGATAATCTCCATCGAAAGCCATACAGATTGCGCAACAATTGTAAGTATTACATTATACCATCCATGCTTGATGTAAATTTGGTCTACCATTATCAACCATGTCCCGCCCAGATAGACAGTATTGCTAGCCATGCTCCCCTCACATAGATAGCATCATCAACCATGTTTCACCCACATATACATTATTGCCAGCAATGTTCCATTCACATAGATGCCAATATTAACCATGTCCCGCCCACATCGACATTATTGTCAGCTATGTCCCACGCACATAGATACCATTGTCAACCATGTCCCATCCACATAGACGCCATTGTTAGACCGGTAACCATCACAAGTGACATCTTCGCTGAGGCGGAGCAAGGCAAGGGCTTAAAGGGGCTACAGGTCCGGAGTCCCGAAGGATAAGTTACCCCCAACTCAAAAACAATTATCGCATTTTACCTATTTGCGCCTATAATACAAATATCTCACTTTTAGAGTGAACATATCCGTAAGCCTTTCAATATTTTGAAACCAATTTCACTGGAAGCTTCCAGTCAAATTAGTTTCAAAATATTCAACCGCATTTTAACACATAGGCCTACGTAACGAATTTTGTATCATAGTTGTTGTTGTTGTTGTTGTTGTTGTTGTTGTTGTCGTCGTCATCATCGTCGTTAGTAGTAGTAGTAGTAGTAGTAGTAGTAGTAGTAGTAGTAGTAGTAGTAGTAGGAGTAGTAGTAGTAGTAGTAGCAGCAGTAGCAGTATCAGTAGTAGCAGTAGCCGTAGTAGCAGTAGTAGTAGTAGTAATGACGTCAGTGGAACTATCCAGTTTTAGCTATAGCGCACCTATAGATGTAAATATCTACATTTAACGGATATTTAACGCTATGGGTGTGCCGTAGCTAAATCTGGATAGTTCCCCTGAAGTCATTTCCGCTGACATGTCAATAAAAGATCACAATCAAAATATATCACTTGTCGGGGATTCATCGGAGTAAAATGAAGCATCCAGCATCTTAATTAATCTGAATATGATTAGCAGTTAACGAGTAGACAGCGTAGACTACTGCTGCTACGGCTAATGCTACTACTACTACTACTACTACTACTACTACTACTACTACTACTACTACTACTACTACTACTACTACTACTACTACTACTACTACTACTACTATTAGGCCTGCTACTACTAATACTGCTGCTGCTGCTGCTGCTGCTGGTGCTGCTGCTTGTGCTGCTGCTGCTACTACTACTACTACTACTACTACTACTACTACTACTACTACTACTACTACTACTACTATTAGGCCTGCTACTACTAATACTGCTGCTGCTGCTGCTGGTGCTGCTGCTGCTACTACTACTACTACTACTACTACTACTACTACTACTACTACTACTACTACTACTACTACTACTACTACTACTACTGCTGTTGCTACTGCTACTACCACTACTACTATTCGGCCTGCTGCTGCTACTACTACTACTACCACTACTACTACTACTACTACTACTACTACTACTACTACTACTACTACTATTACTACTACTACTACTACTACTACTACTACTACTACTACTACTACTAATACTACTCCCGACGACGATGACGACGACGACGACGACAACAACAACTTTAATCAAATTCGTTACGTATGTGTTAAAATGCTGTTGATTATTTTGAAACTATAATATATCCTCTAAAAGGGAAACAATTTTCTTTTGGTAATTGAGGAAGAAATTGAACAAACCCAAATTTATATTCTTTTTTTAGAAATAATGTATTGCCTGTATTAATCTGAGATCTTATTCGACTATGTAACAGAATTAGCGACGAAAACATAATATTTTGGAGACTATAGACCGGGCGAGAAAATCCTGAACTCTAGAATTCCACCTTTGATATGGTCATAGGCGATCTAGGGCTAGTCAGGTCTATGGTCACGCCCGTTTCTTGCTAATTTCGACTCCGCCCAGTCTGCGCATGTTTGAGTCGATTGGAAACTAACTCTACAGCTGTTGCTTATTTTGGAAAATAATTTGGCTGTGGGATGTCGCTGCCTACGGCAGTACCAGCTCCCAGTCAAATTAGTGTCAAAATAGTCAACAGAATATTTATATTAAATTGTAAATTCATTGAAGACATCCAATTCGTACATTTTAGTGACGGGTTTTCGGTTTTCGTGACGGTGCTGCGTCATTTTGATTGTAACTTCAGCTAGTGATGCGCGTGTGCGTATTTGATTATGACGTCAGATACTTGAGTGGCAGATCGGCTCCCTATATTGAACGACGAGAGTATATTTGATTGACAGAACGAATCAATGATTTGGTTACTCTTTGTTCTATTTCAAGTAATGAATAAATGTATGTCATTTTGATTACAGAATGCGTCATCATCAATTACAGTTGTCGGAGAATCTCTAGCCTTCTCAACTGACAATGATACCGTGACATCGCAGGGACACATACCCTATAATAAGACAGAAGACACTTTGCCCAGTAATGGCTTGAACGCCGGTGCACTAGCGGTGGGGATTATATCGTCAGTTAGTGTAGGTGTGGCTATCGGGGTCGTTGTGTACTTGTATTATCGTAGGAAAATTTTCGTTGCCAGACAATATATTCCAAAATTCAGCAATCCTGTTTATGACCACGAGACGAGTTCGACTGCCTCGACATTGACCCTCGTTAGGACGGAAGAGAATACGAGAACACTCGTTATGACGGAAGAAACAAATACACCCTCGTTATGACGGAAGGAAACAAATGAACACTCGCTTTGAAGAACACATGAACTATTGCTCTGATGGAAGAGAACAAAGAACACTCCTCAGGACGGAAGAGAAACAAATTAGCATTCGTTGGGAGGTAATAGAACAAAAGAGCACTCGTTTGGACAGAAGATAACAAATGAATGCTCGTTTGGACAGAGGAGAACAAATGAACGCTCGTTTGAACCGAAAATAACAAAGGAACACCAAGCAGCCACGGGTATGCTGCGATCTATTTATGCGGTCTCCAGCCAAGTTCCCACAATTCATTGCACTCGCTGCTGTTTAACGTTAACCGGAACCTGTACTTGCGGTTCCGGTTAGCGCTAAACGGTCGTAAGTGCAATGAATTATAGGAACTCGGTTGGAGACCGAATTGCATGGTCCTGAACCTCATACGATATTTAAGGTTAACATGCCTCGATTAATTCAGTATTTTGTATGTAGCATTGTGTTTTAAGACTTGATAGTCGAGACAACTAAGCAATCCAACGTTGTCGATACCGTACATTTAGAATCCGTTGTCTCATCATGCGTGGCAAGATTTAGCAGTTACGATATTTGAAATCGCTTTTCAAGCATGTGGCATCTCCAAACAAGAGAAATCTGAGATTGCAGACCCTCGCCCTTCTGTTTTGTGACATGGTAAACAGTTTTCGGATCTCCCACTTGTTTACGGATTTTCAATATATTTTCCAGGATTTTCCGGATCACACCCAAAGTCTTGGAATCTTAGGCCGTGTTCTCATGCAGCTACTAGTTCGGTAAATACCAGTTGTATCGACTAGCTTTCTCATTGGACTGGATCTTGTACCGGAATAAATACGATCACGCCGAACGTCTTGGAATCTTAGGCCGTGTTCTCATACAGCCACTATTTAGGTAAATACCAGTTATATCAGCTAGCGTTCTCATTGGACTGGATCTTGTACCGGAATAAATACTGCATTTATTTCGGATTTAATCCCACAAAATCCGAGGTTTATCTTCTGATATATCGCTATTTCTTTCCTATGTGAACGCAGGCTATTCCCTCAAAATTTGCCTGATCGCATTACCGTCAGCATTTCTCTCACTGTCTGCCAGGTAGCAGCGTTTTATCTCGCTCTCTACCAAGTAGCGCCACCGTCCAGTCCAGAACAATCTTCCAGCAGTTTGAATGCAAACCGATATATCGGCTGTATATTAACCTACATAGAACGTAAAATATAATTCAATATCATTACGCAACGAGAGAGGCGTCAGGCAGTGTTTTCACTCGAGACTTAACCAGTGTAGCGCAATACTGAGGTATGGCGTTGTCCTCGATTAACTCTCCAGTGAGAACACGGCTTTATTCTACAGTCACATTATTCCTTGCGTTCAGATTTGAGCCAGTAGATCCATAGATCCAGAATTTTATCCTATCCGGATCCATGTTCGTTTATCCGGATCACGGCCAAAGTTCCTTCATTGCATTAAAATGTGCGCCATATCATATCGGTTGTTTATTTTAATATAGTTTTATTGTACCACGTCAAAGGATTAAATGATACGGTATTCTGTAAGAAATATATAATTGGAGAGTGTAGATTACAAGGACAATGATGATAGATCCATGTAAGTGGTAGCTTTAGGGCACAATCAGGGCAGATAAAGATGGTCGCCTAAAATCTGAAAATGTCAAGAAAAAACAATACGGTAGCCAGAGAAATTACATTTTCTAAAAGTACTTTATAATTTGCCACATTATAAGGTCGTGTTAAATGACTGGTTAAATGACAGCGTTTAGGCTCAGAAAAATCGATTTACAAAGCTGACAAAATGGTATGATTGGTATGACATTTAGTAGACTAAATTTCCATTCTAGTCAACCACCATAAGAATGATTATGCCAAATTTGTATTGCAAAGTTATCGACGAAAATTCGTATTCCAGTACGCACTAAGTGACTCTGTGACCTCGACATTTGAAATTTTGATTTGAAACTAAAATGTTTTCTGGGCACTCATAATATTATGTTTGTAAGCAAAATGTGGTGATTCTACCTTCTTAGATTGCTGATTCATCACGAGGATGTGTATTCCGGTATGCACTACGTGGCCTTGACATTTAAGCTTTTGAACTGAAATTAACTGTTGCGTCTAGACAGATAGCCACCCTATTTTATTTACGAAAATGTGTATTCGTGTCTGCCACTAAGTGACCCCGTGAAACTAATGTTATCTTCTAGCCAACCACATTATAAATGTATGTTAGAGATTTGGTGATTATACGTGCTTGCATTGCATAGGTATCCACGAAAATATGTATTCGTGTCTGCCACTAAGTGACCCCGTGAAACTAATGTTATCTTCTAGCCAAGCACATTATAAATGTATGTTAGAGATTTGGTGATTATACGTGCTTGCATTGCATAGGTATCGACGAAAATATGTATTCCGGTATGCTCTACTTGACCCCGTTATCTCGATGTTTGACCGTGAAGAAAAAGTTCTTTATAGTTACTCGTAATATGAATGTATTCGCTAAATTTTGTGAATCTACCTCATAGAATTTCGGTGATATGCCCTGGACAGACAGACGGACGGTCGGTCGGTCGGGCGGTCGGGCGGACGGGCGGGTGGGTGGGTGGGTGGGTGGGCGGGCGGGCGGACAGGTAGACAGCATCAACCACAATATTCACACCAGCTTTAGCAGGTGAGTAATAACACAACCAATTTGCATTTACGATTTTGTAACGCTTTACATATGGTATGGATGTTGATGTTAAGACTGCACATTTAAAGAACAGGATAGACGAGTGGCAGATCGGATTACTATATCTGCATGGTAATGGACCTTTCTAGTTTATCCATCTATCACATGACGTCATAATCAACTACGTCACGTGTAGGATGGCGTCATAATTAATGACATCATGAATTACGTAGATAAGTATGTGATGGACGCATACTTTAAGACGGACTAAGCGTTGTGTATGGCTTTACTATTTAATAAACATGCTGTTGAATATTTTTAGACTAATTTGACTCGGCGATGTTGCTGCTATAGGCAGCAACAGCACCCAGTCAATTTAGTTTCAAAATATTCAAAAGCTTACCTGTATAGTTTTCTGTAAATCTATAGTCAGTGAGTTCAGAGATCGATCTATCCGAACACGATCGAGGTGTGTGTGGAGCTTACACACACACACGCACGCACGCACGCACGCACGCACGCACGCACGCACGCACGCACGCACGCACGCACGCACGCACGCACGCACGCACGCACGCACGCACGCACGCACGCACGCACGCACGCACGCACGCACGCACGCACGCACGCACGCACGCACGCACGCACGCACGCACGCACGCACGCACGCACGCACGCACGCACGCACGCACGCACGCACGCACGCACACACACACACAACACAAAATGTATTAAATAGTAAAGCCATAAAGTTCGTACAACAGCGCATAGTCCGTCCTCAATTATAAGCTCGTGATGTACTTATCTACGTCATTTATGCCGTCATAATTACGTCATTCATTATGATGTCATTCTTTACGGCACGTAGTGGATTATGACGTCATATGATGTAATGATAAAGTGGAAAGGTCCATTTATATTACGGATATTTGTTTGAGGTGCTAATGTAGAACATTGCTCTTGTGATCCACAAAGACGGCTGTTTTTTGTGGGGTCAGGTGTCAGTGTTACCACATATGGGGGGGGGGGGGGTGGGGTTGGGGTAAGGGGTGAGGGAGGCGGCATTGTTGCAGTTTCTATTTTCGTCGCAGAGATACACTCCCCGTGGTGTGAGAAGTGCAATGGGTATGTTAGAAGTGGCTCCATGACACCAACTAAAGTGACCCCCCACCCCACCCATTTTACCATATATATTTAACCGATGATTTTAACAGCATTGTGACGTTGCAATTCAGAAGCGTCAGTACTCCTATAACCTCTGCGATGATGTTTCTCCGGTTCTGTATTTGATATTGCGCTTTTTAGTCCTCTGGCTGGAGGGGGTTCTGTATGCAATCATATGTCACCTCCGTTTGTCGTTATTTTCTGTTAGGGCATGGTATTAGAAGAATGAAAATCCAGGGTAGACATTATGAATCAGATAGACAACTTTTTTTATCATGCTTTTATATTCAGTCATATTTGGGATTATGCTATTTTAACTCTGAGAGGCATAAATCAAAGTTTTAATAAGATATATGACTCAAAATCTATCAAAGTTATTATCATTGGAGGAAAGTACAATTTCCTGAATGTTTTAGATGATATTTAGGTATTTTGCTGAAATTGACAAAATTATGGAATTTTTTACGAAAAAACGTTTTCAGTTTTGTGTCAGAAATTCGGAAAATATAGATATATGAACAACTATTATAATAGCAACCAAGCTATTCATACTTCAAAATAAAGTCTGGTTGTCATGGATTCTAAAGTTACTAGGGTGAATATTGTGGCTTCATTATCCTTTGTTGATTGTCTGTATATCACCACCACGCACACCCCTCCCCATTATTTTATGTATGTGTAAAGGAAAATAGCAATATTTGCTCATGTTTCCGGGCATAGTCTTCTTAACTGTGTAGTTATTTATACAGAATGACACAAGTGAATGATGAGTGTCACCCTGTGTTGAATTAATGTGTCAGGCAACAATAGGTATGGGATTACATGTCCTTCATAACATAAATTCAACTGTGACTGTTGGAAACACGACTAGTACTATGGATATGATGTTTTATTTTTCTAATATCACAACTATCCTGCCTATTGATGTAATAAACTGATCCGTCAGTAATCATATGTGATCTAAAGTCTTGTATTTAGTTAGTAGTCGTCGGTGGTATACTACAAATGAACAACATACTGGTTCTTGGAAGATTGTCTCCCATCCTCAACACTTCAACACCTGAAAATGAGCAGCATGGGACTCCTCGTTTTCTACATACGCACCATTTATTTGCAGATCACTTTAAGCAGTTGTAACTTAGTGCCGGGTCCGGGAAAAGAAGTGAACTAGCAAGGGAACTAGCATGTCATCATATATTTCACACTTATATTGTTTCATATTTAGAGCCTCGCCAGTCATGTAGTTTACTTGCCTGTATGTCTAATAGAAGGCTCTCTTTATGTGACCACGTGTGGCATGGCTTGTTGGTGGCAGGTCTTTGGTTGGTATTTAAGACTAATGGGATAAGACGCTCCTAACGTCATCTATTGTTTTGCATTCAGCTGTTCGTTTGTAAATAATGGATCACGTATTCATCAGCACTAGCTAAACAGAGATCGTCCTCACAATGTCCAAAGTGTTCCAAGTACTTTTCTGGATTTGCCTTTAACGCTGAAGACACTGTACCAGATATGCTTGTGCACTCACTTCCAGGAAGTGCATATAATGCTGGGAAATCATAATATGTTGACCCTAATTTGAATTAGTGGTATATGTTTAACAGTCCTCCATATACATAACCTTATCCAGATATATTTCACATCAAGGCGCTTCAGAGTATCACAGAAGGACAATGTTATTACAAGCACATCAGTATCAGTGGAGAAAATAGCTACTCGCTGAATCCCATTTTGAGATGCGTACATGGCATTCCTTATAATACGAACATCCGCCTCTTTCCAATTACAGTAATTCCATTTGCATCAGGACAACGAATAGGAAATTGTTCTTTAATCCATTTACCGAGCGGCACTTGAAGCAGGGTTTTATTTATAGAAAAATGACCAGAAAGCACTCATGTCTAAGTGCCCTGGTGCTCTATCGCTGCTGTTACAGTTCTTTCTCGTTCTCTGTCTTTCACAGATCTCTGAATAGATGTATCAAGCACAAAATTAATCTGTGGCATTCTGGCAATGTGACAGTATCACTGATAGAGCAGAATTGCAAGAATCTCCAAAAATTCTCACGTCTTCTTTGTTTAACTTTCTGATAAATGGCATAACATCGACAGTATAACATGTCTCTATATCATAAACCCATTGTGTTGGGCTCTAGTAATCTTCTTGGATACTTTTTTCTCTAACTCTTTTCTTAACAAACACATTTGAGGACTGGTCATTAGGCCATCACTGTCAAGCAGATAACTTGAAGGCAACAGGTACAACTTAAAAAGATCTGTGGTGTTGTACCCGCTAACTCTGGCAAAGTCAATGCGTTTCTGCCATATGCCAACCGCTTTCATTTTCTGCTTCTTCTTCGATGATTTATTTTTCTTCAGACATCGTGCACTGGCAAATGTTTTAAGATTGTTTTTGTGAATTGTCGCAGAGATTGGCACCGTTTTCTCCATAAAGCACGCCCTTTAGAACTTTGTGTAATGTGCCTTTTCCTTCAAAGTGAGCAGGCTCTTACTTATTTCATCTGGCATTATTACCTGGATGAGTATGTTGGGATGTTTACGCTCAGTTTCTGGAGTCACTTTGAATGAATTTTCTGATAAAACAATGTAGGATAACATGTACTGAATATCAGCTTCTCATTGGATGAGATTTCTTCAGTACCGAATTCATGGCATTACAATTAACTTAGAACTTGTAATTTTGACTCCACTTATTTCTCTGAAACTATTTGACACAGCTAACATCTCGTGATATATTATATTAAGTTCCACTGCCTACTAATTGTTTCTGGTTGGTACTTCCACTGATAACTGCACTACACTTTGAAAACCGATTGACTGTCTGCTCTACACACATGTCAGGGGCAACTGCTGTATATGGGGTATATTGCTGAACGTTTTACCACACACTTTCCTCCTACAAACATCTGACAAACATATGAGCAAGTAACTGACAAATTGTTGATATCCTCGAGATATCAGGAGCATCACCTCAAATAGTTGTTTGAGCCAAACTATGCAAACAGAATCGGCGATTCCTGAACACAATCTATATTAAGTTCCCACAGCTCCTTTCTGTCAGCTCTAACAATGTTTCTTACCAGTCCAACAATCTTGATAAAATAGTCCCAATATGAAAATGTGTTAGTCTTGGCACATTCAATTGTCCTAAATTCCTAAAAATCCGTAAGTATAGTCTGTGGGGATTCTTCCAATCTTTTCATCAGATCTCAACTTAACCTCTGGTATTTCCCAGACACACTTTGTTTCACATGACTGAGTATATCCAGGACATCTTTATATTTCTCAATGCTATACGATTGGAAGAACTCAACTAACTAGTCTTTGCATTGTTCCTGCGAGCAAAGTCAAGCCTGTCAGAGAATGCTCATAATCTGAACCCCATATTATTTGTTGCACAACATTTGTTCCAAAGACATGGTTCTGAATTCAAATAGTTTCTACCGCACTTCTACTCAAATATTTACCAATTACACCAAGGAGGAGTTTTGATCAAATGGAAATTTCCCAGGAAAAGAGCCAAGTCTATGCACTGCTGAGGATTCCACAGAAGCATTTCACGAGCAATCTTATAAACCCCTTATATTAGTAGTTGCGTCTGCTGAAGCTGGTTGCAAATGTTCTTTAAATTCTTCAATGCGTAAACACTGTTTTGGCATTCTGTGACAGGAAAAATTAAGATCGCCTACTATCTTCACCTTTAATGTCTCATTACTTATTAGCGAATCGAATGCATTCCACGAGGGCATTGTTTGGCATTCACATTCTGCATTAACCTACCCTTCGTCAATGCCCATGTCGTATCCTTGAGCTTTATTTCCTTTTTGACAGACTCTTCTGTATGGTACATGTCGTCTGAAACCACACAATCTGGATGAGTATCGGCCCTTTTGGGACTGTTGTAATACGCCACTCTCACCTCGCATGGATGTCAGAGGGACCCCTGCCTCGTCCATTACATTCAAAACAGAAGAAATGTGTGTTACAAAATCATAAGTATTCGCCATTATACGACTGACATTTCAAATTCCTAAATTCAATTATATTTTACGTGGGTAATAACCGGTATTCATTTTGGAAATAATGTTGCTCAAAATTTTTGTCTAAATAGCAATAACATTTATCAACTGTTTTCAAACTGTGCGTCGGCTTCTCTACTCCACCGTCAGAATTAACATTGCACAGCACTATGGTAGGGATTTACTATTTCAATATCTCAGATTGTATTGCAAGCATGCCATTTTTACAACGCTGAACATGAAAGCCTAAAGGTGGATCGCTATTGAACGTGGGATGAGTAGGCAGCTTGTTTCATCATATGTAGATTTATTAAAGTGACGCCCTTAGTAGGTATTGGTCATTTCTAGTCGTAAATCATTCTTAATGTATCACTGACAATACTAGCAAAATATAAATATGGGTACTCTTCTGTGAACCAGTTCCTATGGCCTGGGTTATACAGATTAGTTTGATATAGCACTTATATCATGTTAGTTATTTCAGTAGGCGCCAATACTGTCACTGCTGAAGAATCATTATAAAGATGTTTATTTCTTGCTAATTGATACATCGATCAAATAAAAATAATAATGTGGATCAATTTTGAATCATATATCTTATTAAAATTTGGATTTATGACTCCCAGAGTTAAAATAGCACAATTCCGAATATGGCTGAATATAGAAGCATGGTAGAAAAGGTTGTCTACCTGATTCAGAATCTCTACTCTGGATTTTCTTACTTCTAATATCATGCCCTAGCAGAAAATAATGGCAAACCGAGGCGGCATACAGAACACCCCTCCAGCCGTTTGACTATTTGGGAATTATAGCTGTAGTCACGTGCAAACGGATATGCGCATGGTAGCGATTTCCGAGTGGAGAATGGACCTTTTCAGTTTTAGCTATGGCCGTCCATCTCTATCTAAGCTCCACCCATACCTCGCTCGTGTTGGGATCGATCGATCCCTGAACTCCTTGACTATCAATTTCCAGGAGACTATACAGTTAAGCTGTTGAATATTTTGAAACTAATTTGATTGGCAGCAACAGCACCCAGTCAAATTGGTTTCAAAATATTAAATATGACGGACTTATATATTCATGTCGAGCTTGATTGTGATGTCAGTCTACCAGTGTCGTAATTGATTATGGCGTCATATAATTGACTGACAGACTGGATTCCTAGTTCTAATCGTAGACCCACTAGCATACGCCCACTCACATAGCTATATGCTGTTGTGGATACGGAAGCTGAGTGGGAACGCGAGGATCGTGCAACAGGACGATGAGTTCCTCTATAAGTTTTAACTGTCTAAGGCCACAACACCCCCACCTTATAAAGAAAGCTACTTGACAGGTTACTGTGCCAATGCTGGGCCGTACTCTCCTGACATTGGTCACCTACTGACCCACTAACCTGCGTTATCAAGAACAGGGTCACCTGCTGACCCACTAACCTGCATTATCACGAACAGGTGTCCTCGGAAAACGTCTCGGATAAATGGAACAGTTTACAAAATATACACTGACTCACCTGATAGGCACTATATTCGGCGTATTTGCGCCTCTTTTTGGAAATGTAATTGATGATGAATGCAGCACATGCGCGGATAAGAGGGACAGGGATGAGACATTCAAGGGGCGCGTCAGTAGGACACGTATCACAGTTGCACAGATAGTCGCTGTTTTGACATCTCCTGTAGAGCATATAGCCGAAGTACATCGCAACGCAAGCACTGAACAATACGATGATAACTATAGCAGCAATTGTATCCCCTGATAGCCCCTGATCATCGTCATCGGCTGTGCTATCCACAGAGGTATCCAACGCATCGCTTATCATAGTGGCAGAAATACAACGCTTGGTAGAACATAGGGTTCCGCCCACGCCACACGGAGCTCCCAACAAAATGCGAATATTTTCACAGATAATTACAACAACACGGTGAAAGAATTTGATAAGTACAGCTGCTGGTGCTGCTACTGTTGCCGCTTCTTCTGCTGCTGCTGCTGTTGTTGTTGTTGTTGTTGTTGTTGCTGCTGCTGCTGCTTCTGCTGCTGTAGTTGTTGTTGTTGTTGTTGTTGTTGTTGTTGTTGTTGTTGTTGTTGTTGTTGCTGCTGCTGCAAATTAGTATCTTAGAGAGATTGACTCTGGCGTAACAACTCTATCAGCCTGTCCTCGCGCTCTTCGTCCCACTTGAATGCCATCTTGATTGGTGAAATTTGTTTCACGCATGTGTAAACATTACAATTGGCTAGTATTCTCCATGACCACCCATCGCATGACGCAATTGTTTGCGCTACGACAAGATTTAGTCTGCTACGTCAAGAAACTATTTAACATGTTGAAAATTCTCGACAACACACGATTTCCTACGACATGATACGTTACGACTTAATCGGATAAAATCATGTCTCGGGTGCTCTCATGCTATACGATTTGTTATGACGACGGACTCTGTGATGGTGTATCTTAAGGGGTTGTACAGTAGCATAGCGAAATCGTGTCAGGCCGAAATAAGGCAGCAACACCTTGTCACATTGTTGTCCAAAAGATTCGCCGGATTTCAATAGCGTCCATTCTGAAAGCAGCATTCCTGTAGGCTGATATTGGATTGCTTCCAAGAAAGGATGGCGGGGTGTCTTCAGATGCCTCTTCCTCGAGGGACCACATCACCCTTGTTACTCCACAGGTCAGGGTATTGCATGCTGGGTAAAATTGTACAGGAATCAACAGGCATCTCATATCGTGTGCAACTGTTCATATCGTGTGCAACTGTGTCTCTATTTGCTGGGACATGAAAGCTTTATGAACAGTTTAACGACTGTGAAACCTGTATGAATCAGCACGATGATAACACGTGTAACCCTTTAACACGCATATAAGTCATTCCAGGGTTACATTTTCAAAAATAGTCTTCTCGTGATGAGAACCTTTAAATATTAATGACTGAATTTAAGGGTTAAAGGTTTAACTAACGTGTTTATGTCTAGATCATTTCTGTCGGACACGCAAATTCAATCAGCTCCTAGATTTGTTATTCTGAATTCTTACTGATAAAACATATTATCTGGACAAGGACAAATGAAACTCCCCAGATAACGCAGCTTACTAGGCCAATGCGTGGCCGATAGCGTACCAATACTATAAGTATCGTCCAGGTATTGGCCCAGCATCGGCCCAGTAAGCTGCGTTATCAGGATCAGATCCGTTGATGATATTTTACACTATGTGAGATGTTAAATGTACTGTTTCACTCGTTGTCGGGGTCTATAAATAAGGCCTCTATATAGAGGTGGTCTGTTTATGGAGGTGGACGTTAAATCAGGTTCCTAGGTGTATCCTAAAACCTACTTGATAGGCTAAGGTCAACCTACCTGTTTTGACGCTAAATACAGAAAAACTCGGTAACAAAATAACGCCATAAATAAACAAACACACGTTCATATTGCTTACAAAATTGACGTACAGAAAATAGTTAGTTAGTTGAATAAATTCGTGTTAGTTATAATGAAATACCAGCCTATGCCGAGCACGTGTTTACAGTTGATGATGTGGTGGTGATTAATGATTTTTGTTGGATAAACCCACATTTTCCATGCGAAAATTTTGAAATTCTCATATCTCAAATACCAAATAACTTAAAAACATGACTGAAGTATCGTTTCCCATGTTAGAAACGCTATTTAATTGCTAACATGTAGAGAAATCACGATATGGCCATGTTTATACCAGAAAATGGCGGCCATTGTTGGGATATTATACAGTGATGTCAATGTTGTTTTAGTGTTTCGTATTGCTGCAACAGTACTGAAATTGCTACAGATGGCGATGATGACAATATTAAAAGTCGTATTGACAAAATATCTAAACAGGTGTTGAAAGATTGCAAGGAACTTGTCTGTAACAAATCAACATACAACGTATATATTAAAGGGGCACATTCACACAAAAATGCTTTAAAATATAATTGTTAAAATTGTATACATTTAGAGGTTTAAATTGTGTACCTACGTGTAATGAAACGTGATAAATCTCATATGATGGTTTCATTCCATGTAAATTAATATAATTTTTTAATTGTGAATCTGATTCGTGTCTCTAATTCACTTTCACAACTTAAAAAATATATTAATTTATATGAAATGAAATCATAATATAATACTTCATCACTCCGGTAGATTTCCAAACGCTCGAGATCGTGTCATGAAGGTGAGCTGACGAGACTGACAATGCTTTTTCTATAAATATTCTTTGTAGTCATAAATGGATATAACACCACGTTGTGTCAGGAACCAGGCCATTCTTTGAAGCAAATAACCAAGGTTGTTTAACTTAACGCTAAAAGACAAGCTGCCAGCAGACCAAGCAATCGTGATGACAGCAATGATTCAGGGGAGTATAGGACAAGATTATGTCATCTTCACAGCTGAACCAGCAATTATATCGAGTGGCATTACGTTTCTCTGTGAGAACCTGGACTCGTTCGCTGACATGCATTTGAGATTGGCCGGCGTGTACTTCTTATGGTACACTCATACCTGAGCCTGGTATAGTAGAAATTCTAAGTGCCCATTCTTGTACGAGCACAAAGCGGTGAGCAGGTGGCTGATCAGACCAGTATTAACCATAATGAAATACATTAGGGCTGAGAGAGAATGGGACTGAGCACTCCACCGCGAGACTGCTATGGAAATGATGCGCCTCTTCTTCACTGCAGGACATATTGAGGGACATTGAAACTCAGACAACCTTCCTAAAATAAGCATGGTCATTCTCGTACTGTGATAATCGGAATCACATTCAAGCCAAACACCTTTATGACATGGGCCTACAGTTTACATACCTGTAGTTGTATCGTGTATGACTTAAATCAGATGTGAGAAAATGAGCCACTTCCTGCGCAAACCTATCACAAATAGGACACATAGGTCAGAATTAAGACTGATACACAAGCCAGGAAACAATTGCGGCTTTGTAGAGATCCACTCATCCACTAGATCCCCCTCAACGCCATGCTGGTCTAGTTAATATTGATTCTGATAAATTTGTGACTCCCCCGTTTGTAAATGTTGACAATTCGGTTTCTGTCACAAATGAACACCATAACATGACATTATCATGTAAGCATGTCAGTGTGGTTGATGCGAAAATATTCGACACAAGTCATCTACGTGGGCCTACAATCCAATTCTTGTTGCTCTGGCACTGAAAACCTCTTAGCTCATGTGGTAGCGCCTTAGCTTGCTTCTAAGTTCGAAGCAAATGGGCCTCTGCGTGAAGCAAAACAAACCTCAAACTGAAGAATGCACTCACCCACAATCATCTGCTTGCGGACAATGATATAGGCAACATTTCTAGATGGGTGTTCGGTCCACTTGGTGATGCCATGGCCAGCAACTGGTACAGCGTAGCAATATCTAGAGAGGTTCCGTGGCTACCATTGCCATCATATGAAGACAAGTAATGTCCACTTTGTGTTTGACCGATACAATGATGGTAGTAGCAAGAGAACTACCAGAAATGGTCGAGACAAGTGAGCCAGCAGAATCTACATGTTACGCAATACTACTTCTTTGCGTTCACGGATGATAACCCAGACTGCAACCACAAACACAAAGTACAACTGATTGACCTTATATGCGTCGATATTTCAAGAAATGTGATACTCTTATGGGGCAGCACGTTACAAGTGTAGAGCTCGGACATCGCTTGTATTGGCAGATGCCACAGACATAGTATTTCTGGACATGTCATGATAGTTTCTTCAGCTCAAAGGCCGTGCGCGTATTCATATTAACGTAACTGTTGAAAAACACAGTGTTATTATTCCAGACTTATTAACTGCACATGGCCTCATTGGATACTGCGGCATCATGCTTTGTAACTTGCAAATGTGTAGTGCTTAAAGTGATGAAGCGACACTATTCATATTAGCTCGCTAGGTCAAATTATGGCTTGTGCTCCATAGCTTATTTCTCTGTCTCCCACTATTGAAGCACTTGGGGACAATATACTCTGTGCTCATATTCATGCTTCAGTATAGCAGCATAAATCAGAACAACACCCACCACAACTGACTCGAACTGCCCATGGATGATCACGACAAGAACGGTCTATGTCACTTAACCCAACTACATTTATCGTGCCAATGGATTTGCTCAAATTGATAAGATGCCATAATGTAGCCATTCCACGCTCGCATGTACAGTTAGGGTCATGGAGGGCAAACGTGCTTTAAGGACCATACTAAGCACCAGGCAGATTATGAAATTATGGAATAGGACTAACTAGCTCTAGAATGTCACTCACTGGAAATGCAATAATAGGTTGTTTAATTAATAAATGTTCGGTCTATTGAGCCAGTCATTCCAGTGGTAAATTTTCAAAAATAGTCTTCTTTTGCTCTTCACATGGGCATTTCTCAAGACCACTGTAGAAGCTGGTTTAGCTGATATGGGGTTAAAGGGTTAAAAGGTTAACATGCTTTGAAATCGAACATTTAATGTGCAATCTGTGTGGTGACGTATAGAATGACATCACAATCAATGACGTAGATAAGTACGTCACGAACACATAGTTGAATACTGACTGCGTTGTCATACGAATTGTATGTTTTTACTATTTAATAAATATCCTGTTGAATATTTTGAAACTAATTTGACTGGGTGCTGTTGCTGCCAACAGCACCCAGTCAAATTAGTTACAAAATGTGCAACGTCTTAACTGTATAGTTTTCAGGAAATTGATAGTTAGGGCATTCGGGGATCGATATATCCCAACACGGCGAAGTGTGGGTGGAGCGTGGCTAGTGATGGGCGGGGCATAGCTAAAACTTGAAAGGTCCATTGGTATTTAATCAAGTAGCCGAAATGCGTTCGTTTGTTTACATCAATTTTTACTCTATCTAATGAAATATTCAAAATATCGGAGGAAATCATGTTGGGGTGTATTCTAATATCACGTTGTCTATTTTACATTTTGTTTGAGTCATTTATAAAGAATCTGTTACGTAATGAAACATGATGGTAGCTTCTAAAGACGTATTCCAATGTTTGCAATACAATTTTCGAAAATATTAGGCCGGTCGCATGCTGTAGTTGTGGGTAAATGCATACGACACATATTTTCGTGCATGGACAAACTCTTCTCACTCGTTACCATATGCATTGAGGCTGCGTGTCGTGGCTCCTTTTTGCAGCAATGGCTTCCTAAATTACTGAATTGTAAATCTATCAATGACATACAATTGAAAAACTTGACGGACGTTTCAATTTTCAATTATTGGTCTCACTATCAGTCTCACTATTCTTAATAGCATTACTATTGAAAAATGTTAAGCATAAATAATGTATATATGTAAATATCAAATTGCATTGTATTGTAAAATTATTATGTAAAATTGTAACATACCGCCTTTTATAGTCTTGTAGGGAAAGAGCCGAATCTAAGTCAGTTTAACGTGTGACTCAATCCCATTGCTATTGACAATAAAATATGTTTAAAACTAAAACGCATTGTATTTTTTCCATGCTAAGAAGGCAGCGCCTACTGATAGAACTGTACTTCTGAACATAATGTCAGCTGCGGCATTAGTGCTAGATGGCAATAGACCCAAAGACTAGAAATTGTTCAAGCAAACATTGTGGAAAACGGTACTATTGTTTAGAGAACTTGACTCTCGTGGTGATAAATGTAAGCTCGCAATGTCTCTGTATTGTCTTGGACAAGATGCGTTGAAAATGTGTAATGCTTTCATATTTACTGAAGGAGAAGTGTAATGGACCTTTCCATTTTTAGCTATGCCCCGCCCATCACTAGCTAAGCTCCACCCACACCGCGCCGTGTTTGGATTGATCGATCCCCGAATGCCCTAGCTATCAATTTCCTGAAAACTATGCAGGGAAGTTGTTGAATATTGTGTAACTAATTTGACTGGGTGCTGTTGCTGCCTATGGCAGCAACAACGCCTAGTCAAATTAGTTTCCAAATATTCAACAGAATATTTATTAAATAGTAAAAGCAAACAATTTGTACAACAAAGCATAGCCCGTCTTCAAATATGCGTTCGTGACGTACTTATCGACTTCATTCATGACGTCATCCAGTATGATGTCATTCTACACACCGCGTAGATGAGTATGACGTCATCTGATGGGTACATACTCTGGAAAGGTGAATTACTAAGCTATTTGATGAACGTATCTCTGAACAGACAAAATGATGCGTATGAACACTATTTTGTTTAATAATATAGCTTGGTATTTATCAGGCAGAACCTCGTATATTAGGCAATTCATGTAGATTTTGTGATTATATGCTTGACAGTTTAATGGATCTTTCCAGTTTGCTTTGTTTTCTTTGCCCCGCCCATCTCAATCTAAGCTCCACCCACACCTCGTCCATGTTGGGATCGCCCGATCTCTGAACTCCCTGACTATCAATTTCCAGAAAACTATACAGGGAAGCTGCTAAATATTTTGAAACTAATTTTACTGGGCGCTGTTGTTTTACAGCAACAGCGTCCAGTCAAATTAGTTTCAAAATATTCAACAGAATATTTATTAAATGGTAAAGACATACAACTCGTACAACGTGTCGGACTATTAAGCACAAAAGACGGAGTATTTCGAATCATTCATGACGTCATGATTATGACGCCAGCCTACACGTCACGTGGTTGATTATGACGTCATATGATTGAGTGAGGAAATGCATTCATGAATTAGTGACAGAACTTGGTGTTCGAGACCACCAACTTAAAAAACGGTTACTACAAAATGCGAAACTAACTCTTAATAAATGCATCAATATATATAGAAGTTGTGCAGCTACAACAACGCAATTGAAAACGATGAACATTAGTCAATCACTTGATGACCTGGTAGTAAAGTGTGGTTGAAGCCTAAAATGTTAGAAAATTACCCGAACACCTAGAAAACAAAGCAGCGCATCAAGCATAACTAAGCAATGTAAATTTTGTGGAACCCTTCACTAGCTACATAAAGAGTTGTTTCGGAGTAATGGTCGAACTCGTTTTGGAATAAAATGTCTGAAACGTACTTGAAGCTCTAGTTGTCGAGATACTGCTGAACAACGTGGCTCTGATGATACTGCATGAGCTTTTATCAGGCCTAAACTCTGAACAAGAACGTGTCAATTCGCTAGACCTTGAAAAACTAAATGCTGTTCATATTAACCTTCTTATTGATCATAGGGATGTAAAGTTCCAAATTCATGAATCCATTTCTTCAGTCAATCATATGACGTCAAAATCAACTATGTGACGTGTATGATGACGTCACAATCATTACTACATGAATGACTCGATTTAGTCCGACTTAAACGCTTAATAGGCCGGCACGTACGAATTGTATGTCTTCACCATTTAATAAACATTTCCTCGAATATTTTGAAGCTACTAAGTTGACTGGGTGTTGTTTCTGTAGCAAGGCTGTGCAGCCGCCCCTCCCCACCCAGCCCAACCCGACCCCACCTCTTGTATAACGAATTTGAGTTGGCCCTGTTGCTGCCATAGGCAGTTTCAAAATATTCAACAGTTAACATTCGGATTTGTCTTAGATCCAAGACGCTGAGTGCTGCTTTTTAAGTGTTTTCTATTTCCAGATAAAGATGACTTGTTACCAAAAGTCTCAAATGATAAAGTTTGTTCCAAGCTTGATCTTACAAATGGTTACTGGCATGTAGTATTCGATGATGAATCAAGCTACTTAGCAACATTCCGTTGGCTGCAACCTTCATTTAGTGCACATATTAATAGCAAAATTTTCCTGAAAATGCTGAGCTTAGATCTCGACTAACGTGAAGGTGTACTTAATGTATCTGATCCTATAATCGTGTATAGATCTAGCGATACTTTACATGAATCCTGTGATTTACGTTCTTTGCCTCAACGCTGTCGAGACAAAGACATTAATCTAATTAAGACAAATTCTGACAGTTGTAAATCAGAAATATCCTTTTTAGGACATCTCGTGACTAGGGATGGTCTTAAAGCGTATCCATATAAAGGTATGCTATTATGCGAATGGAATGAAATCCAGATGTTGCAGGCGTGTTGCGTCTAAATGGCATTGTTACTTATCCGTCAATATTTTTACCTCACTTGTCTGAAGTTTGTCTGCCAATGAACTGTTCCACTTTACCCATCTATCGTATGACGGCATATTCAACTGCGTGACGTATATAATGACATCACAATCAATGACGTCCTTCTGACGTCATGAATGACGTAGATAAGTACGTCACGAACGTATAGTTGAAACATGGACTGTGCGTTGTGGTAGGGGTTGTATGTCTTTCCTATTTAATAAATATCCTATTGAATATTTTGAAACTAATTTGACTGGGCGCTGTTCCCGCCTATGGTTGCGACAGTGTCCAGTCAAATTAGTTTCAAAATATTCAACAGCTTTGCTGTATAGTGTTCAGTAAATTGATCGTCAGGGCATTCGGGGATCGATAAATCCCAACGCGGACGTCGTGTGGGTGGAACTTAGATTGAGATGGGTGGGGCATAGCTAAAAGTTGAAAGATCCATTAGGGTGATAAGTGCCAATCTCAGTAGCAATCTCGTAAGAGCGTTCGTCTAACCGTTTATTGCCTACCCTTCATTAGCTAGAGATGGGCTGAGCATAGCTAGAACGGGAAAGGTCCATTCACCACTTAACTTGTAAAGATGTCGAATAGCAGTGGTATGAAATTCAGGAACGTGCATTTGATGAATTAAAAATTGTAATATCTCAAGCGCCTGTACTTGCCTTCTGTAATCTTGCACTAGATCTTCCAATACCATTCGAAGCTAGTCAGAAAGAATTAGGTTGGACATTTACTACAAAACAGCCAACCTATAGCTTAAGCAAGCCGTACACTTACTGATACCGAAAGATGGTATGTCCAACATGAAAAAGAAATGCTACCGATTGTTTTTCTCTTTAAGGGTTCCAGTTAAAGAAGAATGTGATCATAAACGTTTGGAAACAATCATTAAAAAATCTCGCGCGAATGACCCTAAGCGTTTTCAAGGTAGATTGCTCTGTGTTTAGCAGTATAATATTGAACAGGTCTGTTGTAGAGGTAAAGACACGATTCTTGCTGATATGGTGTCTAGAGCCTCTATTCCAAATTCTGATAATCTTCAGAGTGACTTTGAAAATATCAACATGTTTGATTATCTAGCTATTCAAGATGAACATGTCGGTGACATTCCTTTGGCTGCTGAGAACAAGGAACTCTTAAGCGAGCTTCGAAAAGTCATGCTATAGGGCTGGCCGGATGACAAAGATACACTCCATGTGCAGTGAGTACCTTACTTTCAGAACGCGATGAAATTACAGTACAAGGCGGACTTGTATTTAAAGGTCAACGTCTTGTTATTCCATTCAGTCTAAGCGCCAGCATAAAACATCGTATTCACCCATCACATATAGGCATCGATGGATGTTTGCGTCACGCTCGAGAAAGTGTCTACTGGTTCACCTTCAAGTCAGATACCACACAATATATCTCTACCCGTGAGACATGTCGAAAGTTTGAAATCAATCAACTTAAAGAAACACTCATGAACCATGCCATTCCTGATCATCAATGGGTGAAAGTAGGCCCGTTGATTAATTTAGTAATTCTTGAGAACACAATGACAAAAACTGTTATCAGAAAACTAAAGGATAATTTTTGCCAGATACAGAATTTCTCATCATGGTGTAAGTGGTCCAGGACCTCCGTTCACTTCGTCGGACTTTGAACAATTCGCATAATTGTGGGATTTTGAGCATCTCATTGTAAGTCCTGTAACCGAGAAATGGAACAGAGCAGCAGAATCTGCTATAAAGACAGGGAGACGATTATTACGTAAATCTAAAGACTCGAATCAAGATCAGTTCTTGTACATTCTTGACTTTCGCAACACTCCCACTCTGTATTGATAGTGTCCCATCCCAACACATGATGAACGCTAACATACATACTAGAAGTATGTTACCAATGACCAATTCACCTTTCCAGAGTATGCACCCATCATATGAGGTCATAATCATCTAGTGATGTGTACAATGACATCATAATGGATGACGTCATGAATGACGTCATGAATGACGTCGATAAGTACGTCACGAACGCATATATGAAAACGGTCTATGCGTTGTTGTACAAATTGTTTGCTTTTACTATTTAATAGATATTCTGTTGAATATTTTGAAACTAATTTGACTCGTCGCTGTTGCTGCCATAGGCAGCAACAGCGCCCAGTTAAATTAATTACAAAGTATTTAACAGCTTCCCTCTCTAGTTTTCAAGAAATTGTTAGGTAGGGCATTTGTAGATCGGTCAATACCAACATGGCAAGGTGTGGGTGGAGCTTAGCTAGTGATGGGCGGGTCATAGCTAAGAATGGAAATGTCCATTGTTTGTTAGAACCAAGGACTATTAACAATATAACTGGCTATTCAAAACTTAAGTATCAGCAGCAAAAACAAGTTCGACTCCTAACCACAGTTAGCTATAGCTAACCAGAGTACCAGTCGAACTTCAAATAGTTCAACTATAGTCAACCGAGCACCCGACCTCGGTACAGATGGTTAGTCCGATATTTGCGTAAGTTTCAAAATGGCTGACACCAATCGCTTGCCACGAATAAATGCATATAAAAGTGTAAATATTTCACTAAATAACTTAGGTTTGATGAAATTATGCTTTCCCATTGTATGTCGATGTTCCCAAGCTCATATTCCTTCCGACTTTATGCCATATGGGCGCTTTTTGACGTCTTGGCGGACAAAATAACCCATTTTCGTAGCTCATTAAAACAGACGACAGAACGGGTTAATGGAGAATGGTACCCAGCTCCAAATTTTCTGCAATAATAATTGATCAGGGAACCGGGTACCAGCGAACTATAGTCGACTAAAATCAAGTTCGACTGGGCATAGCAACTGCGCATGATCAGTAAACCATGAAACTGACTATAGTTAACGAGTCGAACTAGACCCTAGTCACTGTAATAAAACTGGTCATAATCCAGCAATCCTTCAGGAATGTGATACTGCGTGTATGAAATCAATTAACGATTAATAGACCAGTTTTATTTTATTTGTAGTAAAGGTGTAGGCAATACACAATTAAATGAACGATCTTACGAAATTGTTTCTATGACTGGAACTTATCATCCTAATCGTGTCCAAGTAACAGAGACCAATGAAGCACCGGCAATTTTAGATGAGAAACAAATTTGATTACACAGAGACCAGAAATTGGCATGTCAAATCAAAATTCCCAACCTACATCACCACCATCTCATTTAGCATCAAACCAGTTACAGTCATCTCGGTTAGTAAGTGATGCAACTGCTTTACCAATTTCTTTGAACGTCACCAGAGAAATCTCTTTGTGGAATGCTCAAAGACATGCTAGCCGTCAATGTAACAACCATACTATCTTGGACAACACGTTATTTAAACTTTATTATCATTCTTTAGCTAAACTGAAATTGATTTATTGATCACATAATCGCATATATCCCTATATTTAGAAAGGAAAGGATGCAACATTACATGTTTAATGACATGTGGGCTAAACATTACTCACAGGTGGGCTAATTAACAGGATTATCACTCTTATACGTATTACGCCATTCTAATAACACGTTGTCTATTTTACATTTTGTTTGAGTCATTTATTAAGAACCTGTAACGTAATGGGACAGATTGCACGAGCACTTGTAGGCTTACATATAAAAATCATCACCATCATAACGTTTTTTGCATGTATACTCTCTATGTCCCTGATCTATCACGTCTTTATATATGTCTGTTTATCTTCCGCTTCCAATGTCCTCCTCTTCATCCTCCTCTTCTTCATCCACGTCCTCCTCCTCCTCCTCCTCCTCTTCATCCTCTTCCTCCTCCTCCTTCTCCTCATTTTCCCCTTCCTCCTCATCATCCTTCTCTTCCTCATCCTTCGCGCCTCCTTCTCCTCCTCCGCCTCCTCTTCCTCTTCCGCCTCCTCCTCCCTCCCACTTTCTTCCATTTATTCGCCTCTAACCATCCTCATCATCATCATCATCATCATCATCATGATCATCGTCCTTCCCATGTTCATTACTCTCCTCACCACCACCGCTTTCCTCCCCTGCCCATCCTACTTCCTCCTCCTCATTCCTCCTCCTCCTCCCCTTCTCCTCCTCCTCTTCCTCCTCCTCATCCTTCTCGCCCTCCACCTCCTCTCCCTCTTCCTCCTCCTCCTCCTCCTCATTCCCGCTTCCTTCCCATTCTTCGCCTCTACCCATCCTCATCATCATCATCATCATCATCATCATCATCATGTTCCTTTCCCTCCCCACACCACCCCCTTTCCTTCCCTGACAATCTTCCTTCCTCCTCCTCCTCATTCCTCCTCCTCCCCGCTCCTCCTCCTCATCTCCTCCTCCTTCACCCCCTCCTCCCGCCCCACATCCTCCTCCCACTCCTCCATCTCCTCCCGCCCCCCCTCCTCTCGCTCCTCCTCATCCTCCTCCTCATATTCGTCCACCGCCATAGTTATCATCATCAGCAGCGACAGCAGCAGCAGCAACACCAACAACATCAGCAGCTGTATTAATTGTTGCAACATTGATAATGGCAATACCAGCTAGCACCAACAATACTAGAACAGATTGACCACAACTTCCAATCATCACCATCGCTGTCGTCGTCCTTGTTGCCATTGCTGTTATCTTGTATTATGGCCGCCATCTTGGATTGAAATTTACGCTCAGATTACTCTCACGCGCCTACCATTCAACTTCCCAACCCATAGATCCTCATTTTTTTAGAAAGTAAGAATTTTATGGAACAAAATAACATACATGTAGACGTAGTACACATGTAGCTACGGTAATTGTGATTGACTTTTGTATTTTGGTGGCCATATTGGATTAGAATTAAGCCTAAATTACACTCACGCGTCTGTAATTCAATGGCACCACTAATAAAATCTGATTTCAAAGAAAACGCATTTACTGTAATTTGGGAGGCCATTTGGATTTGACGGACATCTTGGATTTGAAATTACACCCATCTTACTCTGAGACAGCTACCATTCGAGTGCGCTACCCAGAGACCCGGATTTCCGAGAAATAAATTATATATAACCCATAATGTACTCGATCATTGTTCTAACAGAGATCTTGTTTCTGTTCAACTTTAGCACAACTGCTTGTCCGCATTTTGCAGGAGTAAGAACTAAATAAATGTTCTCCATTTTATTAACTACATGTAGTATAAAATATAAAATCAGTCAGATTTGTGCATTCTTCTATTTGGTTTATAATTACACACTTATGTGGAGCCGTGTAAGAAGAAATTACGCCATTTGTCTGTGAATTGTCAGAGGAAATGACGTCATTTGTCTGTGAATTGTCAGAGGAAATGACGTCATTTGTCTGTGAATTGTCAGAGGAAATGACGTCATTTGTGGGATTTTTATGAGAGGATGTGAACAACAATCAATAATCTTAATAATATATCAACGCTAGTACCATGTTTGAGGCAGTACTATGGCATGCTAAACTATCATATTAGGCTTTCATTTTTACCCTCTTCGTGCCGATAGACGAATTTCTAAACAATCTCCGCCCGTGAACTATGTACGAAGTTACTGGCTTGATTGGCGTTTATGTAGTTCCTGATTCCAGGTCCCATTCACTCGATATCTAGGCTGGTTTTAGTTCTCTCTATTATTGGTAAATTCCCCCCCCCCCAGCTTTTACAGTGGTGCCCATTTATACTCCTTGGTGGAGAGAGGCAATGAGCGAAGGAGATTTCCCACGTTTCCAATAACAGCGGGATAGGAAACATGGGCAACCTCATTCGCCTGCTGGAATCGATTTTGAACACTGAACGACCAGAACCCCTATTTCAAGTTAACTATCCACGAAAGCTGTTGAATATTTTGAAACTAATTTGGCATGGCGCTGTTGCTACCTATGGCATAAACAGCTCCCAATCAAATTAGTTTCAAAATATTCAACAGAATGTTTATTAAATTATAAATCCATCCAATGCATACAATGGATGTTTCCTGTTTTAGCTAAGCCCCGCCCACCTCTAGATAAGTTCCACCCACACCTCGCTCGTGTTGCGATCGATCGATCTTTGAAGTCCCTGACTATCAATTTCCAGAAAACTATACAGATATGCTGTTAAATCTGTTGAGCTGTTAAATATTTTGAAACTAATTTGGCTGGGTGCTGTTGCTGCCTATGGCAGTAACAACGCCCAGACAAATTAATTTCAAATTATTCAACGGCATGTTTCTTAACAGCAAAAACACAAATCGTATGACGTCTCAGAATGTTAAGCTTTAAAACCGGGTTTAATCGAATCATTCATGACGTTATGATTATGACGTCAGCTTACAATTCGCGTAGTTGATTATGACGTCATATGATAGAATGAGGAAATGGATTCATGAATTCGTACACTAGACCGACTTTCCGATGCTGATGACAGAGCTAGCTACTTCATTACGGTTGTGACGTCAGCTACCTAGTGACGTAATTGGTTATGACACCAGATACCTGAGTGACTGATCGGATTCCTCTATTTCGCCGAGAAAGCGTGAACAACTTATCTACGGATATAAATTATGCTATTCCAGATTAACTTTCTTATGTGCAGGATAAAAGGCATTTGAACAAATACACACCAGTTTCGCCAGTTGTGCATACCGTCCCATTTCTAATCTATTAAAACATAATTAACCCTTGTCATTCTGATGTAAAAAAAAAATTAATTTTCAACGTAAATTTAAAGATGAACTGGTACTCATTTGTCAACAAATTTGGTGGCAGATGTTGCTGTCCTAAACAGAATCATCGTCCATCAAAATTGGTTTAAAATGCACACGGTTTCTTTTCTACTGACAGTAATAGATAGAATAGTCACATCAGAGTTAATTGGTTTAAACAGAATTTATTTTTTGTGTTAGAGGGGGCGTGTTAAGACAGCTCTTATGACCGCGTCTCCCGTACAATTATATAAAAAGTAAATATCTCATGGTGTAACAAGAATGAATACATACATGCTACTATACTATATCTAAGGTCTTGCTCAAGACGTATTAAGAACTATAGACCCGTGTCTAACCTGCCGTTTATCTAAAAACTTGTTGAAAGGGCCGTATGTAAACAACTATCTGTACACTTGAATTCACACGAGCTACATGAGCCTTTCCAATCTGCTTATAGACAGAGTCATAGCACGGAGACAGCGTTATTAAGGGTGCTAAATGATATTCGAAGTGGTATCGATATGGGTAATGTTTCGTTACTAATTCTACTTGACCTCAGCGCTGCATTCGATACCATCGACCATGAAAACCTACTCTCTAAACTAAGTCGTGCATTAGGTGTCAAAGGTCCTGCATTAGATTGGTTTCATTCATACTTGACTGATAGATGTCAATCAGTATACATAAATGGAACCCCTTCGGAATCAATCCAGCTTACGTGCGGCGTACCACAAGGGTCTATACTGGGCCCCGTTCTATTCACCCTGTACACTCGACAACTAGGTTCAGTAATCGAAAAACATAATATCAAAAGACACCTTTACGCAGATGATACTCAACTAATCAACAATTTTACGCCATCCACATCCACTGCAACAATCGCTTCCAATCAAATAACAAACTGTTGCTCCGATATTAAATTATGGATGACCTCTAACATGTTGATGTTGAATGATGATAAAACCGAAGCGATGTTGATTGGGCCAGCAATTCGGCGTGCCAAAACAGAGTTATCTGCGATTACCATCGGCTCAGCTCAAATTCCCTTGGTAGACACTGTTAAGGAGTTGGGTGTGATGTTAGACAATGAACTTAGTATGGAACATCATGTCCGTTATCTGCGTAAGGTGTGTTTTATGCAGCTGCGGAATATATCAAACATCAGAAAATACATAACTCGCGAAGCTGCTATTATGCTGGTACTAACATTAATTATCTCAAGGTTAGACTATTGTCCTATTATTATTATTATTATTATTATTATTATTATTATTATTATTAATATTATTATTATTATTATTATTTTTATTATTATTATTATTATTATTATTATTATTATTATTATTATTATATCTAATTACTTGGTGACTTTATAGTATACAATTATACTTATGATACATAATAGTGAGTCTGATAAAAGTGCACATTCACAGTTGAATTCCCGATAACAAAACTATCCTAACTGAACACCCCCAGAAGCCCAAAGTGGATACCCCAACCCATCAGAGTTAATTAAATAACATCAAATTAGTCTCAAAATATCTACTAGAATACTAATTCCTATATTTCTAAAATGTGCTGAGTGTGTGCTAACGGTTTGTCAATGAATTCAATATTTGATATGAGCATTTTATGCCATAGGCTAATATCACTGTTCTATTGAAGCTGGCTGTTAGAAGGAAAACGCAGTTAAATGTGGCTTTGGTGATAGTTATGGATGACTTGGAGACAGCAATTTCGTTCAATCAAACATGCAATATGATGTAATGATATACTCATGAAGCGCCCACAGCCCGGGTGATCGATAGTTGATAGTTAAAGGGCTGAATAGTTTTGGTAGGAAGTGGCATCTTTGGCCGGAATATCCGAGTCTGAATCCTGTCTTCGCACGTGAACAGTGCGAGCCGCCTCGGACAGCTTTGGCGAACTGGAATGATCCTGAAAATAAACCCCAGAAAAATACAAATATATGCAAGGTAATTTAACTTCTTACAGCTGTATCAGTATGTGCACTTGTGCGTATATGCGTGTTTGCGCATGCCTGCGTGCGTGCTACTACATGCATGTATATATGTGTGTATGAGAGTACATGTAAGAGTGAGTGCGCTAGCGGCTGCCTGCGCGTGCGTGTGAAGATACGAGCGTGTGAGTTTACGCTCGCTCGCTCGCTCACGTTACGTGTTCGCCCAAGAAAGTGTTTTCTCCCATACCGAGGAGGACATGACTACATAGGAAGCGCGCATATATCACTCTAGCGGTACTAGAACCACTCTCACATCCGTTCTAAAGTTAGGGGTATGTAATATTATATACACATATCGTACGACGCGTACAAGCACGCGCGCACCCACCCATCCACGCGTGCGCGCATACATGCGCACAAGCATGCATGCACACACAAAGCTCCTTTGATCATAATATTAGCGATGTTGGTACTGTCACGCGAACACGCATATATTTTCCTCCTCTCAGGTTAGAGCTCTTTCCAGTTTTGTCTCAAGTTGTATTCCGGCTAGACCGCTTGCTCCTCCATCAGGGTCTGATGTATGTACTCTACATTCGTTCTCCCAACTCTAATTATTCCCGTTGTGGCAACGTGGCAAATCTCTATAAGGCCTGCCTTTAGACCTACTATAATAAATTGAATTACTACGAGTGAAACTCCGGGTACCGGTTAAGTGGACATCAAGGGGTATCTTAAAGGACAATTCCGGGATGATAAAAAGTGTGCTTTATTTGAAAGATTATTAGATATTTAATGAAATTGTGCCCGAGTAATAACCAGATAGAAATAGCGTAACCAACTATCGCTAGATAAAGTCTGTAAAATTGACAATTTTTCGCACATCAGGGCGCTGCCATTATTTTGATGGAATTTTTCACGTTATGTGATAACATTGTAAAGCTTCGGCAATTCTGTCATTGTAGCTGTAATACTCATTCTGATATGGGATGATGGATATAGAGCGCATCGTGAAATTTTTGTTTGAAATTTTGCTGGCTTAGTTTTTCTCGCAGAATGTATCTTTTGAACCACTGGGCAGATTCTAACATCCCTAGCATTGGATAAATCGTCGAATTTGCAGCTACAGGCAGGTATCAGAATTTTTACAATCGGTTCTGTGGTTCCGGCAATATTATCATATCATATGTTTTCTTGGAATATTTATTTACGCTGCCTGAGACACACGCTATAACGGTATCTTGAGTCGGCTGAGTAATTTGAAAATACGCACGTGTCAAATGCGCTACTTTATTTAACCCTTATCGCATGCTGTAAAATGCATAATAGCCTACTTACAGAGATAGTGTCGCCCGGAACATTTTGGGGAAAAAATGTTGCTGAAACGTGTTGCTGTCGTGCACAGCAATGACTTACAGTAGCATTGTTACCAAAATGAACACGTTCCGATAGGATAGAGAACATGGAATCTATGCTTCAGCGGTCTAGGGGTTAACGATTCCCCACCGACTTCGGATACTAGAATTACCTGAACAACTTACTAGCTTAACTTGACAATATCCTAACGATTACAAATTAGCACATGTTAGGCCTCCATGCATGTACATATTTACTGTACACCCTTCGTGCAAAGATAGCGTTGGTGTGGGGATGACGTCAGGATCTCGTGAAATCTCGACTGGTTGCAAGAAAATGGCGCCGCCAGGGAGATAAAATAATCCCATGTTTACGATGGTATAATTACTCGTATTATCTGTCTATTGTTTTTATTTAGGATCCAATATTTTAGTCATATAATAGTCTTTCAAATAAAGACACTTTTACTAATCTCGGAATTGTCCTTTAAATAGCAAGTACCAGTCAGGATGCAAAGTCTTAATATAGTCCCGGGTAAATTTTGAAAAAAAATGACAGCACAGCAATGACTTACAGCAGCATTGTTACCAAAATGAACACATTAAAATAATCCCATGTTTACGATGGTATAATTACTCGTATTATTTGTCTATTGTTTTTTGTGCGCGCACGCGTGGGTGGGTGGGTGTGCGCGTGCTTGTACGCATCGTACGATATGTGTATATAATATTACATATCGCTAACTTTAGAACGGATGTGAGAGTGGTTCTAGTACTGCTATGGTGATATATGCGCGCTTCCTATGTAGTTATGTCCTCCTCGGTATGGGAGAAAACACTTTCTTGACAAATAGTCTTATGCTAATGGATCTGCTCGCGCATTATGGAATACCATTGAGCAATTGATCTAAAACTTCCCAGGTGAAACGAGGTGCATGGATGCATGTCCGATTAAGATGAATGGACATAACCAAGTTTATGTATCCATCATATGACGTCATGATCAACTACGTGACGTGTAGGTTGACATAATAATCATGAGGCCATGAATGATTCTAAATAGCCCGCCTTTAGCGCTTAATAGTTCGATACATTATACGAATTGCATGTCTTTAACATTTAATAAATATTCTGTTGAATATTTTGAACCTAATTTGACGGGACGCTGTTGCTGCCTTAGGCAGCAACAGCGCCCAATCAAATTAGTTTCAAAATATTCAACAGCTTACCTGTATAGTTTTCTGGAAATTGATAGTCAGGGAGTTCAGGAATCGATCGATCCGACCATGAGCGAGGTGTGGGGGGAGCTTAGCAAGTGCTGGGCGGGCATAGTTAAAACTGGAAAGATCCATTAAGTAGACATGCAAGGGAACACAAACGGTGGATGGTCAAAGTTTGCAAAATTATGCTTTTGTATAAGGAGATCGCGATCGAGAATTAGATTTCAATAAAAACTGACAAAAATAAGTTTTTTATAAGTTTAAAAAAATTTGACATATTTTCACAATATCTATCTGTGTTAAGATATTGATTAAATTCATGAATTTTGACACGCTATAAAGTTCACGGTATGACGTCATCGCGTGAATTGCCGACTACGTGGATTCGGATTACGCCATACGTGCTTTCAGATTTGAGCAAACTGGTGTTCACTCCATCTGGTCCCTGCTTACTTGATCCAGTTTATCTTATGCTGGAATAATTTAAGCTTATATAATTTACCTCTTCCCAGCTTTCATATTTTTGTTCTTACAGTGCATTATTTTTGGTAATTTGTTACGACCCTCCTCCAATGTTTGAGAGCGTCTTATCACGCTAAGAACACCAACCACAACGTGTCCTATTGTCTCTCCGCAACATAATTTAGTCTTCCTTGATGACGAAATTACCGGCCAGATGTGTAGATACTGGGGATGACCGATAAGATATACGTCCGTTAGCACAATCTTTGTTACCCGCAGAGCGGAGATAAGATACAACAGCATTAGTTCGAGAAACCCTGGAGTTATTATAGAGTGGATCTTAATGAACCTTTTATCTATCCAACATATGGCGTCATATGCCGTCATAATCCACTGCGTAAGTGAGTGAGTGAGTGAGTGAATGAGATGAGAGAGAGAGAGAGAGAGAGAGAGAGAGAGAGGAGGAGAGAGAGAGAGAGAGAGAGAATGAGTGAGTGAGTGAGTGAGTGAGGACGGGAGTGAGTGAGTGAGTGAGTGAGTGAGTGAGTGAGTGAGTGAGTGAGTGAGTGAGTGAGTGAGTGAGTGAGTGAGTGAGTGAGTGAGTGAGTGAGTGAGTGAGTGAGTGAGTGAGTGAGTGAGTGAGTGAGTGAGTGAGTGAGGAGTGAGTGAGTGAGTGAGTGAGTGAGTGAGTGAGTGAGTGAGTGAGTGAGTGAGTGAGTGAGTGAGTGAGTGAGTGAGTGAGTGAGTGATAGTGAGTGAGTGAGTGAGTGAGTGAAGTGAGTGAGTGAGTGAGTGAGTGAGTGAGTGGGTGGGTGGGTGGGTGGGTGGGTGGGTGGGGTGAGTGGGTGGGTGGGTGGGTGGGTGGGTGGGTGGGTGGGTGGGTGGGTGGGTGGGTGGGTGGGTGAGTGGGTGGGTGAGTGAGTGAGTGAGTGAGTGAGTGAGTGAGTGAGCGAGTGAGCGAGCGAGTGGGTGAGTGACTGGCTGGCTGGGCTGGCTGGCTGGCTGGCTGGCTGGCTGGCTGGCTGGCTGGCTGGCTGGCTGGCTGGCTGGCTGGCTGGCTGGCTGGCTGGCTGGCTAGCTGGCTGGCTGGCTGGCTGGCTGGCTGGCTGGCTGGGTGGCTGGGTTGGTTGGTTGGTGGGTGGGTGGGTGGGTCAGTCAGGTCAGTCAGTCAGTCAGTCTGTCAGTCAGTCAGTCAGTCAGTCAGTCAGTCAGTCAGTCGGTCGGTCGGTCGGTCGGTCGGTCGGTCGGTCGGGTCGGTCGGTCGGTCGGTCGGTCGGTCGGTCGGTCGGTCGGTCGGTCGGTCGGTCGGGTCGGTCGGTCGGTCGGTCGGTCGGTCGGTCGGTGGGTGGGTGGGTGGGTGGGTGGGTGGGTGGGTGGGTGGGTGGGTGGGTGGGTGGGTGGGTGGGTGGGTGGGTGGGTGGGTGGGTGGGTGGGTGGTGAGTGAGTGAAGTGAGTGAGTGAGTGAGTGAGTGAGTGAGTGAGTGAGTGAGTGAGTCAGTGAGTCAGTGAGTGAGGGAGTGGATGAGTGAGTGAGTGAGTGAGTGAGTGAGTGAGTGATGTGAGTGAGAGTGAGTGAGTGAAGTGAGTGAGTGAGTGAGTGAGTGAGTGAGTGAGGTGAGTGAAGTGAGTGAGTGAGTGAGTGAGTGAGTGAGTGAGTGAGTGAGTGAGTGAGTGAGTGAGTGAGTGAGTGAGTGAGTGAGAGTGAGTGAGTGAGTGAGTGAGTGAGTGAGTGAGTGAGTGAGTGAGTGAGTGAGTGAGTGAGTGAGTGAGTGAGTGAGTGAGTGAGTGAGTGAGTGAGTGAGTGAGTGAGTGAGTGAGTGAGTGAGTGAGTGAGTGAGTGATGAGTGAGTGAGTGAGTGATGTGAGTGAGTGAGTGAGTGAGTGAGTGAGTGAGTAACACACGTGTCATGCG
>CM067364.1:83935289-84217928 GCA_034401795.1 Chaetoderma sp. LZ-2023a
AGAATTCTTTTTTTAAAGTCTGCTTTAACCCGTTAACAGTCATATATCATCCAAAAACGGCTTCTGTAATGGTCTTGAGAAATGTCCATTTGCATACCAAAAGAAGACTATTTTGACAATTTTCCTTTGGAATGACTGCCTCGATATCCGAGAAAGTCATTCCAGTGGTACATTTTCAAAAATAGTCTTTTCTTTGTATGCAAATGGACATTTTTAATGAATTTTCTTGAACAAATTTAAGTGTTAAAATGTTAAATAAACACTATCATTTGGTTGCTATGAATATGGCTAAAGACTTGAGTCTTTATTGGCTAGTTGCTGGTGATCCATAAAGATAGCACACAATGTTATATACTAGGCCTATTAAAAGGTGCACATTCACACCAAAATCCTTGAAAATATCATTGTTATCACTGATGTTTTGACCGGAGCGAACTGATCTAGAACACAGTGTTCCAAGTGAAGAAGTAATATGATTTTAAGACCGACATGGGTAGTTGTCAAAATTTACTGAGTAGATTTAGCGGAGCCATGCTTAATTCTTGACTTTCAAAGGTGTATGCAACGTGGACATCGATGTTGCCGCTACGTATTCCTTTGTTTCCACATTTTTATTGAAACTGAAACCAAGTTTGTATTCACTTATAACAACTTTGGAACTTTCTGTAACTTTCGTCCACCGCCACTGAGATACAACACTGTATAACACCTGTGTAAACACTTTTATGTACCACCGCCACTGCGATACAACATTGTATAACACCTGTGTAAACACCTTTAGGTACCACCTCCACTGAGATACAACATTGTATAACACCTGTGTAAATACCTTGAGGTACCACCGCCACTGAGATGCAACATTGTATAACACCTTGGTAAACACCTTTAGGTACCACCGCCACTGAGATACAACATTGTATAACACCTGGGTAAACACCTTTAGGTACCACCTCCACTGTGATGCTACATTGTGTAACACCTGTGTAAACACCTTTAGGTACCACCGCCACTGAGAGACAACATTTTATAACACCTGGGTAAACACATTTAGGTACCACCGCCACTGTGATACAACATTCTATAACACATGGCTAAACACCTTTAGGTACCACCGCCACTGAAATACAACATTGTATAACACCTGTGTAGACACCTTTAGGTACCACTGCCACTGAGATACAACATTGTATAACATCTGGGTAAACACCTTTAGGTACCACCTCCACTGTGATGCAACATTGTATAACACCTGGGTAAACACCTTTAGGTACCACCGTCACTGATATACAACATTGTATAACACCTGGGTAAACACCTTTAAGTACCACCGCCACTGAGATACAACAGTGTGTAACAGCTGGGTAAACACCTTTAGGTACCACCGTCACTGAGATACAACATTGTATAACACCTGGATAAACACCTTTAGGTACCACCGCCACTGAGATACAACGTTGTATAACACCTGGGTAAACACCTTTAGGTACCACCTCCACTGTGATGCAAAATTGTGTAACACCTGTGTACACACCTTTAGGTACCACCGCCACTGAGATACAACATTGTATAACACCTTGGTAAACACCTTTAGGTACCACCGCCACTGAGATACAACATTTTATAACACCTTGGTAAACACCTTTAGGTACCACCTCCACTGTGATGCAACATTGTGTAACACCTGTGTAAACACCTTTAGGTACCACCGCCACTGAGAGACAACATTTTATAGCACCTGGGTAAACACATTTAGGTACCACCGCCACTGTGATACAACATTCTATAACACATGGCTAAACACCTTTAGGTACCACCGCCACTGAAATACAACATTGTATAACACCTGTGTAAACACATTTAGGTACCACCGCCACTGAGATGCAACATTGTATAACACCTGGGTAAACACCTTTAGGTACCACCGCCACTGAGATACAACATTGTGTAACACCTGGGTAAACACCTCTAGGTACCACCGCCAATGAGATACAACATTGTATAACACCTGGGTAAACACCTTTAGGTACCACCGCCACTGAGACACAACATTCTATAACACATGGCTAAACACCTTTAGGTACCACCGCCACTGAAATTCCTCATTGTATAACACCTGTGTAAACACCTGTATGTTCCACCGCCACTGAGATACAACATTGTATAACACCTGTGTAAACACCTTTATGTACCACAGCCACTGAGATACAACATTGTATATCACTTGGGTAAACAAACACCTTTAGGTACCACCGCCACTGAGATACAACATTGTATAACACCTGGGTAACCACCTTCATGTACCACAGCCACTGAGATACAACATTGTATAACACCTGGGTAAACTCGTTTAGGTACCACCGCCAATGAGCTACAACATTCTATAACACCTGGGTAAACAGCTTTATGTACCACAGCCACTGAGATACAACATTCTATAACACATGGCTAAGCACCTTTAGGTACCACCGCCACTGACATACAACATTGTATAACACCTGTGTAAACACCTTTAGGTACCACCACCACTGAGATACAACATTGTATAACACCTGGGTAAACACCTTTAGTTACCACCTCCACTGTGATACAACATTGTGTAACACCTGTGTAAACACCTTTAGGTACCACCGCCACTGAGATGCAACATTGTATAACACCTGGATAAACTCGTGTAGGTACCACCGCCACTGAGCTACAACATTCTATAACACCTGGGTAAACATCTTTATGTACCACAGCCACTGAGATACAACATTGTATAACACCTGGGTAGACACCTTTAGGTACCACCGCCACTGAGATACAACATTGTATAACACCTGGGTAAACACCTTTAGGTACCACCGCCACTGAGATACAACATTGTATAACAATGACGAAGGAGCACCTGTGTCACAACATAGAGGGCCACAAGATTATGTTTTGGTACAATTTCCCAAATAGGAAGTACATCCTCGAGCCATTGATTGAACTCTCAGATACAGAGGTGACAGACATCAACACCCTAAACAACGACCTCAGCTTTCATCTGGTCAAACCCTATTCGAGCGGTGCCCCACCGATGGCCTATAATGTCCTGCTATTGACCCTGGCAAAAAACCTGCTGTTCATATTTGAGAAGAATGAAGTGAGGTACCGCGCTGGAACTGGGGGTGACTGGAAAACATGGTCGCCCCTATATAGGCCTCCCACAGTCATTGACATAGAGGTTACTCCCCTCCCCACTGTTGTGAAAAAGGATGGGACTGTTCGAAAGCTCTACAATCGCGGATCATCCTTCCTCACCTACATAGGTGAACGTGTCTCCAAGACGAGGGTGCGTCACCGGATCGGGGTTACAGGTGGAAAGCTCCTACTGCGTCGTCCATTCGATGGACCAGAAGAAGGTGTTAACCTGCAGGAAGGCACCCTATGGGTAGATGGTGTGTCACATGTCTCCAAAGTCAAGGGTACTGTTAAACTGCTTCAGCGAGTCAGACTCACTAGGCTGCAAACAACTCATATAGTCCTAGAGCTATGCTTCTTAGCCAGTGGCAGAGTGAAGCAGCTAGCCCTGCCCCTGAGGGGATGAAGATCACTATTGATCCGGATGGAACAGGGCTCGATCTGGCACAGATATTTCTCAAGGGGTTCACTCTGTTCAGTTTAACTCTTCATATATAGCCATGATTCGCATCATACTGCTCGTGCTGGCGTCTACAGCAGTGGCACAGGTCGCTGAGACTGCCATGATATTGGGTGGCAAGTGGGCCCACTTCCGGGATGACCCCCAGTACAATCTTTGGGTCGACCCCTTGTGGAGAAACATTTACGACCGCTTTGACCCATGTGAAGAGATTAAGTCTGTCTGCCACTTCTATGGGGTGGAGAGAGTGGGTCGTGGTTGTCTGCTGGAGACACCTGCTCAGCACCAGATTCTTTGCATAACATGTGAACATGCCAGAGTCTGCCATGGTTCACATGCTAATCAATTTAGCCTCCTCCAAGGTGAGCGTTGTCAAGGTAGATGGACGCCCCTATGGGTGGTCCCTTCATGCTGATGCAACTCTGGCAGAGACTACGTGTTTGTCTGAGCCTACACAGAATAGAGAGAGGCCCTGTGGCTGATGGTGATCAGTGGTGTATATCACTGTGGAGGCTTGTCTCTAAATGCGCATTCAGCCCCTGGTAGTAGTAGTGTCTGGATGATCCTACCTACCTGGCGATCCGTGGTGGCCCCCGTCTCAACAACCTATGCCCCAGGGATTGAGAGGGTGGTGGGGGCTCATTTGTCTAAATGGAAATCCAGTTGAGAGAGGCGGGGGCTCATTTGTCTAAATGGAAATCAAGTTGAGGGAGGTGGTATCATTTTAATTTCGACACTACTACTGCATGGAGTCCTGCACCTCCAGCGGATATGAAGGATGCGATGGAGGCGTCAAGCATGAAATCCCAGCAGCAGCTGAGAAGATAGCGTAGAGGGCCTGTGTCAGTACCCACAGTGTCTAGTACATCCAGTATCTGTATGATACATGCACGGTAAGCCATGACTATCCTGTGGTCTTAAATGGCAAATCAAAGAATCCTGACTTCTTCACCTCTGGTAGCACCTTTTTTGCCATCGACAGTGATATTGCTCAGGGCGATGGGGCCCACATTGAGATTCCACATACCTCGCATCGTCGCCCTCTCCTTGATGCCCATTCCCTTGCATACAGTCTCGGCCTTGTTAATGGCCGATTGTCCTACCGTATCAGTGTTCCCGATGAGAGCTTGGGCTAGGATGGTACCTCGGATCTCCCGAGGGTCTCCCTTCTCATCGACGTCTAGGAAGGAGATAGGGGCAACAGTGTCCTCTGAACCGAGGCGTGCCTCGCCCAAGTGAGCAAGATCGCATAGCTCTTTGCTTTCTAGGTCTGTGAATGACAGAGTCATAGTGCTATATACAGACAGTTTAAACCTACTAATCATACCCCCAGTGAAATAGTTGGGCATAGGAGGACGACGCAGTTGGCCAAGGGAATACGTAGCAGTGCTCAGGGTACTGGCCCTCTCTGCAGGGACACGCCTTGTGGGCGGTCCATCATTCCAGGGCATTGGCAATCCTCAGTCCACGTGCTCGACTATGGACTACACACCACCCTCCGGCACGCCATGCCTCATGCTGCAGTGGTCGTGTGATCCATCTCTCACTATTCAGAGGTTTTAAACGTAGGCGACGATGATCTCAGCCATTGCACTCATTGCTAGCCCTAGAACCGCGGCCTCCATTAGTGTAACACGTTCACCCATGATCTTGGCTGCGGCAGTGGAGGAGGCACCACTGGTGCCGATCTTTGGGATGGGGTGAGTTATTCCGAGACAGTGCTCGGCCACCCCACTCCCCACTGTTGTGAGGACAGCCGCAGTGGCAGCAGGAAGAACCTCATTTCTACCTGTCATTTTCACCACGGCCACATTCGCCGCCACGTTACTGGCGATATAGACGGCCAGGGGCTTAGCCTGTGTCAGTAGCTTCTGGGTCTTGGTTCGCAGCAGGTTCTCCACCTTCTGAAGACTCACCTGGATCTCGGGCAGTTGCTTCACGATCTGTACCGTTGACGTCATTGTTTAAGCACTGAGTATACAACGCGGTTAAACATTTGCATCCCCTGTCGAGAGAGCTAATGAGATCGTCCAAGTCTGCATCTGCCAGGTGTCCGGGTTGGTACTCAGGAATATTCATCTCTCTATTGAGACATCTTAAACATGTCTGGGCTCACGCTATGCGAGAAGTACTATGATGTCTTCCGGAGAGAGTTGAAAGACTACAAGAAGAATACACCAGATGAGCTCGCTCAGCTCTCTGGTGCTGAGCTGACAGAGGAGCTGACAGCTGTGAAGCTCTATCTAGGATTTGGTAAGGGACAGATCTGCTTCCTCGAAAAACTTATCATGGGCGGAAGTATCGTCGAGCAGCTCCTCTGAGCTAAAGGTTTCTACAAGGATCGGGAGTATCTTTCAGACGTGTTCCAGCAGTTGCAGACCGCCATGGCCTCACCTGACTCAGAGCTGAACAAGGCCCTGCGATAGTACAAGCTGGAAAGATGATGCGTTGCAGAACCATCCAACCCTTGGATGTGCATGTTGGCAGGGTGTATAGGGGTTGTACGGCATGCCAAGCTGGTTCAGTGTCTCATCGCGGAACCCACTGCTACAGTAGAGAGTCAGGATAGACTTATAGCTGATTTGCTAGCGGCGGAGTGGGCTGATCCCGAGCACCACGATAGTTAGGCCTGACACCACTCATAGAGCTGTCATGGCAAGCGGTGCCATGTCAAGTGACTGCAGTGTCAGGGTCAGAACGCCTTTATGTGGAGCTGCCATGGGAAGCATCGTGTCGACTGGCTGCAGTGTCAGGGTCGGAACAACTGTATTTGCTGCCATGCCCATGCTATGCGTAGGTGCATTGATATCAGTGTTGAAGCTGAATTGGACACCGGGGGAACTCCCCATGACTATCATGTTGTTATAGCCCCTGACTTGGAGGTCCTTGATGTTCACGATCATGTTGCTCGGAATCAACCGTAGGTGTGGTGAAATAGCAGAGTCAAGTTTGCGACGGGTCTTCTGCAACCCCTGCTGAAACTTAGCAATAAGACTACTGGGGTCTGCCACGATGATCATATCCTCAACGAGACTGATGAACATGACCTGGACCTCTGCTCCGCTGACACCATCTATGGAATGCCACAGCTTGGTCTGTGCTGTAAGAAGGCAGTAGCACAGTGTTTCCAGGGACTGGTTGATCCGAACGATCCCTGCTGGTGTGAGGCCTGAGGTGGTGTGTGGGACAAAGTACCTCCACACATCTGGATAGTCCTGCCACAAGTCAGCGATGTGCATATTTTGCACCATCGCTCCAGCGTCAGAGTCTGGATCGAATGAGAATGTCACTGTCTTCCGATGGCCTACTTATCGTGGGGGGTTCGATAGGGAAATCCTGAGTGGTCACGTCTCAGGTCACCGTACATAACCCCTAGACTGCTGTTGTCACCACCATGCCACTAATAGTATGGGTGAGCACTGAACTCTCTCTCTCTCTCTCTCTCTCTCTCTCTCTCTCTCTCTCTCTCTCTCTCTCTGTAGTTTTCTGGCCGCTCAGACGCTATGACTGTTGAACTGTGGGTCGAAGTCGTTTATCTCAGGGAGGCTTGCACCCAGCTCATGGAGGATTCGTCGCACCGTCAAGTACATGTGGAATCTGAGACAGCTGGTGCTGAGCGCAGCTTCAGGAGTACCAGAATAGGAGTGAAGCAGGGTGGAACTTACTCCACATCTTGCCGTGGCACACCACACGGAAAAGTTCAGCTGCTGATTCCAGTATGAGAGGCTTGGAGCAGCCATCCACGTATGAGCTTGGTTCGCATCGTTTATGGTGATGGGGTGGTTGGTCAGCGGCCGAGGGCTGACGGAGAAGCTGGTCCGGGACCATCCATCCATTGTGATGGAGAACGGTGGTAGCTCTGGTATATCAGACAACAGACCTCTCAAGCCAGTCAAGGGTGTCCCAGGACGGGCGGTTGGCTCTGGATGACTGTCGTGAGGTTCAGTTGAAAGGCTATCTATACTGGTGTTCTTAAAACTACCCTACGGCAGCACACTATTTGTAGTCGTCTCGACTCCAGAGACCAGCGAGGTGACCTCGCCGTAACATCTCGTTTTTTAGCTCCTCCATATCAACCCGCCCGCTGGAGCCTTTGAGGTATTGCTGTCGCACTTTACGTTTCTCTGTGCGGTACAGGGCTTGGAGCTTCACTATATAGTGGTACTCTTCATCGGTGACCTGTCCATCCTCGAGAGCTTTGCTGACAGACTCGTCAATAGTCCATAGCATACTCTGTGCCATCGTCACATAGATAGCATGCTTCTCCAGCCACCTTGTGATCTGCCGCTGCCCCACCACCAAGCCAGTGGCCAAGCCAGTCGTAGCTAGTGTCATGCCACCCATCGTGATGGCGACAATGGCACCCACACCTGTAGCGAGAGTGGCCACTGCTGCCACAACAGCACTGACTCCAATCACACCTGCAGCAGTGGTTGTACGCGCAAGGACGTTGCTGGCTGTCTTATATCGGCTGCCCGTTCTGCTGTACTTTTCTGCCTCATGGACGAGATTCCGCCTGATGGCATCTATATGTTGGAGTCGCCAGCCATGGATGGTACCGCCCTCGTCAGCAGTCATGGAGGGGTATAGTTCTGGTTGCCTCCGCCACTCTGATTTTGCCATAGTATACTAGAGATTAAACCTGCGTCACCTGCATCTGGTCATGAGTCATAGAAGGGTTCATTTTGGAGAGCCTGGCGAACCGTGCAAGCTTTTTAGTGTTGAGACAGACGTCTCTTAGAAAGTGGTCATCCAGCACTATGCCAGGTGCCAGTAGCTTTCTGAGACGTGACATCTGGAACTTCACCTTATGACCAAGATAGTAGGTTCGCCACTGGATGGATTTCTTGACCTTACACTTCTGCGCCATCTCCTCTTCCCACTGTATGACATTGGCTCATCCTTGTCTGTGAAGTCACCTAGCTCATCGTCGTATGTGAAGACATCTGACTCATCGTCGTCTGTCAAGACTCCTGCATCCCGCTTACTCTCCTCCAGGCGGGCCTGCCAGTATCTGGAACCTTCACTGTTCCTTCGCCTCCTTGCCTTGCTGGCAGCCTGTTGATACCAGCTCTCCTGCTGTAGTCGCTCGACTTCTTGTTGACAGATATGTTGATGTGCGAGCATCTGTTCGTTTAAGGCATTTATCTGTGCAGAGGTCATGAAGGGGCACACCTCTATCGGGGTAATCATCTCGGAAAAGGTCAGATATTCCTGGTATGATATCATGTTGTCGGCAGGTCAATGAGTAATAAGAGTCTAAACTCTAAAAGGGCATCCGATATCCCATCCATGCTGGCATATATGTTAATCGAGGGGCTGTCAAACAGGTGATTTACAGGTGTGAACAGGCTAGGAGTGATAGCGTTCCATAGGTTACTGTTGGCACCTGGGAGATACTCTATCATGTCCCGGCCGACTTCTACCAGTGAGCTGCTGTGTGCACCGCACGGAGGTTGATGTAGCACATCGGCGTGTATGTATGTTGTGCCCCGCTGGGATACCTCGAAGAGGACCCCTTCTACACAGTACTGTACCACCCCTCTAGATAGGGTGAAATTATGTTCTTACCACAGGAGAGCAGCAGTCGGATAATCGTGATGGTTATATCTCCTGTTTAAACCCCCCCCCCCTTATAGCGTGCTATGGAATCCATATTTGCTCACTCAACTGGTCTTGCTGACCTGACAGATGTGTACGCAGTTGATGCTGCCACGTAGAAGAGAGCGATGGCAAGTCATTCGCCCTACAGTACAAAGCAAACTCAAAGGCATTCTCCCTCCACCCCATTGGTGGTGATGGGAAGGAGCTGCTCACAGACCCCAAGGATGTGCCAAAGAAGTGCTTCGGTCGCAACATAGATGGCCACAAGATCGTGTTTCGGTACGATTTCCCGAAGAGGAAGTACATCCTTGGGCCGTCGATTGAGGTCTCGGATACAGAGGTGGCAGACATCAACACCCTAAATAACGACCTCAGCTTTCATCTGGTCAAACCCTATTCGAGCAATGCCCCGCCGATGACACATGGTGGTCTGCTATTGGCCCTGGCAAAAACCCGGCAGTTCATGTATGAGAAGAATGAAGTGTGGTACCGCGCTGGACCTGGTGGTGACTGACAAACATGGTTGCCACTATATAGGCCTCCCGCAGTCATTGACATAGAGGTTACTCCCTTCTCCACTGTTGTGAAAACGGAAGGGAAAGTTCGAAAGCTCTACGATCAGGGATCATCCTTCCTCACCTACATAGGTGAAGGTGTCTCCCTGACGTGGATGGCTCACCGGATCGGGGTTACAGGTGGAAAGCTCCTGCTGTGTCGTCCATTCGATGGACCAGAAGAATCTGTTAACCTCCAGGAGGGCATCCTACAGATAGATGGTGTGTCACATGTCTTCAAAGCCAATGGTGCTGTTAAACTGATTCAGCGAGTCAGACTCACTAGCCTGCAAACGACTCATATAGTCCTAGACCTATGTTTCTTAGCCGGCGGCAGAGTGAAGCAGCTAGCCTCTGCCCCTGAGAGGATGAAGATCACTATCGATCCGGATGGAACATAGCTCGATCTGGCACACTCGAGGGGTTCACTCTGTTCAGTTTAACTCTTCATGTATAGCCACGATTATCATCATACTGCTCGTGCTGGCGTCTACAGCAGCAGCACAGGCCGCTGAGACTGCCATGATATTGGATGCCAAGTGGGCCCACTTCCGGGATGACCCCAGTACAATTCTTGGGTCGACCCCTTGCAGAGAAACATTTATGACCACTTTCATCCACGTGAAGAGATCGAGTCTGTCTGCCACTTCTATGGTGTGGAGAGGGTAGGACGTGGTTATCTGCTGGAGACACCTGCTCAGCACCAGATTCTCTGCGTAACATTTGAACATACCAGGGTCTGCCATGGTGCAAATGCTAAGCGCTTTAGCATCCTATCAGGTGTGCGTTGTCAAGGTAGAGGGAAGACACTATGGGTGGTTCCATCATGCCGATGCGACTCTGGCAGAGACTAAGTGTTTGTTTGAGCATACACAGAGTGCAATGCCCGTCCCGTATGGGTGGGGGCCCAGCCTGCGGTAGGGGGGGGGGGGCAAATGCGTTTTAAACTGTGTTTAAACTTTGTTTACCCCGGAGAGGGTGGTGGGAGCCGTGGATCGCAGCGGGGCAGTGCCCAGCGTTTAGACTGGGTTTAGATACCACCTTTTTCTGTGAACCATTCCATTTAGCTACATGGGCATTTTATTTATTTGTGTGGCCATTGTCTCAAATTCCTATGCCCCAGGGATTGAGAGGGCGGTGGGGGCCACCAATCGCCGAACGGCTGCCAGTTGAGGGAGGTGGTATCATTTTGACTCCGGCCTTACTACTATTCTTAAAGCTCTCGTGTTCCATTAAATATAGGTACTTTTGCATGAGATATGAGATGCCTGTTCAAATTACCCAGCATGCAATGCTACCCGGCGTGCTATGCTACCAAGCATGCAATGCCCTGACTCCATAACCGTTGTAACTATTGGACGCCATATTCGTTTAGTCTATTGTCTGCACAAGCCAGGATTTCTCAAACAAAACCAACCTGCTTTGCACGTGCAAATAGTCATTTGTCCTCCAACTCTGGAAGCGTAAGCATGCGCGTGGGGCGTATTCACGACAATACATGCAACAGTCTGTATTTCAATACTGTTCAGAGAAAGCGTGTCAATGTCGAGAAAATAGTAGAAAGCTTTTATATACATTGACAGTAATTTGCGTGAAAGTTGTTGCTATCAATGACAGCACCAACATTCAGCCAAATTGTTGTCAAAATAATTAGTATGTAATGCAATTACTACATGCTATATATTTGATACACATTTTATTGAAAAGTGTTGCTGCAACAGCTTTCAGTCTATGTATTCTGAAATAATCATGATAAATTTCAGTCAAGACTTTCTATTGATTTGCTGAGCAATTTGACTAAGTTGTTGCTAACTAAGGCACCAAAAACGTTATAAAACTTGTCAATAGAATCGCACGGCGCGCAGTACTATTATCTAGGTAGAGTGAGTATATGGCCAAAAAATACTTTGCCTGTGCGAAGTAAATATTTCACCTAGCTACGTTTCTGTTTGATCAACGCATTTCAAACAAATGCACAAATCTGTCACCGAAACATACACGCCGTTTGCTAAACATTCATTCTTGGCGAGAAAGCTTATATAGGCCTACGATAACTTTACCTAATTACAATATAGTGATTGCACGTGGGTGGATGATAATTCGACAATGTTGTTGGTGCCTTAGACATCAACAACTTACAGTCAAATTGCTATTCAAATCCGTCGCGAAAGTCAACTAAAGTTTTAATGATTATTTTATTTTAGAATACAGCAACTGAAAGCTGTTGTAGCAACTATTTTCTTTCAAATTAGTATCAAATCTGTACCAGGTAGTAATCGCATTACCTAATACACATGTTGACAATAATTTTACTGAAGGTTGTTGCTGTCATTGATAGCAATAACCTTCATGCAAATTTGTGTCAAAAAATATATAAACGCGTTCTCTAATTTTCTTCTGGAAATTGACACAGGTGCGCTGAACAGTATTGAAATGCAGGCCGTCGATGTACTGCCGTGAATAGTATGCCCTACGCGCATGCTTACGCTCCCAGACCTGGATGACAAATGACTATTTTCACGTGAAAGCAGATTGGTTTTGTTTGAGAAATCCTGGCCTATACAGAGAATAGACTAAACGAATGTGGCGTTCAATAGTTACAACGATTATGGAGTCAGGAAATTGCATGCTGGGTAGCGTTGCATGATGGGTAGCATAGCATGCTGGGTAAATTCAACAATAATCAGCAGGCACCTCATATCTCTTGCAAAAGGGTCTGTATGTAATGTAACACGAGAGCTTTAATGTTTTATAATAATGGGGGCACTGAGGAAAGCGGTAGGCCTATTGATTTTCATTTCTAGCTTAATGCATACTAAATTAAAATAACTAACCACATCTCTCGATAGCTATTCAGGCGATCTGATATGCCACTCATGAACTATGCAGGTAGTTTTAAGCTTTAAAGTAAGATATTCAGGCTTTAGTAGCTAAATGTTGGTACATTTCTAGACCATATGATGGATGTCATGATTTACTTTTCAGCCAATCAGAAAAAAACTAGCCTGCCCGCCTTGGTATATGTGCTTGGTCATAGAGGTGCCAGCTATAGTTAAACAATTTCGTATAAAAGCAATCATACAGGTAAGCTGTTGAATATTTTGAAACTAATTTGACTGGACGTTGTTGCTGCCATAATATGTAATCGGCAAACCACAATATATCTGTCCATTACAATATCTGAGTTGAGATTAGCATCCCTTTAAATTAAAGACCATTATGCCTACCAATGATAATCCCACAACATGATGTTTGTTTTAAATATATGTACATTATCGGCATACATTGTATATGTTGTCTATGTAGCCTTTATGTTTGACTTTATCTTCATGTAAAGGATGTGTGCCAATAAATAACCTGAAATCTAATCTACCAAGCCTGAATGACGTCATGCAACTCTAGTCGAAGGACGTCATGAGGATTGTGAATCCAACCTTGCGTTCAAAAGGGAAATCGTTTCAAAACGTTTTGCTAAATCCGCAAACTATTGACAATATGCTGTTTTCGCATTAATTACATCATATAATACACAAACCGATTTTGTACGCGCAGACGCTCTGGAACGTTTTTGCTATTGAACGCAAGGTTGTATTCAAACTATTTATCAAGCCTACCGGAAGTGAATGATGTAATGAGAATTGTGAATCCCGATCCCCATGACTCGATTTCGTTGACCAAGAAAGTCAAACCGCCCTGCGAATTGTTATCCGTAGTTTCGTAATTTGTGACTGTAGTTATCATCCCGCATAGAGGTGGGTCTGAAAATTAAAACATGCTAAGTCTCCTTGAATTATTCTCACAAATAGTTCTTTCCAGCGCATGTCATCATGGGTATGTAAGAAAAAGATGGTATAGATAATTAAATGTCGAATCATTCAATTCACCCTTCCGGTTTATCCATCCATCATCTGACGTTATACGACGCCATAGATAACTAAGTGACGTGCAGAATGATGTCATAACTAACTGTGGCATGAATTACTTGATTTAGTCCGTCTTTAACGCTTAATAGTCCGACATATTGTATGAATTATATGTTTTACCGTGTAATAAACATTCTGTTGAATATGTTGAAACTAATTTGACTGGGCGCTGTCGCAGACGTTCGGTTAGACCCGCGCATGTTAACGCCAGGTTACAAACAGTAGGCCTGACATCTTTTGATTGTACGCTGTTACTGGTAGAATCAATTTGAGTTTAATGAATCCATCGTATGACGTAATATGACGTCGTAATTGACTACGTTAGTAGGGCAGCTATGTGAAAAAGATGTTCCATTCTGGCAGAAAGCATGAAATTTGGCATATAGGTGGTTTAAGGTATCCTGATCATAATTAGATGCGGTGCCACGTGATTCTACCAAGGGAACACATTCAAAATGGCCGATTCAAAATGGCCGCCTTCCCAGCGGAAAATTCGCATTACTCAAGATCTAGACGGAGTAGAGAGATGGGATTAATGTCACATTCATGGGTCAATCGTTATAATTCTACCCACTACAATACTCTAAATATGTAAATAGCAATCCTTCCATAGCGACCACCTGTGTTTGATTTCAAAGGATGGTGGCCCTTTAAGATGTGTTATCTAAAAGATCCATCTCTTGAGAACAAAAGCAATATAGCATCTAGAAATAGTTTAAATTACTTGATTTCTTAATATCGAATGTAATGGTCGTTATAGATACGTTCAATCAGCCTATTAGAGTATGCAAGGCTATACATGATGCTGTTGATTGTTGAATCATGATTCACGGACGTCACACGCACTGTGCACCGCATGAGCACAACTGTGTACAAGGTAAGTTCGATTTATAGCATTTGCATCTGCCCGTGTAATTACTTTTGCAAGCACATTTCACGAGTTCCCGGCATGCCTTAGATGCGTCTGCAAGCAAACTCCATTGCGGTGATCAAGTGTCTCCATCTCTGACCCAACCCCAGTCAGTTGGCGATGGGGTTTTTGCATTTACGTGGAGTGATTGCCCCCAAAGATGCCCTGCCTGGAACGCAGCACGTGTGGTGTGTTGCAGCAGAGCTGCACTGGTCGGAGGAATGGTTTCTAGCTGCCTGTTGCCAAAAGCGAAAAGCCGTTTTCGTGCCTCATTAACCTTTGACAATGGTCATGTGCGTTTGTACAGTAGTACGACAAACCTCTCCAGCGTTTCCATGTCATTGTCAAACAGAGACGCCGGGGCATCAGACAGTCTCCTAAATAGTGACTTGAATAGATCTGAAGTCATCCAAACTTCCCATGCTGTCTTCTTGCCAATCCCACAAAATGCAGACACGGTGTCACACCCAGGAAAAGTATGCATAAATAGCAGTCCTTGTGACGCTTCTGCATCCAAAACTGGTGCAATGCCATGAGCTGCGGCATAGCGGAAGGCCTTCCCATGACCAAATGCGACCCAGCGATCACACCCATGAAGAAAGTGTGCTGTCCGTATGACTAGGACTACGACGTCTGTATCTGTAGCATGAATCATTATTGTTCGATCACCTTGCTGATATGCATGGAAGGCGTGGAGCAACATTCTACCATCTGCTTCATCTTGCATGCATGGCGGGAGTTGTGAGACGCCATGCTCTGGCCTCATCAGCACGTTTTCCTCACATGTTGTGACAAGTATCTTTCCGCCTGGTAGCTCGAATGACTCCAATGTATGTGCGAGAAAGGCGAAGAGGCCTGTCTTGTTTGCATCAACTCGTAGGAAAGTTTTCCAATTTTGAGGGAGTCTTGTACTCGATGCAACACGAAGAGCTTCACCATGTCCCCGTAATTCTCTAGCGTGGTCCCATACAACATCCAATCTATAAAACCGTCTGTAGTTGTCTAGCAATGTGTGGGAGGAAGACGTGCTCTGCAAAATATCCAAATGTATTCACAACCACGTTTGATTTCTTGGGATCTAGATTATGCATCATAGCTGCTCCGTCAATGATCTTCACTTCAACCTCTTGACAATCAGCTGCACGAACTACTAATGCTTCCAAACATCCCATCAGATCTGATTTGCTGCCTTGGGGCATTGCGTTGCTCTCAGCAAGTGATGGGGGCCATGGTTGATTCTTTTGCTCAAAGACTGAATCAAGGTGTCCGTCTCTGGATTGGCAGGTAATGTACAGTCTAAAGAATAACTGTACATCTCTCTTCGTTGCAACAATCTTCTTGTTGGGTCTGTCTGGTACTCTTCCTCTGTTTTGATTTGAACAAATCCAAATTGTTCTTTTGGATTGGGTCATATACCGATTTCGATGATACATATAATCAATCTGCGATGAATGCGTGGTACTGTCTGATGCCTAGTTCTTCTGCTGTTCGGATCACATTCACTACAGACTCGGACATAATGACTTTGGTATCTAGAGTCACTAAGTCAAAACTGTCATCTAAAAATGGGTTTCCCATTTCCTCGACTGCATTAATATGACAAATTGTGTTTAAAGCAAACAATTTCTGCTCACTCGGAATCTGCTTATGGTGACAGTTATCATTGATATTTCTGTGTTTGTTTCACTTCGTACTCGCTGATCATCCTTCCTATTTCTGGGCCTGACACCATCCATCGTTTCAAAGCAGCTTCATTTACTGTGATTCCGATAATTCCACCATCGCCCTTCAGAATAGCATTTTGCTGCTCGTGGAGTTGATCATGTGCCAAGGCTGAGAACGTGTGAGCCGTTTTCTGAGTAACGAAGTTTCCTTCAACAAATTTCCTATGTACAAGTGAGCATCGGTTCTCAGGTTGCAACAGATCAGCCACATGGATGCTGAGCCATCGTGCATAGTGTACATGATCCAGGGTAAACATCCATGGGAAAATCTTGCCCAATGTCTCTACATACAACGGGAAATTGGCCTCTCGCTGAGCTCTCATGAATTGAAGAAACAACAGCTCTAATTTCAAGACTGAATTCCCGTTGGTAAACTGTGGGTGGTCTGTTTCCTTCTGCTGACACCAGTCTTCGAATGGCAGTGTGTCCTCTGAGGCAGCATATGCAATACATAGAGAGCAGCGGATATCACCTGGTGTGCCCATTGCCCTCGTGATGTATGCGAGCCAGTTTGAATGCATCGGCTTGGCCTTTTTTACTGGAGAAAACGTGTAGACCAATTGTTTTGAGTAGCGAAAACTTGTTTCTAAAATGTTCCGCCGGAAATGTGTGTGTACAAACATTTAGCAACAATACTACTAATTTACAAATGTTACAACAACAACGACGACGACGAAGACGACCACAACAACAACAACAACAACAACAACAACAACAACAACAACAACAACAACAACAACAACAACAACAACAACAACAATAATAATAATAATAATAATAATAATAATAATATATTTTTCAGCATGTTCATCTATTTAGAGCATTGTAATGGGTAAAATCATAGCAAGTAACTCAAGAAACCGTTAATTTGACATCAATTCCAGCCCTCTACTCCATCTAGAACTTGAGTAATGCAGATTTTCCGCTGGGAAGGCGGCCATTTTGAATCCGCCATTTTGAATGGGTTCCCGTGGTAGAATCACGTAGCACCGCATCTAATTATGTTCAGCATACGTTAAACCACCTATATGCCAAATTTCATGCTTTCTGACAGAATGGAAATCTTACTACGTTATGTGGAGGAGGACATCATAATCATTCCGTCATAAATGATTCGATTCAGTCCGCCTTTAACGCTTAATAGTCCGAAACGGTATACGAATTGTATGTTTTCATTATTTAACAAATAATCTGCCAAATTTTTTTAAACTAATTTGACTGGGTGCTGTTGCTGAGAGCAAGCAGCAACAGCACCCAGTCAAATTAGTTTCAAAATATTCAACAACTTACGGTAGCTGTATAGTTTTCTGGAAATTAATAGTCAGAGAGTTAATAGATCGATCGATCCCAACACAAGCGAGGTGTGGGTGGAGCCTAGCTAGAGATGGGCGGGTCATTGCTAAAACTGTAAATGTCCATTGTAATAATATGCAATGCACGTATTAGATGGCTGTTATGCTGACATTAATAAGGGCGGGTTGTTGACATGAGGGTGGGGGGGGGGTGACTATTTAGAGCTAGTGAAAATAGGAACTTAATTTGAAGTGAGCGTTTGAGATTGTGTCACTATTCATCCAGCCTGTATTTATCCGAGAAAATATCGAGAATTTGATGTTCTGAGCATTTTGATTAATACAATTGATTATTATTTAATTTAAAAAAATGTCTTAATATGATATATTAAGTAGATATTGGGGAAGAAACAGCACCCTAGCCGGATGATGGTGGTACTCTACTCCCATACCCACACGCACGCATACATTCACACGCACGCACGCACGCACGCACGCACGCACGCACGCACGCACGCACGCACGCACGCACGCACGCACGCACGCACGCACGCACGCACGCACGCACGCACGCGCACACACACAATAACCCATACAAGCACACACGCACGCACGCACGCACGCACTCACTCACTCACTCACTCACTCACTCACTCACTCACGCACGCACGCACGTACGCACGCACGCACGCACGCACGCACGCACGCACGCACGCACGCACGCACTCACGAACGCACGTACGCACGCACGCACGCACGCACGCACGCACGCACGCGCGCGCGCGCGCGCGCACGCACGCACGCACGCACGCACGCACGCACGCACGAACGCACGCACGCACGCACGCACTAACCCACGCAAGCACACGCACGCACGCATGCGCACACTCACGCACGCACGCACGCACGCACGCACGCACGCACGCACGCACGCACGCACGCACGCACGTACGTACGTACGTACGCACGCACGCACGCACGCACTCACGCACACACGCACGCACGCATGCACACACTAACCCACACAAGCACACGCACGCACGCATGCGCACACGCACGCACGCACGCACGCATGCACGCTCGCACGCACGCACGCACACTAAACAACTCAAGCACACACACCCACGCACGCATGCACGCACACGTGCATGCACCCATGCACGCACACGTGCATGCCCTCCCACACATGTAAACTACATAAACACAACACAGACAAGTCACACATGCACTGCCTCGTACGGACAGGCATGCGCGCACAATTCCACACATCCACACATACGCACACCTGATGTGGGGCATGGATCTAGCCCAAAACCGTGTTTCTTTTTAAAAGACGAATTAATTCACGTTTCCAGAGTATCCATCTATCATCTGACGTCATATGAAATCATAATCAATTAAGCGGTGGGTGGGATGATGTCATAATCATTACGGCATAAATGACTCGATTTGGCCCGCCCGTCTTTACCCCTTTATAGTCCGACACGGTGTACGAATTGTATGTCTTTACTATTTAATAGATATTCTGTCGAATATTTTGAAAGTAATTTGACTGGGTCCTGGTGCTGCCATAGGCAATGTTTTCAACAGCTTGTCTGTATAGTTTTCTGGAAATTGATAGTCAGGTAGTTCAGAGAGAGATCGATCCCAAGACGGACGTGGTGTTGGTGTAGATTAGATTGAGATCGGGGTGGAGGGGCGTGGTGGGGGTAGGGAGGGGGGAGGTGGCATAGCTAAAAGTGGAAAGATCCATTATTTACTACATGAAATATTGTGTACTATTCCACATTTGAGGTCATTCTACCACATATCAAAGTTGTTTTAACTAATGAAATTTTTAAACTACAATTGGCAATTGCAGAAGAGTATCATTATTGTGAAAGACAGAATTCCATTTACTTAAGTTTTTTTAAATGAGACAGTTTTGTGCAGTACAGTTATATATATATATATATATATCCATGTAATACAGCATAACATGATGCCATACAAGATACTTTCTGAGTCCACCACTGCCAGGGCTGCCATTAAACATATACGAAATGACATTTGATGTCACTTACGTTTGCAGAGACGATTGACATGGAAGTAAATAACTAACCAGAGATAGAATCGGAATATTGATTAGCTTTCTGAGTAAGCTTTATGATAAGCTTTATTTTGATATGCGCCATGCTATACTTTGGCATGGCATAGAAGTGATGGTAGTATTTTGGCGATTTATGTAATGGAATCTACGTCTAGCATAACATATCTTGACCAAATGAAGAGGTGTAATTATATCTGCAACATGCTATTGTTTTATTGCTAATTTAAAAATTATTTCAATAAAGGTGATTTGACATTAAAATAATAATAATAAAAGGCCATGTTCACACAACACCAAAAATAATTTGTGTCTGGAATTGTTTTAGGTCAATCAATTTATCTACTGTGCGATAGTGAGATATATTGTTTAGATTAAGATTACCGGGTTACCCACATTGCTTTAGACTAATCATCATGTATTCATGTGCACATCCATTGCTTAAACTAAAGATCATGTTATCACGAGAATCGTATGCTTAAACTAAACATCACATATTGTGGTCGGGTAGCGGGAGGACTAGCCAACCAGGAACCAGTAAAATGCCACCCGGGTCTATGCCACGGCTCCCACACACCACCACCACACCCACCACCACCCCACAACCCCCTACCCCCGCCAACCCGCCCGACGGATGGCAATACCCTGACGCACCCGAGAGAGCAAAAGTATCTAAGACACGAGTTGCATCCGCTGCACAGTACCCCCGTAATAGACAGGTTTTCTCATGGGGCAAGACGTGGCCATGTGCGCGTGATGCCACTGACTGGGCAGACACCTTTTAGTATGTACAAATAATCTGTGCACGACTTCTTCCTCTGAGCAATAACCTATGATCACAATGTCACCGGGGATGCTCGTTGCCATTAGAAAGCGCAAGAATTCTGTTATCTTAAGACAACCCCTGTGAGGATATTTTGGAAAGAAGTAACCTCAGGACTGGCATCATATACCCCCTACCATGATTGAAGAGCCACGAATTCGCCCATGCCATTGACCATCTGACTCTCTCGCGCAGATACAGCTGAAGCTCGCACACTAATGCTGGCGACGCCTGATTGTCTGAGGCCATATCTAAGACACCATGTAACAATCGGAAAATAATGAGATGCAGAGCCAACTAGTATAGAAGCGGCCAGTTTTGCGCGAACACGACCGGACTTCTGCCAGACTCAGCGCTGATGGTTTATGAACGGTTCCTGTCGACAGACTGCCTTGTTCCCGCTCCACTTGTAACCGCGTGTGCGACTTCCACCGCAGAGCAGTTAATTTGACCGCTCGCCGCGATCAAACAACTACAAAGCCACCAACACTGAATTTCCTTTTTGACAGGCCACTAAGAGGAATTATCTTAGCTTAAATTATTCGGCCGCCTTGGAAGACATTGGGTTGCTGCTTGTACTTGTCAAGAGACCCGTACATGGAAACCTCGTACTTCCATTTGATATGGAAGAAGAAGGACAAAACCAGTCACCGCTGCGGACGAACCATCTTACACCATCTTTCACCTATACTTGTGACGCATAAGGGCATCATTCTCCAAAACAGCCGCTCCTGTGGAAGAACTTCAAACTCAACATTCGGTACCAGAATTCAGCCAAGTGTCTCACTGTGCCACCTCACGTCTTCGCCTTAAACAAGACTTTGTGACGAAATTATATTTTCTCCACCCACCATTCTAGCCGTGATAGAATCCGTCTGAACATTCTCCACTCTATCAGGTTACATCTTTCCAGCATTGTGATTTTTGACCGAAGTGGACTAAGTCATCGCGTAACACTGTGCCATGGTAATATACCTACCAAGGCTGGTTTAAAGCCTGCAGCATTTGCAATAGTAAAACCTAGACACCGCGTCTGCGGGAGAAGTGTGATGAATTATTTCTACCTCCCTATGAGGACTTGAAAGTATTCATTAAATCTTAAATGTACTAAATAATCTAGTTTTCTATTCTTTTACAGATGTATGCCTCTTTAAATATTCTCTGCTCTCGTAGCGGCCTTTTTCATTTCTTTCCGTCTAAGGATTTCTAAAAGATATCATCAGCCTTAAGTGGTCCTATTCGGGAAGGCGATCTCGCACTCAGCTTGACATGAAGATATATATATTAGTATTGTTAGCAGTGTCGCCTTTTTACTTATATATACAACAGGACCACATTAGCCACCAAATTTGCAGGTAGTGTCTTTAGTACTTCGCACAGCATGACGACTTATAATAGTGCTGCAATCGAAGATTTCTGTTCTTCCGTGAAAGGCCCTCCACCATTGGACACGTAAAAAACCACATATCACTTGGAACGCCCTTCTAAGCTAAAGTCGCCTGTGGACATTACTTTTACCGCCTCATCATAGCTCCTGCTTGGACTACAATGAATGCTGCATGTCTCAGACACCACGATCCGCATTGCTCTGACAGGCCTTGGTGGCTCATTGAGTAGCGCAACTTTAAAGGATAAGGAAAGCGGAGGCTCCGGTTCACCACGTTTCTCAGTTCGCCTTCTTCGTGCCTGATACATCATTGCTGCCTCCTCATGCCTGCTGCGAATGACCTTAACACAGCGACCTAATTTATAACACGTTAGACCATTCCACGTGGAAGCATTCCTTGAAGGCATCGACTTTATTCTGCCCTCCTTTTGGCTTATGTTTACGGGTCTAATGACCCTTGTCCAATAATTTGTGAAGACCGTACCACATAACGCATGGCACTACAACCACTAGCATGCACTACGCGCATCCTGAAGAAATTCCACCAGAGCTCAATCTTTTCCATTGACTTGTGACGCCTCTTTCTTTTAAACTGCTTTGCTGGCTGTCAGGATAAAACCATTAATTATATGATCCTGTGAATATTACTTTTTTGTCTTGGCAACCGAATCCTAGAACCCCTGCATCAAAAGGAATCTTCGAAACGTTCGGGTCTTTCTCAATCTGTTGTCATATTAGATCACTCGACAGCGATTCCCCAAACTCTTTCCTCTTTAAGCTATATGAGCCAGTGTCACATCTACAACTCGGAAAGCCCACCCTTAGACCATGTGAAAACCTTTTTGACGTCACTCAAGCTGGTCTTCCTCTCTGAGTGAAAGATTTTCTTTGCAACAGTCCTTTTGCAGCTGCCTGAAACCTTAAACCACAAAAACACCAAGATTTGCTAAACTACCATCTAGCGCAGGATCCCCTAAATCATTAGAAATAGGCACACAGTGAAGGCCCACCTCTGGACACCTCCTGAGAACATCAGATCAACCAGGCCGCACCCACTAAACGCTTCCAGCGAAGATTTTCCCCAATCGACCACACATTAAAGTAGAAAGCATGCCCTTGTCCCACATTAAGTGGAACATTTGGAATACGTACTAGCACCAACCTGCTCTCACGACTGAATGACATCTTATAGACTGACCAGATGATTAGCGACTGTTAGCAAAGTAACGAGCACAAGGAAGATTACCACTGTTTCTTAAATGATATACCCTAGTACTCAGATTCCCTTTCGACCATCCACCACCACCCCCCCCCCCCCCCCCACCACCACAGCTGGACAAGCACCTCTGCAAACTAAATCAGATCTTTGCTTCCGCTGTGGACAAGTCGAGCACTGGGCTGTAAATTGCCCAAATATTCCATGCTAGCCAGAGGCTCCACATGCCACCAGTGCGATTGAAGGCACCGAGCCCATAGAATACACGTAGCCCAAACAATCCCCCATGGCACCTTTTGGGCTAGTTGCCATTTTGTTAAAAAAAAAATCTATGCGACCATACCTCGACGGCACTTCTGCTGCCGAAGCGCTGGAACTTGCCACCATAGTCAAGTTCATACTGAATACACAGATCTAGCTCCCTTCGTTGCCATTGGGCCATATAAGTTACCCAAACCCACGTCACCATTGAGACCAGAGCAATCGTGACCATCCTTAGCTCCCGCCTTAGCAATACTATGCCTGAAAACATACGACCACCCCTAATGGAACCCACGCACCCACATTTGTTGCACTGCAGTAACACCCCTGGAAGTTGCGGGAATCTCCAACTTCACAATCCAAATCGATGATCTCCGATTCCTCCCGTGGGTTATTATAGCCAGCATTGCGAATGACGCCCTACTCAGGATCGATTTCCTCAAAGATTGTGGTGCTATAGTACATTGTGCTTGCCAGGAATTAGAAAATGATGGCCGCTATTCGCTCGGAGAACGGTCTGCCTTGCACCATGCTTGTGCAGATCATCCTCGCTAGCACTACCACACGAGAAACCCGCGAAGAAGAACTTCTCTGGGCCTCCAATCTGAACCCCCCTCTTCGTATGCACCACACTATCATCCCATACCACATTTTCAATACCTCTGCCCGAGCGATTACTTTAGAAGCTAGGCAAATCTGCAGTCGAATTTTGGAAACTAACCCTATCTATGATGATTATCGTCCACCAGAAGAATTCTACCGCCCCAAAAACACCGCCTTTCCCCACCCCCTCTGCCTTCCCATCTACTGGAACTATATTCTCTCACTATGTAAGGATTGAGCACCGAACATAGTTGCGAAGTCTATGCGATGTTATACAATCACACAATTACCTTCTCTAGCAACGATTTAGATCTAAGTGAGACCCATCTAGTATGCCATAACATCAACACCTTGGACCACTGCCCCATAAAAGAACCTGTCCACCACTTACCTATCCACAAAGAACATGAAACGCACCAACAGGTAACAGCAATGCTGCAGTCTAGCGTAATCGAACCATCCACCTCAATGGGCTAGCCCCATTGTCTTAGCCAGTAAGAAAGACTTTTATATTGACTATAGATGCCTAAATAACCGCAGAATCAAGGACGCCTCGCCTCTTCCATGTATAGACCACGACCTCGACTCCCTCACTAGCGCTGCCTGATTCAGCACCTTAGATTTAGCCAGCACATACTGGCAAGTAGAGATGGAAAATCGCAACAAGGATAAGACAGCCTTTATCTGCTGTGATGGCCTTTTTCAAGTTAAGAAAAAGCCCTATGAATCTGCAATGCTTTTGGGCGTTTTGAATGCCTAATGAAACGGGTACTTTGTAAATTACAGTGGAAGACCTGCATATGCAGGACATGATTGTCTTCGGAACTACTTTCACTGATATGGTACATAATCTCCACGAGGTACTCGACAAATTCGCCACTGCCAACTTAAGATTGATACCAACGAAATGCCATTTATTCAGTGAGGAAGTAGAATTCCCCCCCCACGTTGTATCCGCCCAAGGCATCCCCTCTCAGTCTACAAAGGTTGCTGTCGTCACTGATTGGAAAACTCCCACATCTCTCACGAAAATAAGGAGTTTGCTGGGACTTTGCCAATACTACCATGCATACGTACCCAAATTTAGCAATCCCGCCGCACCCCCTGTTCCAAATTACAGAAAAAGATCACCCCTTTCTATGGACATCCGAATGCAAAGCCGCCTTCAGACTACATAAAGATAAATAAATTACCATCCTGATATTAGCTCAAACCAACCCATCACACCCCTTCATTGTCAATATCGATGCTTCCGACACAAGTATTGGCACTGTCTTATCATAGATAGATCCTGACAGACACGAGAAAGGAATATGCTACGGGTCCCACTGCCTCTCCCACACTGAACGTTGTTATGCTATCACCAAGCATGAGCTCTGATCGGCAGTCCATTTCATAAAACATTTCAAGCATTTCCTTTATGGCAAAGTATTCGCGTTGCGAACTGACAATGCTTCATTACGATGGCTTCAGAAATTATGCAATCCTTCAGAGCTTGCAATTTGATGTAATACACCAACACTGAAAATTGCATTGGAATGCTGATGCATTGTCCCGCAAACACAATGCACCTTATTCAGTCCCTCAACCGCTGCCCTCCTTATTGAGGCCATAGAAAGCAAAGCACCAACATTCCCTCTCCTCTCCACGTAGAAATGAGTACTGACTGCGTGCACGTTGCCCAGGAAAATGAAACGCATCTTGGGCCAATAATGACCTGGTTACGTGATCATGAACATCTCTCCATCACACAAATTTCATCCGTTTTTAGTGCACCAATATATTATCACCATTTCCTCGAAGATTGCCACCTGCATAACGGAGTACTTTACTACAGCAACCATCTTGTAGTTCCCCCAAACTAATGCGAAGCAGTTCTGGAGCAATTACATGACGGCATGGGACATTTCGTCAACTGGATTGGGATAGACGATCCTGCAAAATTATGGACCGCTGAATATATCTGCTGTCAACGACGTGCCATGAAAACCTGTACCACCAAGTTACAAACATATATTGTGGACACATTACCACCTCAGACAATGGAAACTGCTACATCCTCGTTTTCAAGATGCTCTCGCCCTCCCAAAATCAAGTGGCTGCTCCATTGCTGATACCAAGTTTTTTTTCCCACTTTAGGATCCCTCTAGAACTACATTCCGATCAAAGTACTATCTTTAAAAGCCACCTTTTCCAAGAACTCTGCCGTCTGATTCAAATCATGAAAACACGGACTACACCCTTCAAGCCACATATTGATGGCATGGTAGAAAGGGTTAACCAAACTCTCTGCACCATGCTGACAAAGGAAACTCAGCTACAATGCCATGATTGGGACTTACGTCTCTCCTTCATGATGATGGCCTACCGCACCACTGCCCATTCTAGTACCAGATTTACACCTGTGTATATGATGCTGTGTCATGAGTTGTTGCTACCACTGGATATTGTGATGCCACATGCACTGGGAGAATTAAACTCTCGTGTATGAAGAGTTACCCCATCAACGTTTGGAGGATGCCTACAAAAGCGCGCAAGCACATTTCCCGACATATGTAAGTACCAGAATGCCACACACGACCGCCGAGCATATGCCGAACCATATGCCGCTGGTGATCGTGTCTGGGTAAGAGACCCGGCGCTGCCTATTGGAGCCAGTCACAAATTAAGTTATAAGTGGAGAGAACTATATACCCATCCTCCAGCGAATGTCAGACGTGACCTATCACTCTGCGTGCCGGATGACAAAGAGGTCTTCCCCCGTTTTGATCACCTGAAACTATGTATGGAAGAGAAGAGTGTGCCGCCACTGGAAAATGATGCCGCCCAGTACCGACCATTACGTATTCAACTACCACTCTCGCCGACACCCCCTCTGCGCCTGATCCTCCCAATGGGGAAGACAGTGAAATTGGAAATGTCCACCCTGAGCAGGTTACGGGAACTACTTGCTGTGGAAAAGTGTATCTACATACCCCAGGCTGGCCGCTCCCCATGCATGATATTAAGATCGTGAATCATTATGTAACCCACCCCATCTAACACACCCCAGTCCAGTACATCAGCAGGGAAACCTCCCACTCCTGATGAACAATCACCGAACTGCCCTGCATATTTATACTCAGTGCCATTCCGTTGGTTTAAAGACCACCCCACCCTATGTTTCGAGGTTGAATGTCATGCTCAATAGTGGCTGCACTTCGCCCCGTTATATATGTATATATATATATAATGACTGTTGTTTCGAAAATTGAGTATATATGGAATTGAGGATATATGATGATTGTTACTTCAGAATTGAGAATTTATAGGATTGAGTATATATGGAGTTATAATAAGGTGTATGCATATACATAACAAGAAACAAGACACCTTCGTTGCAGAATATTCCACCAGTGGAAGAAAATGCATTGTGCCGCTTGGACGATGCACACATGTGCACACATTGCGTACAGACAACACGAAGTACTAGCCGCAAAAGATAAGATATTACAAGTGAAACGAGTGAGCAAGTTAGACATGGCCTTTCCCACTCATACCCCACCCCACCCCCTCATCCCAACTGAGGAATGAAGGATATTTTATCAGGACTGACCAGGGAAAAGCCGAGGCAATTTGAGAATGGTTCAAGGAACAGTTCGCTGACCATGATGATAACCCCGTGTACCCGTTCTCAGGAGACCCCAGGCCATTATTAACACCAATCAAAATAGCAGAAGTTGAGAAGGCACTTAAAGCCTGAAAATTGGGAGTGCATCTGGACCTGATGGCATGAGCAATGACCTATTCAAATATGCAAGTGACATTTTCTCAAGACCGATCATGCACCTAATCAATTCAACTATTATGCACCACCTTCCTTTCGATACTGTAGGCCAAGTCACCCTTATCGTGCTATCCAAGGCCAAGAAGCCACCTGCAAACCGCCAGCCGAGCTGTGGCACATTGTGGTCATCAACTGCATACAGAAAATTCTATCCAATGTTGCTCTATGCCACATCCGAGACAAGATCGATGACTTCACAGGATCGTGTTAAAGTGGTTTTAAACGTGGTCGCAGCTGTGCTGACAGTGTATGGGTTCAATGTAAGCTTGTGTCAGTTGTCATGTCCAAACACTGGGATTCCCTGGGATTGCTTTTGACATACTTAAACGCTCAAAGATTCTTGATGTACTACGCCAGGCCAGTTGCAATGATGTGCTACGACTAGTTAGACTACTACTTGCAGACACAAAGCTGAGAGCACGAGTCAACTCAGTGAAATTTGAAGTTTGAGACATCAATCGGCTCGCCACAGGGAAATGGTCCATCCTCTGTGCCTTTCACCTGCTACCTTGCTACTACACTGAAATCCATGTGGCAAAATTCCACAAGACCAACCCCCACAGTGCTCATGCAAATCCTGGGCTCACTGCTTTGCAGTACTGCTGACATTGCTGCATGCTGCGTAATGGGGAACATAGCTTTCCCGTCTTTCTGGAAGATATTGATTCGTAGATCAAAGATTCCCTTGGCAGAAAGACTACGTTTATACAATGCAAACTGCATATACCTTGATGCTGTATAACTGTAACAGCTGGGCAGCTCCAAAGGCAGCTCTAGAAAACGTTATGCCTACCACCGCAAACACCTACACAACATCACTGGACACTAATGGCCAGATAGCATAGTTTCCAATGATACACTACACAAGATGTGTAATATATATCGCCACTGTTTGTAAAAGTCTCCCAGCAAAGATTGTCCATGTTTGGCCATGTGCTAAGTATGCCAGAAGACACACCAGCACAGAGAGCCTTGTAATTCGCCATACTTGGAGACAGCAAATATAAAGCCGGGAGAGGCCATTATTGCATAAATCTGCTAAGCGTTCTACGAGGTGACCTCAAGAAAGCAGGATTCGGTACACTCAAATCAAGAATGGGCCTGAGGAAGCTAATGCTTTCAGCTGAGGACAAGACACAATGGGCAAAAGTGAAGAAGGACTGTTTTTACTACTCCAGCCGCAGAATACAGTACTTATACATACATACTTAACAAACACTAAAGAAGGCATTAATCAAGAGTGACGTACCCGATTAATCCCACCAGTGGTTGTCACTGTGAACGAAGCCATTCTCGATGCAGTAGAATGTATCATAACAATAAACCGTATTGTTGATACAGCTAAAAACCCATAGTCTGACACTTCCTCACGTCTGGCAGACATGCACAGCCTTTGACCTCGCATCCCGTTAGACAGAGATGGAAAGTGTCCAATGTTTTAAATAACCATGGGAACCCGCATCTCTGACCGATCAAAAATACATAGGTTGCGAGGGTGGTATCCGCTTGCTATCACGACATTTATTGAGCCAGAGAAATCTGACTCAGTGACACCTTTTGTATATACAATAAACGCCGTATATAGATATAACCTTAATTGAGATTTTAATGTACCGGCGACCTTGTCATTTGAATAAGCAGACCTTTTAATGAAAATTAGGGGAACTAAAACTCGGTCCACCCCCGAAACTCCGAAAAAAATAAAGATTTTTGAACGCTCATGCCCATCTTGTCACCGGTTGTACGTATTGTCTTTGCACGCCTCGATAATATGATCTATGATCACAAATGTCACTTGGAGTGTTCAGTATTTTTGAGAAGCTTGAGAATTCCGGATTTTGAAACAGTCGTCATGAAGTTATTTAACAAGAAAATGGCCATGGAATCGGTACCTAGATAAGAAAACCAACGACATAGCCACGCCATTGATCGCCTGCCTCCTGCTTGGATTCAGCTAAGATCTCATAGACGGTCGAAATGGCCCATGACTGGTCCAGAGAAGGATAAGACAGTAGCAATTTGCCAAAAGATAATGAGATGCAGAGCTGCCAGTATAAAAGCATCTAACTCTGCGTCGAATAAAATGTCACGCCGAGTTCTGAGCATGGAGAGGTTCGACTATGTAACCAGTAAGCGTTTGAAGTATTTCCCCCGCTTCACCAGCCTGTAAGTGTGAATTCCACTGCAGAAGAGACTGCTGCGAAGACAGGTATGCCTGCCCGACATTTAAAAAGCCTTCACTCAGACCTAATTTTTGGAAGGATAGCAGACTTCACAATGGTTGGTTCAAACAAACAGCCTAAATTATTCTGCCCGCCTGAGAAAGAACTTTCTGCCACATCCGGTGTTTCTCAAAGAGACTTGTGTATGTAAAATCAGCCGTTCCTTCCGCTAGGCACATAGGAGGGACTGAACAATGGCCCGTATCGCCTGGTGTCAACCTGCTTCCATCCATGATCATCGAGCATGAAGCCTCATCCCCCACGGACGAGCTGTGAAACTCTCATTTTGGTACTCGTCACCAAGCGAGATATGCTTTCTGCCACCAAAAATTCCACAGTCTAAACAGGAACTTCAGTCACGCTGGTCTTCGGTTCCATTCGAAAGATTCACATGACTTTGCAAGGGTAGAGGTTCTCGCGTAATATATAACCGATCACGTCCTTCTGTGGCCGCCAGGGGCTTTAAACCACAAAACAGCTAGGACAGCTAAACTACTGCCTCATGCAGGATCCCCCCACCCCCAAGAAAATCACTCAAGCTTAGGCAAGCTAATAAGGACCACTTCTGTACGTCCTCCGAGAACATCAGATCAACCAGGCAGTATCTACTAAAAATCGATCTTCCGCCCCTGATTCATCTCAGTAGAAGACAGTAATGTGGAAATTCGTCTCATTCCGCTTTAGGCAGACGTTCTGAAATTAAGCTTTTATGGCTAATTGACTTTTATGACTGAATAACCCTTTTTATAAACTGACTGAATGAATAGCGACTGTCAGCAACATAATGACCCCCGGGAATACCCTCTGCTGGCTCTCACTCCTAAATGCCCGTTCCTCTTTTCACTTCCCCATAGGGACTTCTGCACCTAAGAGACAGTAACCCCGCGGCCAGACAGGCATTCCCACCTCTCGAGCGACCATCTTAAGAAGTTAGGGTGCTGTTCCGAAACCTGTAAGACAAGGATGCAAATTGGTCCTTTCGGTGCTCCGTCGTGCGCCTCTTTTTCGGCTGGTGATAAAAATACCATGCACGGGGCACTAGGAATAAAACAAATAGACTTAGTTCCTAGCAGTTTCTCTTTCTCCTTCTACCCACTCCCGAGCTCACTAGCGCCCGAGAGAGAATCGCCTAAAAACAAAGATCTCAGCTCGAATGCAGGCTGGAAAAAGACAGAACGTCCATCTGTGGCCATTTTTCAGTCCACTGAATGCACCCACTACACCCGCACGCACATCCTGTTCCCCACAGTACTAACCCAACTGGATTCCTCTTCTTGGAAGGAACTACTCGTCGGCCTGAGGACGCCTTTTCGATCGTGCATGCTGGTCGCAGACAGAGCCACCATCAACGCCTCCACCACTGCTAACAACACCTCCACCTCGACGACCGCTGCCTCGATGATCGCCGTCACCACGACGACAACCACAAACCACTGCCACGACCATCACCACATGTACGCTGAGAGCCGCCACTAACACACCTGACACGAACATATATATCAGTTCTGGTATTTTTCGTTCCGACTGATTGAGAAGCGACAGACCTCCACCACCTGTGAAACTATTACTGCACGACCACCCCATGAGGAACAAGAACCGAGATGGCCTCTCCGAGACCCGGTCTTGCGATCACGCATCGCGGCAGCAAGGAAGAGGACCTGTCATTGACTACCGAACCTGACCCATCCTTCTGGTGGGGGTGGGAGTGTTGGGGGGTGTTGGGGGTGGCAGGCGTGAGATAGCGGCCACGCCCAGCAACACATTGTTTAACATAAGGAGTGTGTAATCACATACATTGTTTAACACAAGGAGTGTGTAATCACTTACATTGTTTAGCTAAGGAGTCTGTAATCACATACATTGCATAGAATAGAAATAACCTTTTCGTGCACAATGTTAGGGTTAAATCGTGCATTGCTTAGAATAAGAATCAAATAACCACACATATAGTATTGAATAAAAAATTTCTATTCACATGCATTGTTTAAATTTAAGATTATCTAATGATGCACATTCTTTATACAAATGATTGTGAACGCATGCACATTGTTTAGACTAACCATCAAAGATAATAATGCACATTGATTCGATTAATGATCATATACGAACACTCATTGTTTAGTCTCACCATTAGGTAGTCGCGCACATTGATTAGAACAAAGATTGCATAACACGGCATTTTGTTTAGTCTATAGACTATGTAATCACACACACCGTTCATGTTAGTATCATGCAATGAATAAAATCGCTGAGACTAAGCATCACATAATCATGTATATTTACATACCGATTGTATATTTCAAAAAATTGCGTTAATTTAACTAATTCACCTGTCAGTTTTTTATCACCGGGAAGCATTGCTATCTCCAGAAATACAGCGCTACAGTTTGCAGATTGGTACAGATTTAGGCTATGCACCTGCAGAATAAGTTTGCTGTTCGATCGCGCGCATAGACAGTGGTCTCACATAATTCGATGGGGAATTCCGCTACAAAGAACGGCATTGTGAGAAGTGAAGCTGTTTGCACGGTGTAGTTCTTGCCACACCACCGCCGCATGTTATCTGCAATGGAGCAATAGATATACAGTACAATAGATAAACAATGAGCAGAAAAATGTGTTCAATTGCCATACACAGTCATACCCATTCCAACGCCACACCCCGTCAAGTTGGTTTCAAAATACTCAACTTCATACCTGTAGAGTAACCTTGAAACTTAAATCGCAATCAACTACGTGACATGTATGATGACGTCAGGATCACTGATGTCATGAATGACGTAGAAAGGTATGTCACGAACGCAGAATTGGTGACGGATTATATTTTGTTGTACGAATTGTATGGCTTTACTATTAAATAAACATGCTGTCGAAGACCTTGAAAGTAATTTGACTGGGCATAGCTAAAACTGGAAAGGTATATTAGACGGAGCTTAGCTAGAAATGGACGGACAAAGTTATAAATAGATCCTTCTATTGTCAAGAGAAAAGCTCTTTTGAAGACAATGCGCATCCACACCGAATGTGATAATCAAGATGAATTTAACTATATAAACTGCTGTAGTAATCGGAGATGGGAAGGTAGACGCGCTTTTTGATTGGCTCTCACAAGTCACGTGATTTCGAGAGAGTGAGGCTTACCTGCCCATGTATATATATATATATATATATATATATATATATATATATATATATATATATATATATTTATATATATATATATATATATATATATATATATATATATATATATATATATATATATATATTTATATATATGGGCAGTTAAGCTCCGTCGTCATCGAAATAATACATATAATAAATATATATAGCATGGATAAGTGGCATGTGCTGTTTGGCGTGTTTGTACAAGAACGCCCATCAGCTCACATCCTTAGGCTATTAAGCTCTGCCCCATGAAATCACGTAGCCTAAGAGAGCCAATCAAGAAGAGTGTCTATCTCCATCATTACCGCCAACAATTTACTGCATTCAGACTGCTTCCAGAACTAACTGTTTTGGCACCAACGTTTATAAATAAATTAATATACCTGGTATGTTAATTTATATCAGCTTTATGAGAGAATCGGTTATTGTCGTTATTGTCGTGTCTCTGCATAGGATGTGGTGATTAGATCCACAACACTCTACACCATGCGTGACCACTAGCTTGAACAGAGCCACAACACTCCACACCATGTGTGGCCATTAGCTTGAACAGATCCACATCACTCCACACCATGCGTGGCCATTAGCTTGAACAGATCCACAACCCACACCATGTGTGGCCATTAGGTTGAACAGATCCACAACACTCCACACCATGTGTGGCCACTAGCTTGAACAGATTCACCACAACCCATACCATGTGTGGCCATTAGCTTGAACAGATCCACAACACTCCACACCATGTGTGACCACTAGCTTGAACAGTGCCACAACACTCCACACCATGTGTGGCCATTAGCTTGAACAGATCCACAACACTCCACACCATGTTTGACCATTAGCTTGAACAGATCCACAACACTCCACACCATGCATGCCAATTAGCTTGAACAGATTCACAACACTCCACACCATGCGTGGCCATTAGCTTGAACAGATCCACAACCCACACCATGTGTGGCTATTAGGTTGAACAGATCCACAACACTCCACACCATGTGTGGCCACTAGCTTGAACAGATTCACCACAACCCATACCATGTATGGCCATTAGCTTGAACAGATCCACAACACTCCACACCATGTGTGACCACTAGCTTGAACAGATCCACAACACTCCACCCCATGTGTGACCATTAGCTTGAACAGATCCACAACACTCCACACCATGTGTGACCACTAGCTTCAACAGATCCATCACACTCCACACCATGCGTGGCCATTAGCTTGAACAGATCCCGCACACTCCACACCATGTGTGGCCATTAGCTTGAACAGATCCACAACACTCCACACCATGTGTGACCACTAGCTTGAACAGATCCACAACACTCCACACCATGTGTGACCACTAGCTTGAACAGATCCATAGCACTACACACCATGTGTGACCACTATCCAAGCGACGTGCTCTGCTTCCTAGTTAAAAATCTGCTAACTCGAGCCTCAAAACAGCCAGAGAGGTCCTATCTGTAAATACACATACGTTACCTGCCCCGTGCTTAACTGTACCATCACCGCGAGTACATCGTTCAAAGACGGACCCAGAGCTGGTCTCAGCGAGGGGAGAACGTGGAGCTGGGTGCAGAGGGGTTGCCACACCAAGCCAACTCCCACCCGGTTACAGTGTGCCCCTTAAATTGTAAATACATGGGCATAATTATTGTCAATAAAGCACCTTTGTTGTACAACATAACTTGGCCAACGCGGCTAGTTTTAACAATGGTGATAGAATCTCGGTAGCTGCGAGTTCGGGATTTTTTCGGATTTTCTAAATTTTTTAGATCACGCCAAACATTATGTAATCTTAGTGTGTGGTCCCACCCTTTCCGGTGTTAAAATGTGAACCAAATCGGACAGGCAGTTTCGGAGATATCCATAGATCCAGAATTTGATCCGATTCGAATCCAGATTCTTTAACCAGATCACGGCCAAGGTCTGGAAATTCTCTTACATGGCAACTTCGTTCGCGCATTAAAAATTTAAGCCAAATCGGATCAAAAGTTATTTAAACTAATTAACTATGAAACGTGACGGTGTACGGACCTTTCCATTTTTAGCTATGCTCCGCCCATCTCTATCTAAGTTCCACTCACACTCGCTCGTGTTGGAATCGATCGATCTTTGAACTATTCATTTCCAGAATACTATATAGGTAAGCTGCTGAATATTTTGAAATGAGGCAGCAACAGCGCCCAGTCAAATTAGTTTCAAAATATTCAACAGCATGTTTATTAAATAGTAGAGACATACAATTCTTACAACGTATGGGACTATTAAGAGTTAAAGACTGGCATAATAGAATAATTTATGACGTAATGATTGTGACGTCATCATGCCCACCGCTTAACTGAGTATGACGTCATATGACGTCAGATCATCGATGGATACTCTGGAAAGGTGAATTGACCTGTTATCCACCCCCCCCACCCCCGCCACCCCACTCAAACACATCCCACCCCACCCCACCCCCAACCCCACCCCAAGCTAACAATATGTACAAGGCCATCCAGGTCGTCATGGCTCTGCTAACAGGTGCCCTTAGAAGATTAGGTGAATCCCCTACTTTGGCCAACTTTAAAAAACATCTACAATCTTCATCACATACACCTCAATCCCTAACTCAAGCACACCATCCCTCTCCTCAAAACCCACCGACTCTATTCTTTCCACTCACCCAAAACCGATCTCTAGCACCAGCGTAGCAATGTGACTTCCTAACACCATCATACCCAGTCTTTCGATAACTCCAACCCATACACCCTTTCAATAATTCCAACCCATCCACACCTTCAATAAATCTAATCCATCCACCCTTTCAATAACTCCAACCCATCCACCCTTTCAATAACTCCAACCCATCCACCCTTTCAATAACTCCAACCCATCCACCCTTTCAATAACTCCAACCCATACACCCTTTCAATAATTCCAATCCTTCCACCCTTTCAATAACTCCAACCCATACACCCTTTTAAAAACTCCAATCCATCCACTCTTTCAATAACTCCAACCCATCCACCCTTTCAATAACATCAACTCATCCACCCTTTCAATAACTGCAATCCATCCACCCTTTCAATAACTCCAACCCATCCACCCTTTCAATAACTCCAATCCATCCACTCTTTCAATAACTTCAACCCATCCACCCTTTCAATAATTCCAACCCATCCACCCTTTCAATAACTTCAACCCATCCCCCCTTTCAATAACGCCAACTCATCCACCCTTTCAATAACTTCAACTCATCCACCCTTTCAATAACTCCAATCCATCCACCCTTTCAATAACTCCAACCCATCCATCCTTTCAATAACTTCAATCCATCCACTCTTTCAATAACTTCAACCCATCAACCCTTTCAATAATTCCAACCCATCCACCCTTTCAATAACTTCAACCCATCCCCCCTTTCAATAACGCCAACTCATCCACCCTTTCAATAACTCCAATCCATCCACCCTTTCCATAACTCCAACCCATCCATCCTTTCAATAACTTCAATCCATCCACTCTTTCAATAACTCAAACCCATCCACCCTTTCAATAACTTCAATCCATCCACCCTTTCAATAACTCCAGGAGTATAGGGTGCGGCTAAGCATTATTGTTCTTCCCAGCAGGGGGTCTTCGAGAACAATGGGTTTTTCATGAGAACAAAGGAAAAGCTTGTGGAATGGAATGTTGAGAACAATGGCGTCCAGCGGTACACGCATTCTAGAGAACAATGACGACTATAACGCCACGTTTTCTAGATAACAATGGCGTCCACCCGCACATGTATATTCTGTCTCACTCTGGAATGTTCTATTATTTTGAATTAGTTAACCCTTAAAAGTTTAAAAGTTGTGTATTTTACGTTTAAATGTAGTGGCAGCGCGCAACACCCCCCCCCCCCTCCATGGTTATCTACCGTTGTAAAAATAATAAGAGAGTAATGTAAAAGAATAGAGTTTAAGATGTGGTCTGAAAATGGAGGTCTTATGAGCCGTATTAGTTGAGGTTGAGGATGTATGAGGAATTACGGTATTGATGTATATTTTGAAAATAATTTCACTGCTTCGTCGCTAACGTTATTAGTAAACTGTAGAATATGTAAAGACTGCCTGTAAGCTGTTACTGTCTTAGCAACAGCTACCAGACAGATTAGTAACAAAATAGAGTTTAAGAGGGGCTCTGATAATGGAGGTCGTAGGAGGAGGAGGTTGAGGATGTATGAGGAATTACAGTATTGCTGTATATTTTGAAAATAATTTGACTGTTTCGTCGCTAACGTTATTAGTAAACTATTTTGTAGACTATTTAGAGACTGCCTGTAAGCTGTTACTGTCTTAGCAACAGCTACCAGACAGATTAGCGACAAAATATTAAAAATAATCTTGTATTAATGGTATGTTCGGTTGGAATGGTTACCAAAACATGGTGGGGATGGATTGGATTGTATCCTGGGTTAAACAAGTTAACCCTTTCACCGATGAACATATATCTCATTTTCATCGATACCATACAGGAAAACTGTTGAATATTTTGAAATTAATTTGACGTCGCTAACGTTATTAGAAAAACTATTTCTGTTGAATATTTTGATTGACTTTTAACCGTCATTACGCACAAATTGTTTTTTAAATACTTTGCAATAACGTCAGACGTCTTAGATGTTGTACGATGGTTAGAATGTGGTCATTATATCTCTGCGGGTTCCGTTTATAGAATTGTATGTAGAGCGTACTTATGCTAAAAAGAGTATTTGTTGCGTATGATTTAACCATACGTTTTGAATAGCCGTGAGATCAAGCTTGAATCGGGATACAAACATACCATGTGTTAATAATGAAAGAACGTGTTAGTACATCAAGTCTCGTTCTACGTGGTTTTTAGAAATATTCAAACTTACTATTGAATTATCACCTAGTCGCTAGGAGATTTTACTTTGTAGTTGCGAATGCGTACAGCTTTGTGCTCTGGATACAATAGGGTATCGTTTCCTAGTTCTTAGCCGAGTGGACATATGTACTAATTCCCTCGGGTAATTATTAGAATATCATGTTTTGGTACTCGAGTGCTTTATGCATATTTATGGTGTGTTCGCGCATTACTCATATTACCATTAAACATGTCCGCTTCATTCGCTTTAAGGTCATGCGATGTTAGATTTTGTCAATGCCTGTTTCCCCACGAACTAATAATGTTGTTGGTATGTACCACGACGAAAGGCTACGCCCATGGTGGAATATGTGGTTGAATGCATCTGTATCGTTGGAAATCCGTCACTGATCCATCATCTACAAGGGTGTCCTACTTCTTTTTTCCCCGCATACGTGCCCACACACACGCACGCACCTAATGCACCAACACACACACGTACTGTGCATACCCTCACGCGTGTTACGATACGGGTGTGACGATGCGCGCCTGGTTCTACGCGGTTGTCCCTTATCACCCGTGTTCCCTGTCCCCTATGTGTGTACCTCGTGCGTGCATGCGTCTTTTTTTATGTACCCGTTTGTGTGTGGGTGTATGTAACATAATTTTGGTTTTTGGCGGCCCCTTAAAAAAGAGGCCTATTTTCCAGCGGTCACGGATTTCATGCAATGACATTGCAAATGGTTGCCATACTGGAACCTCTTTATATTGGTTCCATTCGATGCAACCGCAATTAATAGGCATAGAACCTATCGTTCTCCATCGATCGCATAATTGAGATTCCATTTTACGTGTTTTTGCAAATTCAAAAAGCTATATGCCTTACTAGTTGCGCGCATTTTGCTTTTATAGCTAAAAAATGAGCTGTCAGTAAAACTATCTTTCCAATCTGAACACGCCCTTGTTTCGGTCACGTGTTTTTTCTCCACCGCTTAACATCATCAGTTTACAAAACAATACTATCGCACCATGTTTGAATGACATTCCAGTTATAGAAAACTGGAATTGATACGCAGGGTTCAATTATAGAGCACGTCATATGGTTTCCTCTGTATTCAAATATGTCCGCATTTTGTCATTGTCGTGATGTGAATACGATTAATTACTGATCGGTGGATCATTGTGGTACGCCTCGCGTGCCTAGCATACCATTAAATTTTTGTTTAACAAAATAGAGATAATTGGGGATGGGTGAGGGGTGAGAAGGGAACACGAAGAAATAATAACATATTTTTTACAAAATAAATGTATTTTTTATTGACATGTGCATTTTTTCTTATGATAAATATTAGCGACATTTATTCACGATAATTAAAAAGAAAACATAGTACATAAATAATTATACATTAAATATGATCATTTTTTCTGTTTATTCATAATCCTGCGCGTCAGACGTTTCACGTGAACGATGGTATAAGAAATATATGCAATAATATCCACAAGTTGTCATCACGGCTGGTTGAACACGTACATTGTTGTAATAATAAACATGCGCACGGTGTACATTTTGTACATTTGATATCATTCTTCCATCAGAAGGGCGTCTTCCATATGGATCAAAGTATTCAGCATTTCTATTTCTACTGTAATAAACCGCCACCCAATGTTGTCCGGATTTATTACTGGGATGCGTGTTTATTACTGATGAGACCGGGAGATATTTAATGTGTGGTTACATTGTCAATTGGAAAAACACTGAGAAAGTGTTCACATGTTTTATTGTCGCCGAATACTAGATCCTCTATTTCAAATGTATTCAACATATTTGTTAATAAGCTGTTAATACGTTAAAGTCTGATCCAATTTCTATCGTATTATCAAATTCAGCATAGCAAATTACATTGGTTGTAGCGGCAAGTGCTTGAGCAAAATGGAAGACCACTTTTAGCGAACCAGTGCGTGCAGGTTAGCGATGCTCTGAATCAGCTAGATCTGGCATAAAATCCCATGTGAACAATGTGGTTCCATGTCTGAACTGAGTCTTATTTATCAGGTAGCCATGGTCTTTGAATAACGCCCCAGTCCTGCTGAATAGTGAGAAATAAGCGTCCGAGTAAATGTCGTCGCTAAACGAAGGACGTATTGGCGATGTTGTAACCTCTTCTCCATTTATATAACATGTAGCGTAGGTAGTGTTATTGTTATCAAACTTGAATGGATTTTTATCCACCATGCCATTATAGGCATCATCAGGTACAAAAGCGAATAAAACTCTAGTAGGTATCTGACCAATAAATATATTATCTCTATCGATGCTCATAACACCGCTAGGTGCTGTAAAAGTCTCACACACTACCCTGCGAATAGGATATTTCACGCTTGTCTGTCTCAGAGTAACGGCATGTGCCACTAGCAGATCTAATGATGGGATAACTTTGCGTACAAATAAGTTAGCTGACATTATTTTCAATTTAGGCCTCAATCCTTCCGCTGCCATAATGGCGAACGCATCTTTACTCCTCTGTAGGCGTACTCTTAAATCAACGGAACCGAGCAGGAATCGGTCCTGCAGAAACATATCGCTGTGTATGCGCCCTATTAAATGCACCATTTTACTCTGCTCCATCATTCTTCTACGTGCTTGAAAACCTAAGTTAGTATCGGCGATATTATCAAATTCGCCGGCATCATCTATTTTCCATCCAGCAAGTTGTAGATGCGAGGATGCGGCATCACTGCCATAATTTAGTAACGTCTCGATGTACGAGCGGTAAGCATAATTTTCGTTCGAGTCGCTGACATGCTTTCCATTCAAAAAAACATCCACTTGTGAGAACATCGTATGCAAAAGAGTATTCGCAGGAGCTATCAGGTCATTCGCATCGAGTGTCTTATCATCACCATTTCGATCTAGCTTTACTCGCTTAACTTTAATCGAAAGATAAGATTGCGTAAGATCTAATTATCTATCGGCAGACCCACAGACGTAAAACTCGATCGGTCCGCTATCTGATAAACTAGATACAGACTGAAACAGGTCCCATTTTGCAGTATCCAATGTCGTCACCATGGGACGTGTCTGAAAAATGTCTAATTCGCTCTTCGAGCACTCGCAGATCTGATTAAGTTCCATGGTGTTTGTTAATTAAAGATATCAGCTTGTTTTCTCTGACGTCTATTGCGGCCCTTCCTCTTTGGTATCGCACGCATTGACTGAGCACTATGTATATTATTCCTCTTTGTACGTTTAGGTTGAGGTGGTCTTAAACCACCTCGCACCGCTGTTACAGCTTCCGGTATAAAGACCTGGCAACACCACCTGCTCTCGATTTTAATGCCGTTTTAACATTTTTTCCAGCCATTACGTCCTCAGCTAGTCCGATTCCAGCACTAAGGGCTTGTTTACCTACAGATTTAGCCACATTTTTTGCGAAAGGTATTGCTGAACGTAATAGCCCACCTAAGATATTATCGAGTCCATGTCCTGATTGGTATCGCGCGCCTACAAAAACTGGAATACGTCCATGACCCGCTTGACTCACATAGTAACGAGCCAGCGCTGGTGCGTTCGTTCTTCCTCTAATCGTCCCCCTTAACATCCCTCTCATTATCGTTGTCGTCGTCGTCTGAAATGCAAACAGAGTACACTCGGCGATGCTCCATCCTGGAATGGGACATTGGCGCCAGTTCTATCCATTATAGTAATTCCAATAGTATCGATGTAGTTCTTTGACACAGTACGGTATTGAATATCAGGAAACGTCCATTGACATATATCTTTTCCTCCAGCTGTACTAGAAATGGGTATCACTCTGAGTAGCGGTGTGGACGTATCGCCTACCACGCTGTGTGAGACTACGTCGCAGTATATATACGCGGTCGTAGGACCACCCTCACGATTTGAACGAAATGATTCTTCAAAGTCTATAGGTCCCATATGTATTTTTCGTCCTTCGAATCCGATTAAATTTGCTACATCTCTACCTAAACGTATAACGTAATTATCTTTAACTGTGAGAGAAACTAGATTCGCGTGATGCAAGTAAAAATTGAAAAATATTTTTTTGTGTCTAAATCTTGTCTTGCTCTCTATCTGGCCATTTAGATAGTCTACCATATTTTTTACGGCATAGTACCCTTTCGGTACATTGATAAATGGAGCTTCTGTTTGTACATAATAATAATTTTCGCTTCTACGTAAACGTTTTTTACCATTATTATTTGTTTGATCATTTCGCGCATCTTTTCCCCAAGCACTTCGTGACCATCTTCCCCGAACGGCAGTACGTGGATTTCCGAAACCATCTTTTAAAACTAGTGGAAAAGCTGTTGTCTTTTCTATTTCTGACGTGCTGGCGACATCTTTGCTAATTTCTTCTGACGCAATGCTTTCTTTCTTCTTCTTCTTCTTCTTCTTCTTCTTCTTCTTCTTCTTCTTCTTCTTCTTCTTTATCTTCTTCTTAGTAAATGCATATATTTGTACAAAACTTTCCACCACAATAGTAATCGAACCCCTCGGATATAACACACTCGAGAGGCCAACTTCCCATTCGCCATCTAATGTTAATGGAGTTTACAGATGTGTTCGAAACTCTGATATCTTATTGTCTGGAAAGAACTGGGTACTACTATTGCTCGGAAGCGTTATGTAAAACTGATCCTCGTTCATTCTATGTCGATCGATGTATGGACGTCTTTATGCGTGGACTAGGCAATATATACCCTAGACATCCACTCAAAAGTGATATCCATCTGCCTGATTGCCCATTTTGTATACTCAGATTCACGATACATGTAATGATTACGATATAAATTTTTATAATTTGAGCTAGGTATACTATTTCTTCTTTCGGTATTCGTGAACCCAGCATTCGTCACATGCTCTGATCCGATCTTCTCTCCATATATTCATCCATTGTCAATGATGTATAGTACTTAGTTCATTAACCCACGTGTTAAACTTAGCCGGGTAACCGAGCCACTTTAGCAGATACTCGCGTTGTCCCTTCTTATTTTTTCTACTTTTAAGTATTTTTTCCACGGCATACTCTTTATCATTTTCTTCTATCACTTGCTGTATCTCATCACGATAAAAAGTACCAATAATCGGGTCACCTCCATAGTCTTCTAATTAATATAAGTATGGATATTTGTCTGTAAGCACCTCACGCACCTTAAACAATTTGCGACTCCTTTGAAAATGAAAAAGCAAAATCATATTCGCAAGTATTGGATAAGTATAGGCATTACTATCAGCAAACGCAAGGACAACAACAACAATATCAACCGTTACCTCTACAGCGCATAACTAACTACGATGCACTGCCCGCACAAATACTTGAACGTACGCTGAGGGTAATACCAAAAACGTACAAGACAAAAGCCAGTGGAGTAATTGATATTTTACGCTCGGTTCCTGAACGTTTTCACGTTAATGATTTGGGCGAAGTGACAATAGATGGGACGTTTTTCCCAAAAAGTAATGTACTCGACCTCCTTACAAATGTAGTAGCGCATGGGTGTAAACCTCTAATGGCTGGTATGCGTGATTAAGCGGAGGGAAAGTTTCTTAATCTGTTACACGACCTAAGCATACCCCGCAGATTTGTAGGGCAAGAGAAAATGTTGAGACAGATATATAATGGTGCAGAAAAGGATGTTAGCGCCAGTGAGTACACGTCTACGCCCATGAGCAAAAGAATACGTAGAAAGAGTTCTCTAGCGGACATCAGGAAGAAAAAGCGGCATTCAATTCCGGTGTGGGTAAATTTAGATAAGTCATGAATGATGCTAAATTGGTGAAAGTATATTTTGATCCGAAACATTACGCATCTTTTGGTGGGAAAGAAAAGCTATATAATGTGTTCAAAGGTAAAATACCTCGCAACTACATCGACAAATGGTTAAAACACCAAGAAGTTTATACTCTACACAGACCGCGGAGAACAAAGTTTGACAGGCCAAAAATAAGAGTTTCAGCCATTGATGAACTATGGCAGGCAGATCTATGCTCGATGGGCATGCTGGCAAAAGAGAACAACAATGTGTTATATTTGCTATGCGTAGTTGATGCCCTTTCAAAATATGCATGGGTGGAATGCCTGTTTAGTAAAACGTCGTCAGCAGTCAAGAAAGGGTTAGAATCAATATTGAAGTATACTGTGCGTCGCTCACACGCTATTCAAACAGACAAAGGGGGTGAGTTCGTAAACCGTGTAATGAAAAAATATTTGAAAGATAATGGAATACATTTCTACACCTCTCAAAATGAAATGAAAGCGGCAATGGTAGAGCGTTTTCAACGCACACTGAAGGGTCGAATATACAGATACATGACGCATAAAAATACACAAAAGTATATCGATGTATTACCCAGTTTAGTCACAGCATACAATAACACAACACATTCCAGTACGCGCATGGCTCCTACCGAAGTCGACCGTAGTACGGAGTTAATCGCGTGGAGAAATATATATGGAAAGAAGACGAAGAAACGTTCCAAATCTAAAAACAGCCCTACTCAAGGCGACCATGTTAGAATATCACAAGCAAATATGCCATTTGAAAAAGCATATCGCGGGCAAAGGAGAAAATCTTTTCACGTGAACAGTTTACCAATTAATGGCGCTAGCATACCGATCACCACTGGTAATAAGGCGCCTAAAAATCTGCCTGTTTGTAGCAATTTTCTTTTACGTACATATGGCACACCGCGACTAGTCAGCGTACGCATTTTCGATTTGTATTTACTCAGCTGCTTGTATCGTATTTTAGTGAGATGAACATTCCCACGTAATACGTTTAGGCATGATTCGCATAGTACATCCACCAATTCGTTCGAACACTGTTTGATGACATCATTTCTGATTGAAGGCTTTACTTTAGCCAAATATTGCAGCATAGGTAAATGGCGTTCCGTTTTACGTGATGCCATATTTCTTAGGTATGTAAACGTAGCACCCCTCCTTCGGATGAACAGATGAACTGAGTCTGATATTGTCAGGTGTCGTCTGTTTCAAATCTAGGAGTAGATATGAGTGAGGTTCGCGTGTAGCGTCCTTATATGATTCGAGCAAATACTTTGTATTGCCTGGGTACATCTGATTAGATAAAGACCGAATGGATGACGCATCACGTGGATTCTTAAACAATACCATGTAGTGACAGTTAACTGATAAGTCACGTTGATTGCGAGACTTGTGAAAAAGATTTTGTGCGACAAATATTACGCTACAATTCTCATGGTGAGAACGTTTTGTAAATAGGTCAGCTACATTCTCGTCGCATGTATTCATCAAATCGTCGAGCACCACCAATGTTCTGCAACTTCTGTCTAGTTCAACAGTCACACCCTCTTTAAATTCAACTTCTTTCGCCATCTTGCCACGCACCGTAGCAGTACACAATCCTCTGTGGAGGGGGAGTAATGGCATAGGGATCTCTTATTAGTGCTTTTATCATCTCAGTTTTACCGCACTGTGTTGGACCGCAGACAATCATAGTAAATGGGTGTCGTAATGACGTATTGCAGTCAAGCGTTGATGCCATTGTGTCGTCACATGTGCGGCCATGTACGACTAAGACGGTATACGCTTATGCGCATATATATATATACCTTAGGCGTACGTGGACGCGTGTGAACCATCACTACGATGTAATATGTAGTTACTCTTCTGCGAATACCTTATCAATGTGTACTGGTTAGCGAACATTACGAATTGTGACATCGGATACTCGTGACGTAAGAGAAATGCTATGTCCATTTAAGAATGTCCCATAAATTAGGAGAAATGCTACGATTGCACTGTCAGATACTCGTAGGTGAAATGCTGTGTACATATAAGAATTGTTATGTAAAATTAGGAGAAATACTATGATTGCGACCTCGGATACTCGAGACGTAGGAGGAATACTATGTCCATTTAAAAATTGCATCATAAAATTAGGAGAAATGCTATGATTGTGACGTGAGATACTGGTCACGTAGTAGAAATGCTATGTACGTTTAAGAATTGTGTCGTCATATACACGCTACGGAGCAGAAATGCTATGAACATTTAAGTGTATGATTATGACATCAGATACTTGTGCGACGAATCCATAACATCTTTACATAGTTACAAAAATAAACACAATATTCAGTGAATATTTTGTCATGAAATTGAACAAAACCCGTCTAACGGTGTTTTATTTAAGTATGTGCTATTCAGCTCACTCTATCATTCATTCACCTGGACCATTCTTCTCTAAAGAATAGTGATGGCACGCGCTGTCAAGTGCCTCTGTCAAGTGAAAAGCGGGCATACCTACGCGTGCGGAGGAGGTGGGGGAGTGAATAGCGAGTCGCTAGTGACAGATAAGGAGATAGAGAGGTAGGTGCTAGTACTGTACACGCGAAATCCGATTTTAAAACTTTTTTTTATTAATACAGACATCAATAATACATATCTTTACAAAGATACGAAAAAACACACCACATACAACATATTTTACAAAGCTACGATTGATAAAATAAAACAATTAATTATGTTATTTTTCAAAATAAAATAAAATACGTATTTGATTTTATTAAAAATTATCCGCGTGTTTTAATGCTTGAAACACGGTTAATTTTAAATAAAACTAAATAAATTAATATTAATCATAGTTATGGCAACAACATCTGTTTTTCATATATCACATCCACGATGTAGCTATACCATTCCGTCATACACATATGGTACAGATCAGTACAATGTTCGCATATATAGTAATGGCAGGCTAGTCGAGCGCAATATTCGTCTTCGTCCATTTCTAATAATGCCGCCTCATTATACAGTTCAAAATTGTCAATTAGATTAAGGTCAACATCAATCCCTAAACATGAATGTGCACGTTGACTCGGATGATTTACTAGACATCCGTAACAATCTGGCACAACCAACGAATGTACCTTTTCACACAGCATGGATGCGAATAATTTCTGACTAATCATTTGCACATGATCCATAGGGCAATAATGGTGTGGATGCCCCATAGTTTTACAATAGTGACACAATTTGACGGTATCATCATCGACGAGATTTAGTTCGTCATCGCTTAAAATCTCATCGAGGTATATAGTGTCCGTAGTAATCATATCATGATTAGACATTTCTGCGGAATCACTAGTGGTTCGAATGTTAATCATGTTCTCGCTTTTTCACACCGTAAAAGCACTGAGGTATCGTGCTAAACAACTCGTCACCACTCACGTTGGGTGGCGCGTAAAAGTTAGGTAATGCTGCCAGCAAATTACTCACGTTCTGTTTCAATAATTCCCACTCGTTGTCTTGCAGGTATAATCCGCAACGTGTGGCGCGTGGTTCTGCCTCAGAGCAGAAAAAATAGCGTATGTCAATACACGGAAATTCGTCACAGATAGAGATACGAACAGAATTGTCCAAAGAATATGTAAATCGTACGCCTTCTTTTTGCGTGCACGTTTTACCGTGTCTTCAAGATTGGGTATGATCCCTAACAGCTGTTTAAACGCTGCTACGCTGAGATATAAACCATGTTTAGTGGGATAACCATCAGGATGAAACTGCCGTAGATCGATACACCACTTTTCCCCAAAACGTATTGTTCACGCTTTACGCGAATTACAAAGATCACACCAAAACACCGAGCGATTTAAATATTTAAAGCAAGGATCAGACAACATCGTGGAGAACGAATAATCATAGTGTGAAACTGCTGCATTTATATATCATTAGTAACAATAACGACCACCCGCACACGGATTGAACGACATCTGGTGTAAATACCATGCATACAATGGTGTACAGAGGAGCACGTGCACTGCAATTTGGATTTATGGAGCGCATTTGTTCGATCAATAACGTACATATTCACGTGATACAAGACACCGTCTTCTACCATCGCACACTTTATGAGCAATAACGCGCACGACCAACTTTTAACCATTACACGGCTGAGAGACTCGATACACCAAAGTCGCAGCGTATTATCGATGGATACACAAAATATTTTGAAAACTATCTAACTGTAAGTTCATGGCGTATGACAACAACTGTCAGTCATAATATGTATGTGGTAATATAAGGCTTGCGATAACTAAGCATAAGTTATGAATGAGAAAGACATCGATTAATGAAGCTTCGCAGCAATAATACGCGAACCCAATGGACTATGTCTATCCCATATTCGGTTAATAAACCCTTGCTAATTTCAGACATGAGTATAATTCTTCCAGCATTAATTTTGTCATCTCTTAAAGCGAACCGCATGCTCCTCATAATCAACGTACGCATCTTATCCTTATCAGCGTTACACAAACTAGCAATACTTGTTATCATAGCGCAAGCAGCTAGTGCGGCTTCGGCAGACATGGATGACATCGACATTGTTTACATACTGACTGAGAAAAGTGCACTGTTGCTATTTGTATTCCGCTAGTGTAACCGTATGGTACTGATGATAATTCTCCCAGTTTCAAAATACGTTTTTTAAAGACGGGTCTGAAAATCTTACTGCTATTTACTAAAAGAATTCTAAAATGATCGGTGCGCGTGATCTTTGATGGATAGCTTAATATTACGCTATTACTATCCATAATTCCACCATCGTTTATAATTTGTTCATTGGATTTTTTCATTGTATCAAAATTACCTTGTTTTGATTGTTGGGTACCGAGCGTTAAACCTTTAACCTTCGTCACCTGTTTAACGATCGATGGATCGCCTCGACGCTTCGTTTCATAACTATAGTTTTTTTGACCGAGTACACAAAAACTTGTTAATTCGTAATCGGAGGGGATTTCACTCGTCCAAGAACCTAGATACCCACTTCGTTCTTGAATGGTCGGCTCACCTTCACGTGTACTAAATACCACCGAATCCGTATTGTGATAGGCTACGCGGCGTCCAAGTAAGGACAAGACTTCGTACGGTTGTGTTCGGCCATAGGCTGTCACGAAAGATGCAAGAATACAGTTGGTATTTAATGGTGACTGAACGTACTCGTCATTGACCGAATAGGAGGCCATTAGAAGACTATCGTTCAGGAATGTAATGGAGCCTACAGTTTTACTTTTATCATTCGGAAGGGAGAGTAGACCTTTACATGTTGATATCATGCTATTCTTTTTATGATCACGAAAAGAAAATCGTCCCCACAAAATATTTAAACAGGATTTAGCGACAAAGCGCAAACCCGGGTTATACGATATTTTGGCAGGGTCGAGCTGTATTCCTTCATGTTTATAATAGTCAGCCACGTAATTCGCCTGTTCACCCTCACTACCGACACAATCAGGATAACCACTACTTTCCTGTTTAATTTTCAGAAAACGGTTAATGTATTCTGAAAATAACCCATCGTCGCCATGCGGCTCATATTGCGATGACGCGTGATAATGCCATACTTCATACTTTTTTTTAATTACATAACCGTTGCGTATAGCTAACTGTAATTCTGGAGTGGTCCATGTTCCACATAAACTGCTCTGTTCTTCCGTATGTTTGCATACAGAAGCTTGTTCATTTTTTGCGCATTCGTCGCATAGTACAAACATGAGATGCGAATTTATTCAAGCAGGTAGCACGGGAAAGTATAAATCACGAGGTGGAAGGACTTTGCATTTAATAAGACCAAAGAAGTCATGCACCGTCTTATCACTCAAGTCATCGCCTCTTAGAACCGTATATGACCCTTCTGGAAAACAACATTGTTTCATCACTGAAGGATACATGGAAACGCAGTCTAAATATTCGAGTGTGGTATGCTCATCCGCTTCCATAACTAAACGAATCGCAGATGTACGACTGCCGAATAGCGCATCACGTGGTGATATTGGGTGTGCTAAGTACAATTCGGTGATAAAATCATTTAGCTCGGAGGAATCAGCGACTTGTTTCTTAAAGTCGCATTCCCACATAATTCTCACCGTATATCCACGCGATTCAAATAAAGAAATGTGACATTGAAGCGCGGAATATGCTTCTTCATATGTCTGATCGCCATATGGTGTATATGTCGTATCACGCTTATCACCGCAACAAGCAGACTCGTGTCCATGGAATTTACAACCTAAGAACTCGTAAAGAATATTTTCAGATACATCAATTCCATCCACATAATGTCCGCATATTTTCTGTTCACCACCATTTAGCGCATGCGCTATTTGGCGACCCTCGCATTGACTGACCCATTCCATCCATTCTACACCCAAAACACTATAAGCACGTTTTGCTCTTAGTGAGAAATCAGGTATAATCTGTACGCTCTCAGGTCGAAGCCATAAAGCGCAATAGGCCGCATTACCTGCTCCCGCTAGCGTTATCCCTGTCACAAATGGGTTTTGGCCATCCGTCGATTCAGAAAATAAAGTCTTAAATCTAGACATGGCTAAATGTAATACATTTACGTCATCATTACAATATTCGATGAGATTGTTATCGACATCGTAGCGCTCGTGTCTAGATATCTGCTCGTTGTACCATCGATCAAATTCGATTAATTCATTCGCATTCATATTTTGTGGACAGAATATCTCCCTCTCGGGTAAGGGTATTTACCTTACCCCAATATTGAGGCGTATTGAGCTGATGGGGAAATGTCCCCTTTCGAACAGAAAGATTAAAAGCATCGCCCACCTTACGTAATGAAAGGGGGAAAAAGTTAATGGAATCGATAAACCGAATAGTACCTACGTCAAATGAGAGAACTGAACGACTGCGCATGATAATATTTGAAGGTTTAAGATGCGGATTAGTGGTTTTGCAAATGCATTGAAGGAGTAAAAGGGAATCATAGGCACGAGCGTTGTGAGCGATCACCAAGTAGTCAGAGAAAACATATTTTCTAGCGATTCGTTTACCGACACTCACAGCCTTAACCCGTGCCAGCCATCTAACGAACTGATCCACCACGTCTAACCCGTGAAAGCGAACATATCCATAATTCGTGCCTTGATGACATGTAGAGCAATCATCTTCGAGCGGTTGCTCGAGGCACGCATCACAACATATGTTGGCAACCACGAGATTGACTTTATGCTCGGCTAGAATATTAGTATTGCTACTGTCGATAGGCGATAAATTTGTTTCTGTATCATAAATGATGTATTTTTGAAAACATTCGTAACTACAATTGTCGGCATTCGTACGCATAGATCGTGCATGGGATAATGACATAATAGGTTCTTCAATTACTTTATGATAACACGTATGATTTTCAGTAATAACATACTTTTCTTTACACGCATGACATTTTATCATACCGCATACGTGTTCATCGTCATCTTTACGTATGCGACTGAAACAGCGGGGGCACGCCTTCACGATTTCGCATGTCCCATTAGAGAGGTGGTTCAACATACATTGACGGGTATGAAACTTACGATGACAATCAGTACACATTATCTTATGCGTAGCGTCTGTAGAAGTACAAGATCCTTTATCAGAATAAGGTGTCTGACAACTACGACAGCGCGCAGAGCATGACTGATCATTAGAGTATGACGCATTACACCGCGTACAGTAATTACGTACCATAAGAAATGCGGCCATAGACGTGATCAAGGATATATGATTATCACGTTCTGAATGCATAAGATTTATGCACGGTAAACTCGGGGAAGTGCAACCGAATAGGCATTCATGCGTTGACTCTGAGTAGACCTGAATAGAAAATTTATTGCGAAAATGTTCCTGAAATTTGTTCCAATCGGTACTATTAATTTCGCGTACAGGAATACTACAAGCTGTATGATATTCACGTGTCATTTGCGTCAAATATGTTTTATTACGTCTAAAATTATCCCATTCCTTTGCAGAGATTAATTTGTTCATTTTCTCAATATATTTTATTCCTAAAAATATTCCTGCCGCGAAACAGAATGGATATTCGACGCATAAGGGTATAATACATTTTTTATACGCATGTACGCATCTAAATCGGATGAATGTAAATTTAATAAATTTAAATGTCTAGAATCGCTCCCACCTAGGAGAGTATCATTTCGACCACCCGAGTTGTAGTCCTCTACACGAAAAACGTGAAATTCAAAACCCTCTGATAACCTACAATCAGTATTTGACTGAATGACCTTTTCCACTGATTCTAAAATTATGTCAGGTGTAATTTCATTCCCTAGCCTAAAATCCATCGCTATCGGCATTTCCAAAGAAGGGTGAATCAACTCGATTCTCACGTGATCATTCGGCTGAACATTACTATATTCGCTATACGTATCGAGATTGAAAGACGCCTGACACGAACTCAGAATGAGAAAGTGGTGTATCGGCTATGGGATAACTTTTAAAAGATACATTATATTCAGTACCTTCGAGATGAAACTTTTTACTGCGGTATTTGCGAACAGTCTCCACAGATATGTAGTCGGCATAATCAACTACCGACCCTCCGATTTGAGCGTGCTCATGGCGAACGCATTGTAAATAACGATTAAGTAGATCATTTGTAAGCACTATATTCTCTGATATACATCGACTGATTTCATCAGTTATGAGACTAATTTCATCTGCCGTATGATTTGCACACGTGTCAATAAGAGATTGATGAGTAGGATCATCGATGCGATAAGCGGAATCGTTAGGAAGGTATGCTATATCCAGAGATAAGTCATTAGCGGTAGGCGCGATACAGACCGGCACATCATCATGTAAATTTAGGTCGGTATCATTAGGAAGACATGATAAATCCAGCGATATGTCATTAGCAGAAGGCACAATACAGTCTGGAACTGGCACGGTATCAAATAAATTTAGGTCGGAATCGTTAGGAAGGCATGATAAATCCGGTGATATGTCATTAGTAGAAGGCTCAATACGTACAGGAACTAGTGCGTTATCAAATAAATTTAAGTCAGAATCATTAGGTAGGCATGCTAAATCCTGAAATAGGTCATTAGATGAAGGCACAAGAAAGTCAAGAAGGGATGCATCGTCGAATAAATTTACATCGTAATCATTAAGAAGGCATACTAAATCCTGAGATAGGTCATTAGCAAAAGGCACAACGTCAATTAAATTTAGATCGTGTCCATCACGTACATCGGTCGAATAATTAGAATCAATTATGTCACATTCGTTATGAGGATAATTAACAAATGATGATGGTACGGTACTCAGATCTGGAATAGAGTGTTCAGTTATAGTATGTATGGTTTGATCATCGATAGAAGCAGGTTGCGTAGGTATGATTACGTCATAATCGTATACATCGTCCAAATAATTGAAAAAAATCAGCATCGGTATCAGACAGTTCAGGAATGACTTCGCGTAATGCTACGTCGTTATGTTCATCAGATACGTGCGGAATTGAACAGTTGGGTTCATACAACATAGAACCCAGATTTAAAAGGTGATCCACATCTTCATCAGGTGAATAGGGTTGATCCACATTTAATCTTGCCGCATCAGCGTCACGCCTCTGCTGCAAAATCACATTAACAGCATCTTCACATTCTTTAATATCAGCGCTTAAATTATCTGCTATTTTGTTATGTCTTTAACGCAATTTATTCCTCGTTAATATAAAATGTTTTTTTAATCTCTATACGTTTCTTTATAAAAGCACAAATAGCGATAGCGAACTAGACAGGAGCGCTTAAATACGCGCAGAGAACAGCGCCGGGCAGAGACCGGCCGGCCGCCATATCATTCATCCTCAAACTCATCCTCCTCCTCATCCTCCTACGACCTCCATTATCAGACCACCTCTTAAACTCCATTCTTTTACATTACTCTCTTATTATTTTTACAACGGTAGATTACCACGGAGGGGGGCGCGCCGCCACTACATTTAAACGTAAAATACACAACTTTTAAACTTTTAAGGGTTAACTAATTCAAAATAATAGAACATTCCAGAGTAAGGCAGAATATACGTGTGCGGCTGGACGCCATTGTTATCTAGAAAAAGTGGCGTTATAGTCGTCATTGTTCTCTAGAATGCGTGTACCGCTGGACGCCATTGTTCTCAACATTCCATTCCACAAGCTTTTCCTTTGATCTTATGAAAAACCCATTGTTCTCGAAGACCCCCTGCTGGGAAGAACAATAACGCTTAGCCGCACCCTATACTACTAACTCCAACCCATCCACCCTTTCAATAATTCCAATCCATTCACCCTTTCAATAATTCCAATCCATTCACCCTTTCAATAACTCCAACCCATCCACCCTTTCAATAGCTTCAATTTAAGCTCCGCCCGCCTTTTTACTCATGTTTGGATCGATCTGAAACTTTGAAAGCTGATTTGCCAGAATCTAAATTCTACAATAACGATACACGTAAGCTGTTGAATATTTTAAAACTAATTCGACTGGAGACCGTTGCTGCCAGTGAGACAGCAACAACTCCCAGTCAATTTAGTTTCAGAATATTCAACAGAATGGTTATTAAATTGTTAATTTAATAAATGCATACAACTACTACACTAGTGGCGGGGTTTTCGATTTTTATAACGGAGATATGCGCCATCATGATTGTGACGTTAGTTATCTAGTGACGTAATGGACCTTTCCAGTTTATTCATCAATATATGACATCATAATCAACTACGTGACGTGGTGGGTGACGTCATAATCAAGTACGTCATGAATGACGTAGATAAGTTTGTCACGATCGCTTAATTGATGATGGACTAAGCGTTGTTGTAAGAATTGTTTGTATTTACCATTTAATAAACATTTTGTTGAAGATTTTGAAACTAAGTTGACTGGGCGCTGTTGCTGTTGCTGCCATAGGCAGCAACAGTATCCAGTAAAATTAGTTTCAAAATATTCAACAGCTTACCGGGATAGTTTTCTGGAAATTAATAGTTATGGAGTTCAGCGATCAATCGATCCCAACACGGACAAAGCGTGTGGGCGGGGCTTAGCTAGAGATGGGCGGGACATAGTTGAAACTGGATTCATCCATTGATTATGACGTCAGATACCCAAGTCACAGATCGAATGCCTCTATTCGAACACACCCCTCTCGCTCGAACATAGCCAGCGACCTAACCACAACCGAACACGATTTATGTTGTAAACCTATATACATGACAGTGTGGTTCTAACCTACCTGTTTGAATGCTAAATACAGAGACACCTTGCAGCAATACAACGCAACACATAATCCAAAACACCTTCATATTGTTAACTGGATTTACGCACAAATTCCAGAAGTGTGTGCTAGGCCTATATGATTGAATTCTTGTTAGGGTATAATAGGTAATATCAAGTGAAATCTTTTTTCCTAGCGCAGGTTCATGCTGAAGGTGTATAAATATGGACAATTCCCACTGCAGTCATCTACTAACATTAATAGCAATTTTGATAACTAGTTGACACTTATCATGGTCAAAGTTATGTCTTTGTCGAGGTGATGGAAGAAGGTGGATCTAATGTGCTGCGCTACATGGCAAGGAAACCAGCACATCTAAGCAGCATTGCCATAATAGTAAACACCCCATTGTCCTTTGGACTCTGTCTAGTGATTTAAAGGTTTAACATTCTGCAATATAAGTGTTAACACTGTCTAGCTGATAACCTGAGATAAAAGGATGCATATACAACATCACGTGTGCCAAAGGTTGCTGTTAGTCACATCTCGGGGTAAGCCAAGATTGCGCTCGTCCGTTCGTGTGAGATAAGGTTTACGGTCACATGTTTGTAGAATGGTGGACATTTATATGGCCTACTGCACTTGAGAAAATCATAGAATTATAGAACGATAATTTTATTCTGTGCATTTGACACACAACCAATATAGTACAGCAACTTCATCATAGCGGTTGTTTTGAAAGCTTCCTGTTAAATCAGTCTCAAAATATTCAACAACTTTGTTGCGCGGTTGTTTTATGCCGCACTGCCAAACTATAAATTGCACCTATGAGAGTGCTCTTATAAACCGAGGCGGACAGACGAGGTTATTTCTGATTGGTTAAAAAGTAAATAATGGCAGCCTACCCAGACTGGAGAATTGTTTTAAGATTTAGCGATTAAACATGAATATCTTCTATTTTTGACTGCATGGTAGAACACTAAAAACTCCAAGCATAACACGCGTGTACCATATTGTATCACGTGAATATATAAAGTACAGCTCAATTGGTGTAGGAAGGTACTTGGATCGGGGGGGGGGGGAGAGGGGAGGGGGCAAACCTAGGGGGCGATATGGGGATACACTGTGGGAGGGTATTGCCCCCTTGCCCCTACCCGCATGTTTCATGTCATAAATAAGTTAACATGTTTCCAGAACAAAAACAGAAACATGTTAGTTTGTCCAATTTTAACACGATGTAAGAAATGTTCTGCTAAGTATTTTAAATATAATGGATGAATCCAGTTTTAGCTATTCCGCATCCATTTCTAAGCAAGCTCCGCCCACCGTGTGTCCATATTGGGATCGACCAAACCCTGAACTCCCTAAATCTCGATTGTCAAATCTCAAGCTGTTGAATATTTTGAAATTAATTTGATTGAGTGTTTGCTATGGCAGCAACAGCGTGCAGTCAAATTAATTTCGAAATATTCAACAGAATGTTTATAAAATAGCAAAGACACAATACGTAATTGATTGTGACGTTAACCTACATGTGACGTAATTCATGATGACGTAAATATGTGTGAATGACAGATTGGATACCTCTATTGGATTGGAAGACATTTCAGCCATAGGCAGCAATCCCATCCAATTAAATTGTGTTCAAAATAGTCAATAATACATTTTATTTATAGTTTTGGAAAAACATTAACTCCTTTCTGAGCTGTGCTGTGATACAAGGCGTTTTTCTGTATACATGATGTGTTCGTTATCTGTCAACTTTGTATTCAGCTCGATAGTCGGTCACTCAGTCAGTATATTACTGCGCTCACGCTATCTCACGCTTATCAGCTGTCATGATGCTAATGCCTATAGTGGGTGCATATCATCATCATTTCATATAGATAATACACATATTATTATATTACTTGAACGCGCTCTTCTATCTGCATCAATGCTGGCTAACTTAACCCTTTAACCCTCAAATTTCTTCAAGAAAATTTCTATTTTCTCTAAGAGGCTGATATGAGTGTTAAAGGGTTCAGGATATAATATCATAATCAAAATATTATGATTAAATATGTTTATTATGTTCATATTAATTTGTATAATGTCTTGATTGTATACGCATCACGTGAACATATAAATTATAATAATAGTTGTCTGTCCTTATATGTCTTTTTTATAAAAAGGATACGGACAATTTCCTAAGAATTTTCCCAAAATATTGCCTAAAATATTGCCACGCATTAGCCGGCGCGTGGGGTTCAGGAGTAGCGGAGAGTAACATCAAACCATTTGCAGAAGACAGCCAGCTTGCAAATACGCTTCAGAATCTCATTACCGCTAAAAGAACTGTCATATCAGTTCAGTTCAGTTTACGTAGATCCCTCCTATGTACAGGAGCACCTCCGATTGGAGTATAAAAGACCACCGGCTCACGTACACGATTCAGGTCAATCTCATTTGTCTTAACTGTTCGTATATGGTTTAGTGTGTATATATACTGTCGAATCAGAGCTTCTATTCTGGTAAGGCAGGGGCAGGACTCCCTCACACTTGTCAGGTAGATGGATGGATCCAGAAGGAACGAGGTTATTGTTTTGCTATGAGTCCAAATATGATGAGTTAGCGGAGTACACATATCACACAGGTTCGTCTGGATTAAATGCAGGTATTTTCGCCTAGCATCTTCCATGGCACTGCACGTGGACAGAAAATGTGGGCTGTCTTCTGGTCCATCATGACACAGGAGGCAGGTATGATTAACCGTGTGCTTGTTGAACCTGGCTCTATTCGATTGTAGGATGTAGCAGCCCATTAGGAGCCGCAAACGTACAGAGAGAGTGCGGATATCGCGAGGACATGTAGCTAGTGATTCAGCAGATGGATGCGGAGTCATACAGCTGGCTGGGTACGCGTGAAGATACTGCAGTGTCGAATATAACTGGGATTGCTGATGTAGTTTGGTGGACCATAGCTCATTTACGCGTGTCTTTACGATACTCTTCCAGGGTCCTTTGTCAGGTGGGTTTTCAATAAGGTCGTGAATGGATGGTAAATTGTATTTAGCTAGAATGCTGCGTATCTCAGCGAACCAACTGTTTTGGAAGAATCCTTTCATGATAGTTTGACGGACTGCGATACGGAAGCGAATGCTTGCTGGATCTGATATGATGTTTCTGAAGAGAGTAAGCTTCTGTGAGTCGATACGTCCTTCAATAGGCGGGGTGCCAAGGAGAAGATATGGTGATGGATATGCTACTCTTTCTGGCAACTCAAGGATCTGAATGAGCGATCTGTGGAAATATTTCTCCATCAGTTGCAGCTCTGTTTTATTTGGAAGTAGAACGTCCATGCCGTGCAAGAGGATCGGGAGTACGTAGATCTCGAGGAGATGCAGAGAGACAGTTGGCGTTATCCCATGATGCCATGCAACCCAGCACCCATCAGTGAATATGCCGCTCTTCTGGCCTTTTTATGTTTTCCTCCACTGATACCTTGGCACTCGATAGACGATCTGTTCGCTGTATACCTAGATGGGAAGCCTGTCCTGGAGTTGACAACTCTTTGCCGTTCAGTAAGACTGCTGGTTTCAGAGATTTACAGTCAGACAGGAGAGCACATTTAGTGGGTTGAAGCTCATAGAATTCATGGTTACTGTAATGGTGCGCAATGTCTAGCAGTGTCTGCATTTGGAAGTCGTCGTTTGCAATGAGGCTGACATCATCTGCACATGGTGGAGAAGGACACGATATGGTACCGATTCTAACATTGTTATCTGTCGAGTCCAGATGATTCAGCAGATCATTGATATAAAGCTTATAAAGGTCCGTAGAGAGGATCCCACCTTGTCTTACACCTTGAAGGAATGGGAGCTCGCTGGAATATTCGCCTGACCATTTGACCTTTGTTGAGGCATTTCTATGCAGATCCGTAATGAGAGTCCAGAGAGCACCATCGATCCCTGCGAAATATAGCTGGCCGTTTCAAAACCAAGCACCAACAACTATAAAAATCAAGTCTAACGTTTTTATTCTCAAACTTTCCCACAGTAATATCCATGACAGGAAAGCAGCTGTTTAGCTAGGGTGGGGTGGGGTGGATGTGTGTGTGTGGGGTGGGGTGGGGGTGGGGTGGGGTAGTGGGGCTGTAGTCCTTACATAACACCACCTCACACCCAGTTAGTCCACTGTTATTAGAAGCACATGGTATTTAGCCATACGCCGTTGTGGGAGAAGAGTCACCTCCTTTTACTATGTCATCATACAATGTTAATGATTATATTTCGTTGGTGTAATAATCCACGCATGAATTTTACCCTTTCTCAGATTTCTTTCTGTCACCGTGATTAAGTCGCTTTAACGCTTTCAACGGCAAACCCCTGAAAAGTGATATCTTTACTATGTGGGCTATAGAATATACTGTTGAATATTTTGAAATGAATATGACTGGAAACCATTTCTGCATGAGGGGACGGGGGGGGGGGGGGTTGGGAGTTTGTCAAACGGTCAAGGAATTGATTGTAATGCAATTTTTCTGAAACTGTTGGATGAAATTTGGCATGTGAGTTGCCCATGTGATTGTGGTATGCAAGCCCCCACCCCTCCATGGGGTCAAAACGTCACGAAATTGATTGTAATGCAACTCTTCCAAAAGCATTGGACGGAATTCAACCAACTTTGGTATGTATCTTACCCATATGAGTGTGGCATGCAAGAGTTGATTTACATGTAGTTTTCTCTCCGTCCCGAGTAGGGTGTGGGGGTGAGTGGGTGGGAATGGGAGGAAGTGTGTACAGGAGAGGTCAAGGGTCAAATCAATTGCAACACAACTCCTAGGAAACCATTAGAGGGAATTCAAACAAATGTGGCACATACATGTATGGGTGTTACCAATATGGGTACAAGACCACGTTTACATCAAATCGTTCCATCCCCGAGGTGTCACGTGTGTGTGTGCATGCGTGCGTGTGTGTGTGTGATCAAAGTGGTGAACGTGGAAATTTGCGATGACACGTCATCGACTTAGCAATCTTTCTCCGATCAATACTTACCATTACATTACTTATTGAATAACAGCTTATCTGAAGCTGTGCCCTAAGAATCTTCAGATTTAGAAAGCTCTACCTGCTCCAGGAACCGGGTACCTGCCCCCACCAAACGGGTACCCACCACCATAAGCCGACAAATCTTGTTTGCATACCAACAAGGACAACAAGCTCTGCTCAGAAATTTTCTAAAGTTTCCTGTGGTTAATTTTACTGTGCTTCTGTGCCTTTCTTCCTCTGGATTATAATTGGATTGCAATGGAGAGCGCCACCAAACCTCAGTTCATACATTTCTATTATTTATTTAGTTATATGGTGACTTATTGTGTATGTCTTTGAAATTTTGTGTGTGTTGTATGTCCCATTTTCTGACCCCGGATCTAGGATGTATGATTGCAACGAAATATGCCAGATAAGATTGCCTCCTTTAAAACCCCAATGGTGACCAGGCAGTAATATGAAATATTAATCATTTGTCTATGGTTTTTAGCTCACCTGGCCTGAAAGTGAGCTTATGCCAGGGCTGTCGTCCGCCATTCGTCCGTCTCTCCGGCAAATCGGGTCTTCTTAATGGTTTGACTAATTTCAACCAAATTTGGCTGAAACGATCCTAAGCTGCTACCCTCCAGATGCTTTTTTCAGAATTTTGATTGATCAATTTTTTGGGTGAAGATCTGAGATTTTATGTAAAATCTGCTGGAAATGCTCAAAATGCTACTCCTCCTTAGCTGCTAGACATATTTCAAACAAATTAGACTAGATGCATTCTGTGGTGGTAGGCTCTAGAAATTATTTTCAGAATTTTGATTGATCAATTTTTTTGGGTGAAAATAAGATTTTATGAAAAATCTATCTGAAATGGTCAAAATGCTACTCCTTAGCTGCTTGACATATTTCTGCTAAATTTGACTCGATTTATTCTATCGCGGTAGGCTCTAGAACTTCTTTTCCGAATTTTGATTGATCAATTTTTGGGTGAAAATCAGATTTTATGAAAAATCTAACGGGAATGGTCAAAATGCTACTCATCCTTAGCTGCTTGACAATTATTTCAACCAAATTTGACTAGATGCAGTCTATGGTGGTAGGATCTAGAAATTGTACTCAGAATTTTGATTGATCAATTTTTTTGGTGAAAATCAGTTCTAGAACTGCCATGGGTCAGCACAGTTTTCCGTGCGGGACTACTCCATGGAACAGCCTGTTTCATGGGGTGGCGGCGGAACCGCATGGTACCGGTGTTGTTGGCTATCCAACAGTGGCTCCTTGCCAGGATGCCGCTGCTGGTAGACCTGGAAACACATTAACGGGTGATGTGTTTATGGGTGTGTCTTCATCAGAAGTGGAATGGTCCGATGCTCTGGTATGGCTAGCCAGGGCGGAACCGTCCATGGTCTCGGCCACAGCTGAGGAAGACATGCCCCATCCGTCGGGGGCATCCATTCTGATGGGGGTCTTGCCTGTGGCTCAGATCCAGTCCATTGGAGTGGATCCCAAGTTCAAGTTGTTGGAGACGATTTATGCCAAACAACTCTACGAAGAGCCAGCTGCTGCCTCTAGGGAGGTTCGGGCAAGATGCTGTATCCCTAGGGGGGCATACGAGCGTTATGGTGTGGTCCCAACTGTTACTGAGGATGACCATTGGGTTCTTGGAGTCCAAAGTGCAGGAGCGTGTGGCCCCACTCAGGCACTTATGGACAAGAGCCAGCCACGCTGTGAAGAACTCATGTCCCGCTGCGATGAAGGTATCAGGGCATCTATGAATGCTGTCAATCATTCCTGTCACTTGCTTCAGTCGGTGTGGGCTGAAGCTTGGGCAGGCCACCATGCGCCACCTGCAGCGCTTTTGTGCGTCAACAATGGCCTTGTGCTGTCGATGGACACACTGGCCAGGTTGCAGGCGCGAGTGACTAAGTCCATGAGGCAGATGGTCCTTGACCATATGCGTCCGGCTTCGGCTATCAGGGAGCGTTTGCTTGGAATGCCCTTGAACGGCTCTAGCATCTTTGGTGGCCATGCGCGGGCCATCCTAGAGGACACAGCCAATATCACTAGTCCACTAGTGGTGAACATGCAGTTAGAGCTGGTGCATCAAGTGCATGCACTAGGGACTGCATCGAAGCTGCTAGCCGCTCAGCCTTCCTCATAGACGCTTGTGGCTAAGAAGGCTGTGGAAGCCCCTTCCCACCCTAGTGGTGGCCCTGATTGCCTGAGAGGCGGGAAGGGCAAGGGGAATCTTTCAAGGGCGGAAAGAAGGGAGCAGATCGTACATGAGGGTTTGGTGGCTCCCTTCACATCCGTCTGGGCCGTGCATGTGCGACAGGAACAGCGGTGCCAGTCAGACCAATCAAGCCAAGACCAAAATCGTTCTCTCTCGTTAAGAGGGGTGAGCGGATCGCAAACCAGACACCCGCCTTAGGTGTCAATACGCCAATAGTGGGTGGAAGGCTCATGCATTTCATTGAGGCTTGGCGAGGTGTGACGTCAGACAGTCTGTTCCTGGGATGGATATCCCAGGGGTACGTGCCAGAGTAGTGGGATTTCTTTTCTTTTTGGCACCTGTCTGGACTCCGTACCAGGGGAGCCAGCCAAGTTAGAAGTCATTCAAAACGAAGTGTCAGGTTTGCTTCTGAAGGGAGCAATAAAACCAGCAAACCAGATGCTCAGGGCTTCTATTCAAATAGGTTCCTTGCCCCTATGAGCACAGGGGTGGAGGCCCATACTCAGTCACAGGCCATTGAATTGGTTTATCAATACGCCTCAGTTCAAAATGGAAACTCCGAGATCGGTAATGGCAGGATTGAGGAAAGGAATGTGGTATGTGTCAATCGGTTTGAAAGATGCATATTTCCGCATTCCAATGAACAGGGGTTGTCACAGGTTTCTGAGATTCGCGTTTCAGAACCGTGTTTGGGAATTTGTAGTCCTCACATTCGGCCTGTTGACAGCTCCACGGGTTTTCACCAGGGTATCCCTAGCGGTGACAGCGTTTCTCAGGAGAGGGTGGCGCTTCACACCTACATAGATGATTGGCTTATCAAGGCGGACACACCAGCTAGGTTAGAAGTAGATACTGCCTGGACTCTGTGAAGTTACTTCAGATCTAGGGTGGATAGTCAACAAGGAGAAATCCGAGTTGACACGCACCCAACACTTCGTTCATTTGGGAATGCGATTCGATCTCGAGGAAGTCAGGGTGTACCTGTCAGAGCCCAGAGTGGTGTCTCTGTTAGCCATCCTCAAGAGTTTTCGATTGGGAAACCACATTCAGACGAGGGGGTTTCTTCAGATGCTGGGCATGGCTGTCGCCTTGGGGCAGGTAATCCTGTATGCTACGAGGACCTATCCAGTTGTATCTGATGTCGCAGTGGAAACAGAGAACAGAACCCCTGTCAAAGCTGGTACCAGTTTTGGAGCCAATAATGTCGCATCTTGAATGGTTGAAGGAGCGTCAGAATCTCCTAGTAGGAGTTTCAGTTCACATACCTCACCCCCAGCTGTCCATGTACATGGATGCCTCACTGAAGGGGTGGGGGTCTGCCTGGGAGAACACCAGGTTTCGGGCACATGGCCTCCCCAAAAGAGTCAGCTGCATATCAATCTATTAGAAATGATGGCAGTGGCATTGGTACTAGAGACATTTCTTCCAGTAGTCAGGGGAAAGGTGATACATGTACTGACACGGTCGGACAATTCGACAGTAGTATCATACATAAATCGCCAATGAGGGACCAAGTCACCCACACTGTGTATGAAAGTGTGGCACTTGATTCAAAGGTGCAGGAATTACTTGGTTGTTTTGAAAGCAGCTCACATTCCTGGGCAATTGAACATTCTGGCGGATGCTTTGTTTCGCAGACAGAGAATTCTGCCAACAGAATGGTCTCTCAACCCTCCAGTTCTACGACGGATCTTCGAGCATTGGGGCAAACCAAACGCGGACTTGTTCGCCACAAAGGAAAAAGCTCAAATCGTGACTTACATGTCATCTTTGGCATCAGTTACCCCTTGTTTAGCCAACAGGGTAAGTCCAGAGGTGGCCCAGTTGAACGTGATGGTTTAGGGAATGAGCAATCTCCGACCGAGACAACCGGTAGTCATTCGAGCCTGAGTCTATTTTTAGTGCTTAGTGTACTGGCCAAGCACCCTTTCGAACCTTTGCGTTTGGCTAGTCTAAAGCATCTGACTCTAAAGGCGGTCTTTCTATTGGCAACTTCCTCAGCAAGAAGGCGCAGAGAGATCCATGCGCATTCAACAGCGAGGGACCCATTTCTTGTCTCTGGAGCGGGTCTGCGACTGCTGCCAAGAGCAGAATTTATGTCAAAGAATCAATCTTTGAAATACATGTATCCCGGCAAACCGATCATAATACCAAAGCTAACTAGGTTTGATCGTGATGCTAGTGCCTGCTGTCCAGTCCGTGCTTTTACCAAGTACAAAAAACGGATGTACTGTCTACGGTCAAATGATAGACATCTGTGATTCTTCCATAAGAAGCCATATGGCACCTCATCCATGGATTCTATCTCTTGTTGGGTAGTCGAATGCATTGAGACTACCCACGAGATTGCGACTGGTCACCAATGTGCTAGTGCTCACGATGTTAGAGGAATAGCCTCCTCGCCCACCCTATTCAATGGTGTCCCGTTAGAGGACATCAAGGCCGTTGCACAATGGCGCTGAGTCCTCTTTCACAGATTACTATATGAGAGATATGTCAGACTCAGCCAATCCACTCACTTTAGCAGTTTTGAAACAATAGTCTAGTGGCCACAGTGTTCATCTCCTTTTGGTAACTTTGAAAAAGCAGAAGTAGTAAGAACAGACATGGTCAAGAGAGAGGAGTTCAACCCGTTGTCACGTTTGATCGAAAGTGTGATGGTGGTATGTGATGGTGATGTGATTCCTCAATGAGGTAATTCATGTTTGACTGTTTTTTGTATTATGTGTATATATCATGTTCATTCATCTTATATATTCATGCTCATTCCCAGGCTTATGTGTGTTAAGAGCTGTTAACCCACTTGGCACACTTGTGTTTCAGGTGCGATGCATGTTCGTTAGTTCTCTTCCCTTTTTGGAGAAAGGGGGAGGGGCGGTGATGCAAATGTGATTCAGTCCCAAACTTCTCGGGAGTTCTAGGTCTCCGTGTGACAAGTTTAACGCTAAGTTCTTTCTCTAGGGGCAAAAGAGGCTTTGTATGGCTTGCCCCTTCACACCAGATTACTGACTAAATCTGGTGTTATCAATAAGTAATGTAATGGTAAGTATTGATCGAAGGAGAATGAAGGAAATTTCAATTTCCCTTTCTCCAAGATCTAACAATACTTACCATTACATTATGGACCCTGCCTCCAAGCCCCACAGAGGCAAGCCATGAGATGTCTTTTGTTTGATAGCTATGCAAACAATGTGTCGGCGTATGGTGGTGGGTACCCGTTTATTGGTGGTGGGTACCCGGTTCCAGGAGCCGGTAGAGCTTTCTAAATATGAAGATTCTTAGGGCACAGCTTCAGATGAGCTGTTATTCAATAAGTAATGTAATGGTACATTGTAAGTATTGTAAGATCTCGGAGAAAGGGAAATTGAAATTTCCTTCAAATCTTGTGAATGAAAAGATCATTTCATCATTCCACTGTAACTGGAGTAAGAGACACTCTATCTTCGGTGACTACAACTTATTGTCAATTATCATTACTGTTTATATATTTTAAATGTAAATAAAGGTACATCAGCCAGATAAAGTATCAAGTTTTCAATAGTTTAGTATTATCATCTATCCCAACAATAATATGTCTAGTATGAATTCCAGTCAAAGCTAGCTGTAAAGACCACATCTGTCTTTTGCATCAGCAATATAAAGAACACATCTGTCCTTTGCATTAGAACTTGTTGTTTCCTCAAGACATCTACATGTAACACCTGCTTGTTTTGATGAATCACTATCTTCTGAACCAAAATAGCATTAATTATGGCAATTTACCAATAGTAAGAGACCATCTATCATTAGTGCCTTTGGATTGTGGTTCAATGTTATGTAAAATAAAACTAGAATGCACTCAGTGGAGATGCTGACTCATGTCAAAGTTTCACTGGGTTTTGAAAATGCACTAATAGTCCAGTCAATCTAGGCCAAAAATATTTTAACCCGGAACAAATTGCAACAGAATTTTTTTACCTCGCCCAGTGTATAGGGGGCCATCATGTACAACATATCAAAAGTCCTCCAAAATTCCAATTGGGGAAAGGGTAAAATTTGCATAATTATTACCAGATTTGGGCCATTTCACCTGAAAAATCAATTTTTCTTTATTTCTTTAAAACCGGTATGTAATATATGTGTGACTGGGTATTTTTGGACTTTTTTAGTAATAAATGAATACGATTGACATATTTTCCACAAATTAAATGTATTGTGTTATGCCACTTGCATGAATTTACCTAATACCATCATTGATATTGACACACTACATATAGTCAGGGAGCACATCCCCGATTTTTAAGTTTCATGGACACCTCGTGCTATCTTTAGTTGCCCTATGTTTTATTAAATTTCAGATCTTCCTGAATAGGAATCCAGAGGGCAACCTTCTGAGATCAGTGTACCTCACTCCGAAAATTGCATTTACTTTTATGCCTATGACAATTCAGAGACCGATTTTGGCCATTTCCCTGAAATCAACAATTTGTCAATATCTTGATGAAAAATACAGCTATGTGAACAATTAAGGTATCAAAATGCGCAGAATGATGAGGCGCACCTAACTGAATAGTAGAAATATGAATACGTCGTCTTCTATGGGCGGGAAATTAGAAAAAATGGAAATTAATACAATAAATAGACTTTGATTTAACCAATCGCACCTGTAAACTTTAGATTTAATTTCCGATATTGTCACTTCATATGAAGATTTCGTGCACCAAATTAATCCCCATTCATTCCCCGATCACATGATGACACGATTCACTTAGAATGGCCCTCTTATAGATGCTTACCAAAGAATTCGCTAGGCCACCCCCCCCCCTAATGCGATTAGCGAAGAATTTGTTCGAAAATGTATCTGATAATTTTTTAATTAATAATCCTTTTATCACATATAGTAAATGCACGTCAATCGATGTCTGCATATATACACATTGCCCCATGTGAATCCACTCAATTATTTATATTTATTATATTACTAAATTCCCAATTAAAGATGTACATGGCGTATTAATATGGAGCACGAATCTTTATCTGGAGTTAGTACCTCAGATCCATTTTATGATTTACTAAAACACATGGCAACCAGGATTGTATCAGATGTCCATCTAATTGGTTCATTAACTCATGTTCTTTGTCGAAATACTGGAGAATAGGACCAGAGTTCATGTCCCATACATATCTAAATGTTGTCTTGAGCTCGTGCTTATAATGAGTATCTTACATTGTGTTAAATCAGCAATCGGCAGCTCAGTACTATGACCCAGTGCTTCGACCCAGAACTTGTGTTAATTGCTCATCATGATGTTGTCATTATAAGCTATAATGCATCTTTCTATTATTGCAGGTGAGTGAGTGACTTCTTGAAGTGTTGACAATGGAGATTGCGCTTAGAGAACCGAAACGTGTAGGACAAACGAATTATCAACTATGCATCATATGTCAAAAGGAAAAACCATTGCCACTGCAGAAAGTAACGTCTGTCGTCTCTTTGAGCACAGCCATGACAATGAGGCAGGATGCCATAGCAAAACGTCTTCAGCCAGATTTGAATCCGGATATCATTGTCGAAAAATCTCCGATGTGGCATGGAGAATGCCGGCGCTGGTACACATTGAAGAAAAGCTACGAGTACGCAGCTCGGAAACACACGCTAGCAACCTCACAACCTGATGGTCACTCAGCAATGGAGCCAAAAATTGCTTCAAAACTACCAACTACTCGGTCACAGAAATTTGCGTTTGACTATATGACTCGGTGCATAATTTGCGAAAAGACATTTACAAAACGGAAAACGGCCAGCTTTGCAACAAGTGAAAGTCGTGCGAAAACGTTGTTGGCTAAGGCCATTGCGCTCGGTGATCAAGATATGATGAATAAAATACAATGTTATCCTAGTGTAGCTGCTGATCTAGTAGCCATGGATGTCCAATACCATAGACCTTGTATGAACAGTTACATAAACAAAAGATGTCAATCACAAATTCCGGTTAAAGTTTGCACCGAAAAAGATGATGCATTCGCCATGCTTGTCGATGAGTACAAAGCACAATTGCTGGACAACAAATCGGTTGTGTATTTATCTTCAATTAGGGACAGATACAGGGAAATACTAGCTGATAAGGGCTCGACCAATGCCAGTACATATAGGTCTGCTCTACTAAGGAAGAAAATGCAAGGACATTTCGGAGATCTGTTGACTTTTTGGCAACAAGCGACTGGTAGCGACTATGTATGTGCATCAAGCATAACTATTGCAGATGCTCTCCGTAAAATTGAACAGTTATCCAGTTCAGACAACCAAAAGACTTTAATTCAGCGAGCAGCAAAGGTGATACGTAAAGACGCCAAACGTTTCAAGGAAAAGGGGCAAAGTACTCTGACTAGCAACCCGAGCATAAATATCTCACATTCCGACGCAGAAGCTGTAATACCAATTACACTGTTTAATTTCAGTGTATCGTTGCTTTCCGACAAAGACTTTGCAGAAGATTCTGATGGACGGCTCACTTGTGACACAGACATTAGTCAGAAGGTATTGACTTTATCACAGCAACTTTCGTATGCCATATGCAAATCGCAAACACCATTATCAGTAGGAAGTGCCTTTCATGTGTACAATGTCGCGCGGGATAAGATTTTGATCACACTCCTGAATCATATGAACACAGGTGTCAGCTATGATACATTTCAGCGCATACTAACTGCAATGTGTGAGAATATGATCGAGAAAGAAAGGGAGGAAGGGATTTTCTTCCCACCTGCAGTGACGGGCTGTGAATTTGTTCACTTTGCGATAGACAATGCTGACTGGCATGAGAAAACACCAGATGGCACAACATTCCATGCACTAACAACTAACGTATATGGTTATGAACGGACTGTTAATACACCGTCTGATATTCGAAGTGATGATTGCATGTTAGTTACGGAGGATGTAGACCTTGTCGATTCTAATAATGAATTAATCGAATGTCAATAGAGACCATCTGTAAGCTCCTCCACATTAAATGTCGCGAGTTCAGGCCATTTCGGCTATGTGCCAGACATCATAACATCACGAAGAAGTAGAAGATCATTATCCTCTGTCGATGCTCCACATATCACGCCTCATTACATAACACTTGGTGAGAGACGGAAAGCCAGGTCTCTTGGACAACTCAGCAAAGGCGATTTCCTATCAGCCAGTGATCAGTATCTACACCATATGAGTATGGCGTGGCAGTTATGTCGATGTCTTCCAACGAAATTACTCGAACTAGATATTGATATGTCGATGGGGTGGAATAGTTTCTTCACCAAGTTATCGCCCGTGCAATGTGCTACCAATATTGGATATGGTCCCCTGATTCCATCATCTCCCACCGATCCGAGTGTTGTCCACAAGGGTTTGGAATACACTGCAAAGTTAGCTCGTAAGTTTGGCATGGAACACACTGTAGTCACAGCAGATCAGGCATTGTATGAAATAGCTTATGGTTTACGCGCACAGGCAGCTCCAAATGATGAAACATACCACAACATGATTCTCATCTTAGGTCAGTTCCATCTAGCAGCTAATTACATTGGTGCTATTGGTAAGATCATGCGGAATAGTGGCGCAGAGGCAATCCTAGCACAGAGCGGTACGTGTAAGTTGGGTACAGCCAACAAGATATTTGGCCCAGCTGGTGATTACTACCAGTCCATACGTGCTCATAAGATCTTGCGCGAAGCAATGGCCATGCTTCATCTAGAGGCATTTGAAGATTGGTATCTGGCTGAAGACAGAGAAAGTTTGGACGTGAAGGAGTTAACAACAAGCTTAAATACATTATGTGCCAACCTTTGTGATTGTGATGATGACCCAGATGGACAACAAACGTCAGACTGGACACTCCCTTCCAATGCACTCTCCAACTTTGAGGCAGAACGTAACAAATTTAATGAAGAACGGAAAGACTCACCAACACATACATTATGGATAAACTATGTTGCTCAGATTAATATACTTCTGCGCTTCACTGCTGCGCTAAGACTTGGACTATGGAAACAAAGCTTAACAGAAGCAAACAACATGTTACCATACATCGTCGCAGCGGGGCATCACAATTATAGCTATTCATTGCCTCTCTATCTCAAAGAGATGAATAATTTGGAAACCACGGCTCCTAAGATCTACAACTACTTCTTGAATGGACACTTTGTTGTCAGACGCAAGGATGGCTCTTTTAATGGTGTACCAACTGACATGGCCCTCGAGCAAACGTATAACCGAGATGCTAAGCAAAGTGCAAGTGGACTCACTGGAATCACATTAGACGAAAAGGCAAGGACAAAGTGGGTGTACACTAAACCCATTCTCGCAGAAGCCTCGGCAAGCTTCAAGGACATGATGAACATTCCACATACAACGGGAGCCACTCAGCATCATGATGAAGGGAAGAAAGAACTTGTTCCTCAAATACGGCAATGTGTTTCAGAACTAATAAATCCATTCAAAGTCAAGTCACCAGATATGATGAACATAGTAACAGGACAAACAGCATCAGCTGTGATTAGATCAGATCTTGAAAATGCTGCCAGTATTGGATTAGCAGCAGTTCAGAAATGCATGCTGGACGAATCTCACAAGATAGATAAAGTGAAGCTACATACATTCGAAGAGTTGAAGGCAAAGCCAAGTAAGAATCTACAGCAAAAGCATAAAGAACAACTACAAAGTGATGTGGTGATCCTGAAGAGAATACTTCATCTGAGATCTGTAGGAAAGGAAATCGACTTAGAAGAAACAATAGGACAGTATGAGTGCTCTGCCGAACCTCAAAGTTTATTTGAGTTGGATGGTTCAATGCGCCATGGTAACAAGGCTACTTGGTTGAATTCCACATTAAAGGAAACTAAAATAAATGTAAATGAAAGACTACCACACTCAGATAAGAACACTGGCCTCATCATAGATTCTATGTATTTCATTCAGGAGCACAGATTCACAGAAGGTGAGACATTTGCAGATTATCAAAGTAGGATTTTGCGGAAAGTGATAAGCATCGTTCCTGAGAATTGTGATAATATACATTTTCCAGGTGACCGGTATGATCATGGGGACAGCCGGAAATGTGGAGAACGAGAACGCCGGAATTCTATGCAGGTACATAAGGAATATGAAGTTATTGGTTCCATAAAAACACCCCAGTTCAAAGACTTCATGACTGTGTCTCAGAATAAAGTAAAACTACAAGACTTTATTTGCACTTCCTGGGAAGCTGAAGCACAAAATCATATGAAGGATGGCATCTCTTTGTTCCTTTCGGGTGGATTCGTGGATGAACACAAGAGTGTGCGTGTGTCATCTTCAGGTGTTCAGCCAATCATTGAACTCAGTTCAAATCAGGAAGAATGTGACACTCGAATAATCCTTCATGCCATATATGCAGTACATCACACGAACACTAAGCGAATTATTATATATGCAAATGACACCGACATAACAGTAATGTGTGTATACTATGCCAGTACTATTCTGGATGGAATCGAGATATGGATACGAAAAGCCTCAGACCAATGGATACCAGTTCATCAGCTGTCAAAGGCATTAGGTCCACAAGATTGCGCGCTCCAACGGTTTCTCTATGCACTTACTGGGAAGGATGACACCAACTTTATGTTTGGGATCGGCAAGGTAAAAGCTATGAAGCACCGACATGATGTGGATTGCAGTCTGTTAGCGCAGTATGGAGATACAAATAACTACGACGTTGACGATGAACTAATATCTGCTTCAAGAAACCTCCTTATGGTCTTGTATGGTGGAGGAAACTTCACATCCCTAGCATCATTACGCGTTCACATGTTCATGGGTAAAACATCAAAGGATTTGAAATGCCTTCCACCTACAGAGAATGCATTCCATCAACATCTTATGCGTACACTTTATGCAACACTCATACAAAAGCGAGCCCACATAGCAGTAGTTGATCTACCGTCTGTACTGGGATTTGGTTGGAGGATGGGTGCAAATTCATTGGAGCCCATCAACATGACACAATCCTCATTGCCAGAGGTCGCCAAAACAATAACATGCTGTAAATGTGTTGGTAGTAAATGCTTAGGCAATTGTTCGTGCAAGAAATCACAGGTACCCTGTTGTCTTGCATGTAAATGTGAGGGTAAAGAGCACAAATGCTCGCGTGCCTTGATTCTACAAGACATGTCTGAAACCATTGATTCGGATGCGAGTGACGGAGACAACTGAACTCGGTAGCGAATGACTTTGCCATCTATGGCATATATTGATATGTGTTTTCCTTAACACATGTTAGCCCATCTGATATCCTAGCCGGTGATATAGGACTTCTATTTTGCTCCTGATGAGTGTCTATATGCAGATGAAGAGAAGACCATTTTTGAAAATGTATCACTGGAATTACCGGATCAATAATCGAGCCAGTCATTCCAGTGGTAGAATTTCAAAAATTTTCTTCTCCTGGTCTGCAAATTGCCATTTTAGATCTTATTTCTATTGTTATAGTATTATTAGTAGGCCCTACCATTTAGTCAGAAAATGGCTCCGATTTTGATAGCATCTCCTTTATGTAATCGCTTAGCCCATCTGATGCCATAGTGTGATAATAACTTATATTTGCAGATGAAGAGAAGACTATTTTTGAAAGTTTATCACTGGAATTACTGGATCAATATTAGATTTATTGCCATGGGACCCCCCCCCCCACCCGCCCCTCTTTTACCGGTACGTAATCCCACAATGTCAACCATGAAATGACTGTTCATTATAGGCCTACCGACAGTAATGTAGAATATATAGATTCAATTTGATGACAAATTGCGTAGAATACATTTTTTCTATCGGCATATTTAGTGTCTTTCTAACACCAAGAATGTGTCCAGTCAATTTTGTTTATTTATGACTTTTGACATTCTGTTTTTCATTATGGGGTATAGGTTACTATTTGGTCAACAGCATTATAATGAACAGGAATTCCATACATGTCTTTGGTATCATATGATAGGGGAGTAGAAGGGGATTGATTTGGCATATTAAACAACGATGTGAATTGAACATGTCAAAAGATATTAATGATTTTCAAGTCCATAATTGACTAAAACGAAGCAATTTTTTTCGAGAATTTTCAATTTTTTTAGGTTTACATGAAAATAGCTTGATATACTGTTGCATAATAGACATGGGTACATGTATCTATTCATTCCCTACGTTTTGATACCATATATGTCCATATGACATTATTTTTAGCGTGTATATGATAAAATATGTGATATCGCTGAAAACGGCCTCAATATATGCATATACATGAATGTAAATGCAATTTTCGGAGTGAAGTACACTGATCTCAGAAGGTTGCCCTCTGGATTCTTATTCCAGAAGGTCTGAAATTTAATAAAATATAGGGCAACCAAAGATAGCAAGAGGTGTCCACCTCGAGCCCCGTGCTCCCTGACTAATATTATATTGTATTATGTCACGGTATTGTGTGTTTCTAAGCTAAGCTAAGATGAAATAGTATGGCATAGGTACCTGGTTTCTACTAATTTCATCTTGCATCAATTATCCAAGTCATCTTCCTCAATGAGCGTTATTGAATTCGAGCAACTGAGACCCTTACAGTCTTCGCAGGCGGATGTGCAGCTGAGCCCATGTTTTCTACAGGTGCATCTCTTTGATTCACAGCCAGTTTTGCAGCTGCATCTAAATGAATACAGTAAATCGTCAGGTGCTGCCAGCATGTCAGTCTTAACAGGCAGCATTTGGTGGTTGAGAACTTTCCAGCCCCATTCTGTTGGATCCATATCTCCAGCATCTCCTCTCCAAACTTGAATTTGGTAGTACACGCGAAGACTGTGAAACTTTGCGGATGCGGGTGTTGGTGGTAAATCTCGTGCTTCAACATACTTGGAACTTTTTGCAACCTTCTCCCTGAATTACTTGTACCGCAAAGCAACTAGACTATCCATTGAAGTGCCATTGTATAGAATAAGCATTGCCTTCTCACCTGCTTTTATCACGTCATCTTTATTCGCATTACTCATTGTAAATACTTCAGCAATTTGAGAGAGTTCTTTGCAGCACTGGATTTTGCTAAGGGATGCAGATTTTCCAATTCCATAAAGCCTAGATGTGGAGTCACAGCCAAGGAGAGCATGGATAAATAACAGCTGTGAGCACAAACAGAACCGAGTTTTTCCTTTGCCATTTTGATATTCCACAGTCGGGGTTTCTTTGCATTTTGCTTTGGCTCTATCCTAAAAATAGCTGACAGCCATTCATATCAGTATGGTATAGAAGCAACACCAGTAGGTCGGTATCGTCTCCAACAAGAGCAGTATTTGTTGACTTTGAAGCCAAGATAGCCGTTTGCGTAATTAAGACATCAGCATCACCGATTGCCTTTATCGTTAAGCATCCAGCCTGTTCGAGAGATGAACTTAAGATTGATATGAACCGATGTTTGTTCTGCTTGTTACTAAGAAAATCAGGCTTACTCAGAGATACAACTCTTTGCGGAGTCAGTACAACAGTTGCGCCTGATCCACGAGTTCGCCTCTTATGTGTTACATCTTTTATGTCTGAGCCTTGGTCATAACCATCAAAAACTACTGTAGCCTTTCCATATTTGCTTATGCAATATTTTACATATCTTTGACAAACATTTGCAAATGTCTCTCCACGCTGCCATGGAACACGGTGTAATAGAGCTCCTCCATCAAGCACATAGTGGACAGAATCTGGAAGGACTGCATCTTTATTTTGAATAAATTTCCACAATGCATTAGCAAGTGCCGGCTTATTTGCTTCCCATGGAAGAGATGAATTATCAAAGAGTGCGGGTGGATGAGTGCACAACTCATACTCAAAATAAGATGCTGGATTCCCTTTTGATCCATTTGTAGCAATTAAACTGAGTCTTTGAAATAGGAGTTGTGGATCAATTTGTACACATTCATCATCAATCTTGAGAGATGTTTTGGATGCTAAGGTAATAGCTTGTCTCTTTCTCTGGAACGAAATGCTTGATACACATTGGCCACACATCGAATTAAAAATTGATTCTCCAATATCTTTAGCATCGTCAACATTGACTGATTCATGTGCAGACAATCCACTAACAAGTCCTCTAAGAGAAGGGTCTGGTCCAAATGGATTCAGTTCATTAAGGATTTTGAGAATTTTGTAAGTATCATCCATATCACGCTTTATTCGAGATTGTGTGGAATCTTTGTGTTGTTCACTTGAATCACAGTTTATCCCAGAGAGCTCTTGCATTGCATTACACACATCTGCACATGCGGGCATAGACAACAACCAAACAAGACGCTGAAGTTCTGTCATTCCACGACCTCGTGTTAGACCACCACTTGACTTCACACTTCTCATAAGGACCTGCTCAATAACTAGATCAGTAGATAACCCTGCCCAATACCTATCACTTCGATGAATGACATGATGACCATTGAGGAAGCTGGTGTGTATATCTGGATGACTTTCAGGTATTTCTAACATCTTTTTTAAATATACATATGCATACTTGGCGTACAGATTATGCCCAGCGGCTGCAAAATATGGAAGCATCTCACGAACGGTCTGAAGGTGCATGTTCCAATCACCAGTTCGTTCTGCCGTAATGAATTCGCGCAGAATGTCAACCAACTCCATATACAAAAGCCAGAGTCGTGCAGTCCTCTTATCTTTCATGACCACCTTCTCTGAGTCTAGTTTGTCCTTGACATCATGTAATGCATTTTCCGAGGACAATCTTGTAGCTACATACGGATTTTTGATAATGTCATCATAGAGCTCTCCAACTTTAACCAGACTTTTATTTAGGGAACGTTCAATCGTTTCATGTCCTGCAACATTATCATCATTGTCAAACAATTCTTTTGAATGCATTGCAGCGGAATATTCTACTGTGTCAACTTCAGCATCTGCAATTGTAGGTAGTGGTAGGTTGTATGCATTTGCAATCAAGATTGTACTGAGAGAAGCAAAAACCATGAGGTGTCCTCGAACTGCTCGAGAAATTGCCTTTCCACTAAGAATGTGTTTGACAGCATTCTCAGCGTAGACTACCTCTAGAATAGGCGCAAGACCGCTTCCTGCCATTAAGTGACCAATGCAGCCAAGGAAGCTCATCTCCATATGAAGACCTCCGAGTCTTAGAATAATTTGCTTTAATGGAATCCAGCTCGACTCAATCTCTATGATAGTCATAGCTTTCCAAAATAAGGGCTGATCAAATGTAATCACGGGTGCAACATGGTATCGGTTTGCCTGTTCACAAACATAAGTCAAAGTGGAAAAGATGCAGGTCATGGTACTTGGTTCTAGATCTATCATCGGAAGAAAAATACCAGACGATTTACCTGGATAAACTCCTTGGTGAACAGTGTGCATCATGCCAGACCATGACTGTCTCCTTGAACGCAGAAACAAAGAGAAATCCCAGAGGATGTCAATGTCAGCTGTTGGGTCTGTTGTTCCATCGCAGTTAACTCCTTAAAGGTCAATGGGAAGTTCCTGGTATGCTGAGACTCAAAGTTCCTGATACAGATCGTGCCAACTTGCTTGATATCTTCAGATGTTACATTTATCCTTGGAATAAGTTTGCACGAAAGGTTTCCTGGTGTAACAGATGCAATGATTCCCATTCCATGAAATGTATTATGTCCATCTATTGTGCAAATATTGTGATCCACATTGTCGGCAACAAAGTGAATGAACTCGCCTGATAATGGCTGTGGTAGATCTCCACCATGAAGTGATGCACTGCGCTCAAACCTCTGTATCTCCGCGTATGAACATCCAAATCCGTGCTTGTACAAGGTGTCAACAATAAATCTAGATCCAAATTTATGGTGCATCTCACATGACAGCCCGAACTGCAAATGTGACAAAATAACTCTAGGACGAGTTCCTTGCATAATAGCCTGTCCAACTGATGCCTGTTTCATTTCTGTGTCTTTTCCAGTAAACAAAATCCGCAATAATTCCCGCAGTGTCTGTGGTAAATAATTCAATGCCTTTACTGGGTCGCTCATTTGCTCCCTTGATGGATAGCTTTCAGATGATGTGCATGAGTCAATTAACTTAATATCGTGTCTAAGCAGTTTGGCAGCTGTCTGGATGATTAGCATGCTCTCTGATTTGGAATCCTTTCTCTTCTGTTCCTTATAGAAGTCAGTCAAAATAGTAGATGCTTTAGAACGAAAGGTAACAACGTTTGGCTTACCATTCACAGTGCTAATAAATATTTCATCGCCATAATTATCTTTTATTTTATCCTGCATGTATTTTGTACTGTATGCTTTATTCTCTTTATCATCGAGATACTCTTGCATTTTATTAACGAGGTCGTGCAGGGTCAGCTGCTCATCATCATTATTTTCAAGAAATGCCATTGTCGCACTAAATGCTCTTACTCTGTCCAAGTCTTCTGGCCTTCCATGTTTTGGGATGAGCAAGATGAGTGCAGCTGAGGGATATTTTTCATGGTTCGAAAATTTACGCTGCAGCTTTGACGGTATACTGCATTGACAACGCATAAATCCGGCGTGAAGGCAAGCCGCCCAGCTACAAGTTTGCCCCATTCGTCTTTTCTCTGCTCACAGGCCTCGGCGATACTACATTGAAAGTCATGAGTACTTACTGGATAAATATCATAGCCACGTTTAATTCCATCTTGAATTTTTGCAGGGTATACGCATAGCAAACAATGTTCACTAAAATTGAATGTTGGTCTTTCTGAACGGAGTGTTCGCATGGGTGGCGGAGATTGTTCAATTTTCTCTGCGTCACGGGTAATCCGCTTGGGATCAATGAACTCCCGTCGACATTTTACATGAACCCTCTGTCCTACTACAGCTATGACATCGCTTTCACGGGCTCTGCTAGCATTGTTAATACCGTCACAGCCTTTAACTTGAAGCTTAACAGTTTGTGAGCCATTTTCTAGGCTCTGGTTACAAATAACGCATGTATCTAAATCCATGTCAATATTCTGATTGAATTGTATAGAAATTTATTCAAATTGTGAGATAAAAGTGAAAATTAAAATGGAATTTATTTTAGATAAAATTTTAAAAGCGAAAAACAAAATTAAACTTACTTTAAGTATAATTTTTTTAATTACCCTGGTCCTGTGCATACAACCATATTTAATCTGTGGTTTGGAGAATTTGTACAAGTGGTTCAAGGCAATATTGCCAATTGCTTACTGTCTTCCGTGACCATGAAATTCAGAGCTTAGACAACATTTCTACTTCGTTTATTTGCGGAATGAAGCAGGTAAGGGAAGTTTCATTATTCGGATAATGGCGGTAGCTAAATATGCGAATTTACCCACTTTCCCATCGAGGGATTTTGGAGGACTTTTGATATGTGACACCTGGCAGTCCCATGAATGCCGCAGAAAAGAAATAAATTATGTTGCAATTTGTTCTAGGTTAATTTGTAGTTTTACTGGACTATAACTGACCTCAATATTTGAACCTTTGACATCAGACTAAATTTTGCTTCTAACCAACCACAATATCGACGAAAATGTGTTTTCCGATATGCACTAAATAACCATGTGCCTTGACATTTGAACTTTTGTCCTAAAACTAAATTGTGCTTCTATCCAACCACAATATATGAATGTTTGTTACAGATATGGCAATTCTATCTTCTTGCATTGCGGGGTTATCGACATGATCGAGGAAAATGTGTATTCCTGTCTGCACTAACCTTTATGTTTGACTGTTTGACCTCAAACTAAAATTCTTTCTAGCCACTTATATGAATTCATGTGCCAAATTTGGTTATTCTATATCAAAGTTTCTGCAGATATGCCTTGGAAAAACAGACAAACGAACAGGCAGCTCCACCAGCAATACTCACACTGGCAGTTGGTGGCGTGAGTAATTAGCTTGGATTTACAATACATGTAAAATAGCTACATTTAATAGCCTACTACGCAGTCAGGTTGTATATCAGTTTCTGCAACGTCGATTGTAAAACTATGGAAGTCTGCATGTAAAATGGATCTAATATGTGAGTTATCTATAAAAATTGGTCCAAATGGCTAATATGAAGCCATCTTCAAAAATCAGTTTCTGTGACATAACTATCTGTAGCTGTGGCGAATTCATTAAAAACTTAAATCTTGTTATTCATGCTATTGAAGGCGGGTGTGAGTAATGCGGTTGGTGCCGTCTTGTTTGTCTGTCCACGCAATATATCTGAGTACAAGTCACCAAATCTTGCTGGTCCGGGTGAGCATGTTACCCCTTTGTGCCCAGTTTTAGCAACACAGATCTACGCACACCATGACAGTATAATTTGTGATAGTTAAAGAAATGTATATTTGATATAAATTGGATGTTCATGAAACTATGCACATGAAAAGCAGTTGATGGTGATCGTCTTTACAAATGTAGGAATCTGTTGATAACAAATTACGCCATGGCATACGTGTACTACTTTCACAATCAGGATCGCGTCTATCACATGTGTGGAAATGTAACAAACCGAACCACTTGTTAATCGGATAATATGAAAATGATTGCAATAGACATGATTAAACAAGAAACTGTCTGTCTGGCTCACTGACCACTTCGCTGTCCTCTTCTAAATTCTCTTTAAAGCTGTCATTATATGAATAATATGTATCACTATGCTTATCCAGTATCTATCATCAGGGTTATTATCATCAGTCTTAATTGTCATATCAACGCTGTTGATGTTACTGAAGAGGCGGCAGGTATTTTACAGGGCCTATTTCCATACTATTTAGAAATGGCTCTCAGACATGTCAGAGGGTTTGGCGACTTCATAGACGGGCACAGTGATGTAGCAGCAAGAGGGGAATCAAATGTTGCAATGTGTCTCAGAGAGATGGTGTATGGGTGGGTGCTGATGACTGGATTAGGTCCCGAATACTGGAATGGATCAGGATGAAATTTTGGAAGTATAATTAGGAAATAATGGTCATTCAAGTTTGTCCAAGGAAGGTTAGTATGATAAAAAAAAACCCATCAGAATTCTGCATGTTGGCGGCCATATTGACATATATGATGGATTTTGAAGCCACAGTTGGTTTTATTATTGGCGAACATTATAATTTTCGAAAATATATCAATCGGCTTTATTAGTCTGTCTGTTTGTTGGTGTACAATCTCGGTTAACTTTATATCTCACCAATGTTTCAGCAATTATACTTGGCCACATGCTTCTGTATATGATGAGGATGGAGCACACGAATATTGAAGGTCATGAGATCAAAGTTAAATGTCACTGTGACCTGGTATAAAACTGTTTACTACGGCTAATTGTTTGGTTGGGTTCACCCTATTGAGACTAAACTTGGAGACATGATTACCTAAGATTTTCACCAATATCCCATCAGCCACAGTGTAACACTGATGTCTTGTTTAGTTTTTTGGGAGTATGGCGATTTCAAAATTTCCACTTTCGAAACTTGGATAAAATGTTCTGTGGCCATCTTGGATATTTCCACCACCAAAAACTCCCAGAGTCAAGCAATGGGAAATTTACCATGTTTCCTTTAGCACCCACCGCTGAACTGATTCTAACCAAATTTGGCAGGACACCTTGTTCTTGTAGCAAATCTGGCGAAAACCGAGTTCTACTTATAGGTGAGGGCCTTTCTTGTTCAAATGCATCTATGTTCCAGGTGGGCGATGCAGGCACTGTGGGAATATTTTGCATTGTAATTTCAAAATAAATGCTTCGGGGGATGGCGTAGTTATTATCCCCACGTTTTAAAAAACGGGATATTGTAATCGCCTCCATTCTTCTGTCCATCCATCCGTCATGCTATCTTCTGGTTACCCATGTGATTCCGCTTTGCAAGACGATATTTAGGTTTGGCTCCATGCCCACCCCACCTCGCCCTACCCCGGTGGCAGGGCAGGTGTCCAAAGGTCAAATCACTTGTAACGCAACACCTCTGAAACGGTTACACGGAACTCAACCAAATTTGATATGTGACTTACCAATATGATTGCGGAGTGCAAGCGGCCATTTACATTTGGCTCTGCCCGCAGGGGCTGAGTCAAAGGTCAAATTTTAACCTGCAGAAATTCATTGTAATGCATCTCATCCGAAACTGTGCGACAGAATTCAACCAAATTTGGTATGTGCAAATACCCATATCAATCTGGAGTACATGAGCCCATTTGTATTTAGCCCTGTCCCAGGGGTGGGTGGGTGTGTGGGTCAAAACGTCGCAAAATTGATTGTAATGCAACTCTTCCGAAACCATTGAACGGAATTCAACCAGATTTAGTATATGAGTCACCCATATCAATGTGGAGTGAGTGAGCACATTTAGATTTGGCCCCATCCACAAGTGGTCGTAATGGGGGTCAAAAGGTTATGAAAATGGTTGTAATGCAACTCCTCTGACACTGTTGGACGAAATTCAACCAAATTTGATATATGAGTTACCCATATGATTGTGAAGTGCAAAAGGACATTTACATTTGGCTCCACACCACACCCCACCCCACCCCTCCCCCACCCGGGCGTGTTGTGGGGGTGGTGGGTGTGAATTAAAGTTCAAAACTGAACCGGTCAATCTAGTTTTTATTTGTTTGAGCTATCAATCTGAAACATCCACATGTATCTGGCACACTTACACATAGATCAATTAGTCTCTGGATAAGTGTCTTCAGACGCTTCGCTGCTGGAGGATTACCTCTTGATTCACACAGTTCTTATCAATACACATATCACGACAGCTGCTGCCCTCAGTGCTACAACGCTAACAAAGTTCAATCTATTCTGACAACCTCTTTTTAGTTGTTAACTAGAAATCCCAGGAACAAAAGAAATCGCTAGACGTTTGTTTAAACACACGCATTTGAAGTTTACCCTCCTATTTCATATTATTAGCATATTTCATATTACTACTATATTATATATATAGTAGTAATATGAAATATGCTAATACTATGAAAAAAGAGGGTAAACTTCAAATGGCTGTGATTTAAAGTTGGAATCGCGTGTGCAGAATTTCAATATATCAAGAGTTTTCAGTTTCCATGACATCAGATTACCTGTGCGATAAGTATGTGGACCAATTCACGAATCAATTGTTATTTCTAGGAATAGAAAATTATTGAAATGTTTTTTGAGGATTTTCTAGTTGTGACTGTTAAATACAGTCGATTACATAATTTTGCAGCAGGCTATCAGTCGCTATCAAAAGCTAAACCGAAAGCGAAAGTAAATGCGGAAATACAATGGCCGATATTAACGTCACGTGATGCGCGTTGGATTTCCCTCTTCCGTTTCCGTTTTTCGGTAAGACGAGCAAAATGGTCATCAATCAATCAATCAATCAATCACATTCTATTTCCTGTGAGAAGGCTATGCTGGCCTGTAATGACAGATTACTATAAACTTGCAATTATATAGTGTGTTATTTACATAAGCGTGGTTAATTTATACTCCGAGATAAAGAGTCTCTAGAATATCAGACAGCTGCGAGACAATTAGCTGCAAAGAGCATCACAAGTAATAGCTGGCTCATACAATGTCAACACTAGCTAGCCAAATACTACCTTCCTAGCATGTACCAGCTGATCCACTGTATGCCTAATAAAGATCACTGGAAGGCAACTATTTACTCGCATATCAATGAAAATATACACGCAGCCTGGCAAAAGGATGCTATTGCCAAACCTACTCTCAAACACCTTAATGTCAAAGTGTGTACAGTAGACCAAGTACACCACTGTTGGAACTCTGCGGAGAATACAACCAGAGATGTCAAAAGAGCAACACTTAAGGCAGGACTATTGATACATACATCCTTCAAACTAATCGTAGTTGCTACAACCAGCATGCAGTATCAGACATATGCCAGTTATGCAAGCTGTCAAAAGAAGACAGAACTCATTTCCTAGTAACATGTCCACTGTTAATGGACACAAGAGCGCCATATCTAGCTGATATCTACACAGTTATACGTCATGAAAGAGAAGCACCCACATTCAACAGCTTAATATTCGTATATATTTAAAATAGACATTAAAATACAGACTTTATTCGTCACTACTTACCCTGCTGGAGTAGAGGTTAGCCCATCGAGGCTGGAGTTACGATATAGATACAGAATGGCTAAATCATCGATTGACAAAGCTGAATGCAGTATTTGACGATCGCTGGAACGGTGATAATACATCGTTTCACTGGTTGTTAAATGCTCAGATGGTCTTGTATTTAAATGGTGAACCGAGTTATATAGCTTAGAGACCAATCTGAGATAGTGTATTCGCCTGACTGTGTGTATGATTACTGTATTCTGCGGCTGTAGTAGTAGAAACATCTTACAGCTGCAATCAGTCCTTCTTCGCTTTTTCCCACTGTGTCTTGTCCTCAGCCGATATCCTTAGCTTCCTCAGGTCCATTCTTGACTTCAGTGTACCGAGTGCTGCTTTCTTGAGGTCACCTCGTAGCACGCTTAGCAGATTTATGCAATGACGTCCTCTTCTGGCTTTGTATTTGCTGGCTCCGAGTAGGGCGAATTCCAAGGCTCTGTGCTGGCATCTCTTCTGGCATCCTTAGCACATGGCCAAACATGGACCATCTTTGCTGGGCGAGTTTTACAGACAGCGGGAACGTATTACACATCTTGTATAGTGCATCGTTGGAAATTATGCTGTCTGGCCATCTGTGTCCAGTGATGGTGTGTAGATGTTTGCAGTGGCAGGCATCGAGTTTGTCTAGAGCTGGCTTTGGAGCTGGCCAGCTGTTGCAGTTATACAACATCAAGGATACGCAGGTTGCATTGTACAAACGTAGCCTCTTTATCAAGGGCATCTTTGATCTACGAATCCATAGCTTTTAGAAGGACTGGAAAGCTATGTTCCCCATGCCGCAGCGTGCAGAAATGTCAGCAACAATTTGCCTGACTATGTACCTGTAAAGATGTTAAACTTTTAGAGAAAGTGAGAATCTATATTTTAAACTATATAAAGTAGACATCATCTACTACACTAGCACATGGAGAAAATGGATAGACCTCACAAAAACCTACACATACCTCAACAGGCATTGTAATACGGATACGTCATCTCTATTCGAACAACCTCAGAGACCTTTGCGACGCTCCTTTAAGATTTACAAATTCAGATTAACACAGAACTGGGCAAACACTTCTCTCCATCTAGAGTAGTGGGGAATTTGAACAAGCAACCACAAGATGTTACTGCACCCACCCTGGAAATATTAAAAAATATACTAAGAGCTCTACCCTTAGGCCAAGCTGGCTAGACAACCAAGTAAACAAGTAAGCTATGTTCAAAGAGTAAAATTCCCAGCAGTTCGCCATGATTAGCGATGCAACTGTGTGATCGCACCAAATTGCAATTGCCCTCACAGTTATGGTGTGCCACATGCATGCAAGACCTTCTGGCACTGAACCCTCTATGCAGGTTTGCATGACTGCTGCGTTTTCAGCTATGCATTGGTAGGCGTTATCTATGACTTGGCAGGCATTGGGTAGGCCATAACTAGACCTTAGACATGCTTTGGTCCCCCTAGCTTGGCCTTATGTAGGCAGTTGCAAAGCCTTGGTAGCCCGTTGGTAGGCCTATGTTAGGCCTTGGATTGGCCATAGTTGGGCATATGCTTGGTTGGTCTTGGTAGGCCAGGGCCTACCTAAAACCTACCAAGGCCTATCTAAGGCATACCTTGGACTGGCTAAGGCATAGTAAGACAAAGCTAAGCCTTAGCAATGTCTAGCTAAGGCATACCTTAGGCCTAGCTATGGCCTACCAAAGCCTACCTTAGGCCTAGCTACTGTTTAGACAAGGCCGAACGTAGGCCTAGCTATTGCTTGCGAATGCATAGCTAAGGCCTACAAAGTCCTAGCTAAGGCCTACCTCAGGCCTAGCTAAGGCCCAACTAAAACATATAAGGCATAGCTAAGGTCTACCAGGGGATAGCTAAGGTCTAGCAAAGGTATAGCTAAGGTCTACCAAAGGCCGACCTCAGGCCTAGCTAAGGCATACCATAGGCCAACACAAGGCTTGGCTACGGTCTACCAAGGTGTACCATAATCCAGACTAAGGCCTACCAATGCCAAGCATATGCATAACTATGGTCGACACAATGCCTAACATAGGGCTAACAACGGGGCACTAATGCCTAGCACTTGCCTACATATGGCCTACGAAAGCCCAGCTGCGGCTCACCATACGTATGGCTAAAGTCTAGCACGGCCTACCAAGGCAGGACTAAGGCCTAGATATGGCCGAAATAATGCTTGCCAAGGCATAGATAAGGCCTACCAAAGCATAGCTAAGGGCTACCTTAGGCCTGGATAATGCCTACCACATGCCTAACATAGGTCTGGATAAGGCCTAGCAAAGCCAGGCTATGACCTACCTGAGGCCTAGCTAAAGGCTACCAATTCCTAGCTAAGTTCTACCTTAGGCATTGCTATGACCTTCAAAAGCCTATATTAGGCCTAGCTACGAGAAAATTAAGGCCTAGCTAAGGCCCACTTAAAACATATCAAGGCATAACATAACTTAGGCCTATCTAAGGGCTATCAGGGCATAGCTAAGGTCTAACAATGTATAGCTAAGGCCTACCCTAGGCCTGTCTAAGACCTATCAAAGGCTGACATCAGGCCTAGAGAAGGCATACCATAGGCCAACACAACGCTTAGCTAAGGCCTACTAAGGCATAGCCAAGACGTACCATAATCCAGATTACGGCCTACCGAGGCCAAGCATAGGCCTAACTACGGCCGACCCAAGGCCTACCAATGGCCTACTAAGGCTTAGCACCTAATGTTTGCCAAGGCATAGATAAGGCCTACCAAGGCATAGCTAAGGGCCAACTTAGGCCCAGATAATGCATACCATAGGTCTACCATAGGTCTGCATAAGGCCTAGCAAGGCCAGTTTATCGTCAATCTTAGGCCTAACTAAGGCCTACCAATGTCTAGCTAAGTTCCACCTTAGGCCTACTAAGGACTACATTTGGCCTTGCTAAGACATAATTAAGGCGACCACGTCAGGGCTAATGCATACATAAGGCTTAGCTAATGCTTGCCTTAGGCCTAACTACGGCCTACCAAGGCCTAGCGAAGGCCTCCCAAAGCATGGCTAAGGCCTACCCTATTCCTACTTAATTCCTACCAAGGTCCAATTAATGCCTAATTAACGTCTACCAATTCCTAGCAAGGGCCTACCTTAGGCGTAGCTAAGGCCTACATAACGCCTAACTTAGGGCTAGCTAAGGTCTACCCAAGCCTACGAATGTCTAGCTAATGCATACCTAAGGCCTAGCAATTCCTAGCTAAGGCCTACCTTAGTCCTAGCCAAGGCCTACCAAGACATAGCTAATGCCTACTACTGTTTAGCCAAGGCCTACATTAGGTCTAGCTATATATATATATATATATATATATATATATATATATATATATATATATATATATATATATATATATACGGCCCGCAAGGCATAGCTAAGTTCTACCAAGGCATAGCTTAGGCCCACTTAAAACATACCAAGGCATAGCTAAGTCGTACTTTAGGCCTAGCTGAGGCCTACCATGGCATAGCTAAGGTCTAACAGTGTATAGCTAAGGCGTACCTGAGGTCTACCAAAGACTTACCTAAGACCTATCTAAGGCCAACTTCGTGCCTAGCGAAGGCATACATAGGGCAACACAAGGCTTAGCTATGGCCTACAAGTCATAGCCACGGTGTACAATAATCCAGACTAAGGGTTACCAAGGCCAAGCATAGGCCTAACAACGGCCGACCCAAGGCCTAACATAGGCCTACCAACGGGCTACCAAGACTTAGCACCTGCCTATATAAGGCCTATCAAGGCCTAGCTGCGGCTCACCATAGGTATGGCTAAGTTCTCCGAAGGCATACGTTAGACCTACCAAGGCATGGCTAAGGTCTAGTTATGGCCTACCCAAGGTCTGACAAGTCATAAATAAGATCACCAAATGCATAGCTAAGTGCTAAATTAGGCCTAGATAATGCCTACCATAGGTCTGCATAAGGCCTGGCAAGGCCAGGCTATGGCATACCTCAGACCTAGCTAAGACCTATCAATGTCTAGCTAAGGCATACCTTAGGCCTAACTATGGCCTACCAAAGTGTACCTTAGGCCTAGCTAAGACATAATTAAGGCATAGCCAAGGCATACCTAATGCCTAGATAAGGCCTAACTTAGGCCAAGCTAAGGCCTACCAAGGCCTAGATAAGGACTACCAATACATGGCTAAGGACTACCCTAGGCCTACCTAAGTCATACCAAGGCCTAACTAATGCCTACCTACTGCCTAGCAATTCCTAGCTATGGCCTACTTTAGGTCCTACATAACGCCTAGCGAGGCGTAGGTCTAGCTAAGGCCTACCAAAGCCTACCGTATGCCTAGCTAAGGCATAATTAAGGCCTACGAGGCCTAGCTAGGGCCTACCATGGCCTAGCTAAGGCCTTCCGTAGGCCTAGCTAAGGTCTGCCCAAATCTCAAGGACTATCTGAGGCATACCTTAGCCTCGCTAATGTCTACAAAGGCCTAGCTAAGCCCTCCAAATGTATAGCTAAGGCATACCTTAGGCCTAGCTAAGGCCTACCAAAGCCTACTTTAGGCCTAACTAATGCCCACCTAAGGCCTACCAATTCCTAGCTAGAGCCTACCTTAGGCATAGCTAAGGCCTACATAGCGCCTACCTTAGGCCTAGCTAGGGCATACCTAAGATATACCACGGCCTAGCTAAGGCCTATCAGGGCATAGCTGCGGCCTTATGCCTACAATTGGCCTGCCTAAGGCCTACCAAGGTCGAGCTAATACCTACTTGATGCATAGCTCAAGCATACCATAGGCCAACACACGGCTTAGCCTACCAAGGCATAGGTGTACAATAATCCAGACTAAGGCATACCAATGCCAAGCATAGGCATAAATACGGTCGACACAACGCCTAACATAGGCCTAACAACGGGCTACCAAGGCCTAGCACCTGCGTACATACGGCCTACCAAGACCTAGCTGCGGCTCACTATAGGTATGGGTAAAGTCTAGCAAGGCCTACCAAGGCATGGCTAAGGTCTAGTTATGGCCGACCTAATGCCTTCCAAGGCATAGATAAGGCGTACAAGGGATAGCTAAGGACTACCTTAGGCCTAGATAATGTCTACCATAGGCCTACCATAGGTCTACATAAGGCCTAGCAAGGCAGGCTATGACCTACCTCAGACCTACCTAAACGCCTACCAATGTCTAGCTAAGTTCTACCTTAGGCCTAACTATGGCCTACCAAAGCATACCTTAGGCCTAGCTAAGAAATAATTAAGGCATAGCCAAGGCATACCTACGGCCTAGATACGGCCAACCTTAGGCCAAGCTAAGGCCTAGCACCTGCCTACATACGGCCTACCAAGACATAGCTACAGCTCACCATAGGTATTGGTAAAGTCTAGCAAGGCCTTCCAAGGCATGGCTAAGGTCTAGTTCCAAGGCATAGATAAGGCCTACCAAGGCATAGCTAAGGGCTACCAGCGCCTAACACATGCCTACATAATGCCTACCAAGGCCTAGCTGTGGCTCATCATAGTCTACCAATGCCTACTAGGGCGTGGCTAAGGTCTCGTTATGGCCTACCTAATGCCTGCCAAGGCACAGATAAGGCCTACCAACGGGTAGCTAAGGGCTACCTTAGGCCTAGATAATTCTTACCATTGGCCTGCCATAGGTCTGCATAATGCCTGGCAAGGCCAGGCTATGTCCTACCAATGGCTGGCTAAGGTCTACCATAGGCCTAGCTAATACCTAGCTAAGGCCTACCAAAGCCTACATTAGGCCTAGCTAAGGCATAATTAAGGCCTAGCAAGGAAGCGCTAAGGCATACGGTCTAAGGCCTAGCTAATGATTACCTTAGGCCTAACTACGGCCTACCAAGGCCTAGCGAAGTCCTACCAATGTATGGCTACCGCCTACCCTATGCCTACTTAAGTTCTACCAAGGCGTAATTAATGACTACGTAAGGCATACCAATCCTTTCTAGGGCCTACTTTATGCCTGGCTAAGCCCTACCTAAGGCCTACCTAAGGCATACTACTGCCAAGCTAATGTACCTTAAACCTAACTAATCCCTATTCAAAACACACCAAGGTCTAGCTAAGCCATACCTTAGGCCTAGCAAAGGCCGAGCAAGGTATAGCTAACGCCTCATAAGGCATGGCTAAGGTCTAGTTATGGCCTACCCAAGTCATAGATAAAGCCTACTAATGCATAGCTAATGGCTAGTTAATGCCTACCATAGGTTTGTATAAGGTCTGGCAAGGTCAGGATATGGTCTACCTTAGGCCTAGCTAAGGCCTCCCAATGTCTAGCTAACGTCAGCCTTAGGCCTACCAAGGCCTAGCTCAGGCGTACCTAAAACCTACCAAGGGCTATCTAAGGCATACCATAGCCTGGCTAAGGCCTACTAAGGCATAGCTAAGCCCTACCAATGTCCAGCTAAGGCATAACTTAGACTCGCTAAAGCCTAGCTAAGGCATAATTAATACCCACAAAGGCCTAGCTAGGCATATATAAGACCTAGATAATGCTTACCTTAGGCCTACCTAAGGCCTACCAAGCCTACAAGGCATGGCTAAGGCTTACCCTAGGCATGCTTAAGTTCTACCAAAGCCTAATTAATGCCTATCTAATGCATACAGTTTCTAAGGCCTATCTACTGCCTACCAACGCCTAGCTATGGCCTACCTAAGGTCAAGGCCTACCAATACCTAGCTAAGGCCTACCTTAGACCTGGCTAAGACCTACCAAGGCATAGCTAATGCCTACTGCTGTCTAGCTAAGGCCTACCTCAGTCCTAGATAACGCCTGCCAGGGCATAGCTAAGGCATACTACTGTCTAGCTAAGGCCTACCAAGGTATTGTTTAGGCCTATCTTAGGCATACCATAGGCCTGCTTAAGGCATAGCAAGGCCTACTTTAGCCAACACAAGGCTAAGCTAAGGCCTACCAAGACATATCCAAGGCGTATGACAGTCCTAACTAAGGCCTACCAAGGTCTAGCATAGCCCTAACTACGGCCTACCCAATGCCTATCAACGGGCTGTTAAACCCTAGCACCTACCTGCATATGTCCTACCAAGGTCTAGGTGCAGCTCACCATAGGTATGGTTACGGTCTACCGAGGCATACCTTAGGTCTACCAAGACATTGCTACGGTCTAGTTATGACCTACCCACGGCATGCCAAGGCATAAATTGTGCCTACCAAGGCATATTTAAGGACTACCTTAGGTCTAGCTAATGCCTACCAAAAGCACATGTCATGCACAATCACAGATTTCTCATACGATACCCCCCCCCCAATTATTTGGGTGAGGACATGCCCCGCCCCTGTTCCGCCAGCCTTAGTCACCCGTTTCCCATTGTTTGCCGAATTCGGCCGGGAACATTCTCAGACACACAGAAATGTATATTACTGCTAATAACAACATTAACCTTTGACCTCGTTATCCTTGTAATGTGTCCTAACTGGATACATAACAATGAACAGAGTTCTGGCCTATCTACGGGCGACGTAGTGTTCGCATCGCGCGTCCTGGTGGTGGAGGGGAGGGGAGGGGGGAAGCGACGCGGTAGCAATGGCAATTATGGAACACCGTAGCATAATGATCGTTTATACATATATAAATTTGTCTGCTTAATCCTGATCTCATGGTTTATATACACTTATATACATTTATGTCTGCTTGATGCTGTTTTAACACTGTCTGCTTAATGTTGGTTTATACATATATACATGTGTCTGCTTAATCCTGATCTCATGGTTTATATATACTTATATACATTTCTGTCTGCTTAATGCTGTTTTAACACTGTCTGCTTAATGTTGGTTTATACATATATATATATATATATATATATATATATATATATATATATATATATATATATATATATATATATATATATATATATATATATATATATGTGTGTGTGTGTGTCTGCTTAATCCTGGTTTCGTGGTTTATATACACTTATATACATTTCTGTCTGCTTAATGCTGTTTTAACACTGTCTGCTTAATGTTGGTTTATACATATATACATGTGTCTGCTTAATCCTGATCTCATGGTTTATATATACTTATATACATTTATGTCTGCTTAATGCTGTTTTAACACTGTCTGCTTAATGTTGGTTTATACATATATATATGTGTCTGCTTAATCCTGGTTTCGTGGTTTATATACACTTATATACATTTCTGTCTGCTTAATGCTGTTTTAACACTGTCTGCTTAATGTTGGTTTATACATATATACATGTTGAAGATTTTCGATATCCTTTCTTCACTAAATTACTTATACGCTCGCGACTACAACTTCGAGAAGACTTATGATGTTGATGATTGCTGCGACAATCAATCTTCTCGCCGCTGCAGTCGTATAGTTACCACTCGCCTCTTCAAAGATGGTACGAAGATATTGTTGGTAACTGGGCCTGATCTGACTTCCTGAAGATTCTGATTAAGGTACGGTGTTTCTCCGTACTGTTTAGGAGCTTCTAAATAACAACCGAATTCGTGCCTTGTATTTACAAGGGGATAATTTTATTCTATAGCTAACTGTACAATAACTTCTAATTATCAATGGTGACTGTTACTGTCACAGAAAATAGCTTATACTTTATATTAACAATACTGCTTATCAAATACGGTCCTAACCTAACTATTCAATTCTGACTTTGCCTAACTTACGGCTACTGATTACTCTCAACACTAAGGTCGATATGATATCTAGCTAGCCTAACGTAACAACTACTCGATTTACTACTGACAAAGCAACGTCTGCTTTGGAATCACAGATGGTGAAGATTCCCCTTTCCATCTACCAAGTGCCTATTAAATACTCTTCATATTTTTCTAACTTCTATACATATTACGATATATAGATCTATACATATCGTAATACATAGTTTCTGTTCCTTTCATCCTTCTAGGTAGTCATAACCACAGTTTGATTGGCCCGCGTCCTTCTTGCCTCCAATCAACATCTGCTTATCCCTTCCTAGAAGATTGTACCTATTCTCTTCGGCCGTCCTGACCAATCACTGCTTGCCTATCTCTCGATTTTACTTTGAAACCTTGTTCCTTTTGTTTCTCTGCCACAGAGTTTGACTAGATGCTCATTGATTATGACGTCATCCCGGCCAATCAAACTCTGGGCTTCTCTTCTAGGGATTCACTACTAAACACGATACATCTACGTCCTAACTCTAGCAAAGCTGTTCTATCTGGTTCTGATTTTATGCGATCTGTCAGCTAACTAACAACATTACGGAATGTGTTGTGGTAGCATGCCTTTCTTTGAATGCCATATAGTTGATATACAAATTTCGATTCTGTTATTAATTCCTACAGGACGCTATAAGGCCTCTGTCCTGTCCCTTGCCTATCGTGGATAAGCCTGTAGGAAACGAACGTTAATAAGCACATGAGCTGTATGATCTCATTGCCAGCTGGTGTTGTTGTACTTGCTTAAGGGAGTCGGAATGCCGACCATCAACAGCTACATGTCAGTCTGTCACCTATAATTTCCTATAATCTCTCTCGATTCCCCTCGATTCGTATCTATTCTTATCACTCTATTATTTACTAAACTAACGACCGAAACGACTGCTGAACATTATAAAAGTGTGTGCCGATCCCACAGCAACGACTTTTATCCTCAACTATTGACAGATATCATCAACCCAGAACCGTTGTTCAACCAGTGCATCTTCCTACTGCGTATCTAACTGCTACTAATATTATTCACTCAGTTCCCTAGCTCACCTGGTATTTTCAAATATGAATTTCACCGAGGTCTTACTCGCAAATATAAGACGTCTAACGGGGTCATGACTTCCCATAAGACGATCCGATATCTACACATGCCCCTCAACCGAAGTTAATTAACCATCTCTTAAGGCCTTAAGACATCGATAATTAACTCGTTGTGCACTATCAACAACCAAACCACACTATACCAGGGCTACACAGAACTGACGTCCATAAGCTAACGTAATCATCCGTTAACACACTACACTAATAGAAATCTATTATGACGATAAAACATAGTTAAACTATCAATACAATGCTAAAACAATAAAATAACTAACTACAAATCCTAATCCTACAGTCAAATCATTACAGGTCATATACATGGTCATAGCGACATCCACAATACATGCAATAAACAATCAACACGGGGCACAATAATAAAGTTTGTGCACCGTTACGAAATATCCTCGGAATCCATACCATTGATCAGGTACGAGGAAAAGATATGCAACCATGGCACTATTATTAGTTCGTTCTACAATTTATGTCCTCATACTGTACACTGATATTAGTGTCCCTGGTTAGCTCCACGTCTATCCAGTCGTCAGCCGTCGGGTCGATCACAGTCCTGTCAGTATCATTAGGCGACGACCCGGCTGACAAATGCAGCGGCTCCGGTAGGGCTGCAGGTCTCCGGAACAGCTGGTCCTGAATAATCCGTGGCGCACTTATATGGACCGCACGTGGTCTGTGGGCCGCATGTGGCTTACACTTAATCCATGACCACATGCGTGAAATAATTCCACACTTAAACAACACAATAAAAATCACTATAATCACTACGAAGGAGCCTGTTGAGTATGAGATAAATGATGGTACTCCCATGCCATCGACCATCGCTGGGTCGACCGCAGATAATGGTGCTAGTGGCACGTACTTAGTCTTATGCAAATGGTTCCAACCTTGGACCTTTAATTGGCTAACAATTCTGGATTCATTTAGAACTCCGGCCACATCCAAATGGGGCATTTCCAGGGCCAAACTCACTCGAGTGTATGTCCGACTATAAGACAGTACTGGCTCGAATTGCCACCCTTTACCACTATATCCACACTCACCCGACATCAACGCATACACACAACTCTCCACACTGCACCGGTCAGTCAGTTGCCCGTCACAGTGGATCTCCATAGTCTCACCGAAGGTTTGCAAAACCACACCTATTTTCTTATTGGCAAATAACTTACTAGTGGTGTCATTGGACTCGGACAGTTGAATATTGCAATTGCTATCCGTGGAGTTAGTCAGTATACTGACAATACATGGCACATGGGTCTTATCGACCCTCAGCTGACCATGACACACTCGCGGCCCCGTACCCCGGCATTCGGACGGGGTAAAATACCACCCAGTTTTGGTATCAAGACCAATGCTGGTTCTAGCCACTAATACATGCATATAGTACCCCCTCGTAGCCATAGGTTCAGGCCACGACTGCAACCCGTATTCAATGTACCTTCCGCCATCTATCAAAGGTAGTGTAGCTACGTAATGTAGCCTCTCATCGTCTTTCCATAAGGGATACACGACCACATTCCTGTAGTACCATTGGTACGGTTTTATCAGCTGATTTCCTACACGGACATGTTGGGCTACTTCGGCTAAATCCGAAGGGCTAAACAATTCTTCAGTTAGTCTACCCAATTCTAAGGAGGCAGTTTGCCTATGAAATCGGGCAGCAGCCTTCTGATAACTGTATACTACACTTTCGGCCGAGTCAATTATATGACCCAGACGCACTAACGCGTATAAATCGGCCTGTCGATTTGCATGAATTGTAAATACTTCGCTTACGTTTTTAGCGAAGCTGGACATACTGTCCGTGAATTCGTTGATCCTATCCACATTGGAATTGATCCCCTCGAAAGCTAATTTCACATGAGATGCCAGCTGGTTAGAGAAGTGAACCAACCGATTCATTTTCCCCATAGCCTTTTTGACAATATCTTTAATCATCCCAATATCGCCCGACGTGGCAGTGCCGAATAAGGAAGAGGCTATGTCCCCCACGAAATTAAATAGTCCACGCTTCCTACGATTAACAACCCGCTTCATCATTGTCTCTTGAGTATGGACAGCAACTTTTCTTATACCATTTATGCGATGCTGGAGACCGAAAAGGTCATTGGGGCTCAATGACGTCTTTTTACCAACGTCCGCCACCAGGACACGAAACTGCGCCACACGGTTAAGAAAATCGGCCGGCAGATATGGATGGTCTATTGATACCACTACCGTCCACTCAGCACGAATTACTGCTACATTCTCAGGCCTAGTAATCATTACTCCATTTGGCAACCTAACTACGCTTGCCTTCCTACAAATTCCATTCGTATTCGCTAAAATCACCAAAGCTGCTACTACACATAATTGTAACACGTACATGATGCTATATACTATGCGATTTAACAATATAATGTTGTCAGTACTGCGATCAGGCAGAGATTAAAATTTTCTCTGGCTGCGTCGCCTTATAACTGCATCGATACGGCCGATGAAGTCATCGTATCGAGCACGACCAAACGCGCCAATCCTGAGTCTCTTTGGCTCTGTGTAGACGTCAGGAGCGAGACCGCGCTTGCGCAGAAAGTAGGGATGCGAGGGAAGCATTTCCATTGGCTCCTGGACGGTTTCGGGTACACCCTCCGAAGTGTCCATCACCATAGTACGAGGAGTTATGATGGTTTCACTCGCTGACTCATGGTTTCGAATCTGACTCGTACTAGGTTGATCTATATCTATATCAACCACCTTACCCCCCTTTCGCACCCTTGGCTCTTCATCGGAAGCTGGTCGTTTCCTACGAGCTCGCTTACTTGATGTTGCACTGGAGTCGTTTACTGGCAAAGGTTTGGACTCTGGTATCATCACTCTAGGGTGATGGCTGGCTTTCGTACCTTTGGCAGGGTTACGAATAGGGTGTGCTCGTACCTTGTCCCAACACATTTCTGAGTCGACTACACGCAACTTAGAGATGTTAAGTACGCGTACCTTCCCAGACCTTTGATGTCGGACATGAGCTACAGGCCCATTTATCTTAAAGATCTCGTACTCGGGGTCACTGCGAGAGGTCAACTTCATCCTCTCCTCAGCCTTCACGACCACCGAGTCGCCCACCTTGTACTCCCCAGCGTTCGCACGCTTGTTAATTTGTTCCCGGTGAATCTGTCTAGACTTAGCCGTTTCTTCACGAGCACGCAGCAATGCATTATTGAGACATGTAAGTCTCTCACCAATATCCTGCGAAGCATCGATTGGAATAGCAAACGGAATTCTAGCTCGTCGACCATACGTCAAATAAAATGGCGTATATCCGGTCGTGGAATGACGAGTACTGCGGTACGCTGTCAAAGCCGCACCCAACTCATCTTCCCAATTACGAGACTCATTATTCACCCCTTTCTGAATCAACTCCTTAAGAGTTCGATTGAACCGCTCGGTACGTCCATTCGTTTGCGGATGGTATGGACTCGATCGTCTATGATCGATACCGTGTTCACGAAATTGTTCTTCCAGATAATTGGAACAAAACTCTTTGCCATGATCTGTTATCAAAATCTCAGGGACACCATGACGAGCGACGTACTCATTGAAGAACTTGTCTTCCACATTCTGAGCCGTCTTTGCTGGAATTGGATATGCTTCTGCCCAGGCAGAGCAGTGATCAATTACCATCATTATATACACGTTACCCTTACTCGACTCTAATAGCGGACCAATCAAATCCATACCAATTATCTGACTCGGATAATTGGCCATGGGCATCTCGCTATATTTCGGTCGAGTAGTGACAGGTCGGTTGACCTGGCACGTCGTACAGATCTCCAGCATACGTACTATGTCTTTTCTTAAAGACGTCCACACAAAAGAATCTCGTACCATACCGATGGTCTTCTGCAGACCTTGGTGACCGGCTCGTTCATGAGCCATCCGGAGCACTTTCTCACGGAACAGGGTAGGTAACATGATTCTGGGATACTCAGCGTCAAACGCTAATGGTGCCACTAATGAATACAAAATACCGTTTTTGACCATATACTCCTCCGGTGTGTTCTTGAACAACTCCGGGTATTCCGTGGTCTGCTCGGTACGCAATTCGTCGTAGGGTATGTCATAAGCCTCCAGAGGGACATGCGGTAACGCACCTTCGTCTACCTCGGGTATGACATAATCGCCCGTGTCTAACGTGGCGATCTCCACTGGACGACGTAATCTAGACAACATGTCCGCTCGAATGTTCTTCGAGCCTTGGATGTACTCAATCTTACATCCGTACTCTGCAATCAGCACTGCCCAGCGCTGCACCTTCGTGTTTTTCACTTCTCAAGTCCATAGTAGAAAAGATCGTTGCGCCGCGCATAGAATCAAAAATATCTGATATGTTTGGTAATGGATAGCTATCCTTGCGACATACGGAATTCAACTTCCTATAGTCAATACAAAACCTAGTGTCACCGTCCTTCTTAGGGACTAAAGTAATGGGTGACGCCCAGGGTGATGACGATGGTCTTATGACGCCCGCTGCCAGCATCTCAGCCACCTGGTTCTTGACTACATACTGCTTGGCACGCGGCAGACGGTAGGCCTTCTGCCTTATAGGAAACGCATCTCCTGTCGGTACAGTACACTTCACTTTGGGGACCAATCCTAAAGTGTTTGGACGAGCCGTATCAAAGTTATTCGCAAAGTCCTCAATAACTTTGTCGATATCTTTATATCCGGTCGTTTCTTTACAACTAGCATATATATATATATCTCGTCTGTTCCCTATAGGGATACCTAAAGGGATATACCTGACCAAACCATACTACTTCTTTGGTCCAATAGTCAATCTTTGCATTTCCCAAGTGCAAAGCATCCGCACCAATCAAACATTCATGCCACATATTCGCTACTACTGTACCAGGAATAGGCCGGGCATTCTTAAATTTGATTTGCGTCTCTCCCAAAAGCTCTATGGGGGAACCCTTTACTGCTAAGAGCGTCTTAGCTCTTTTTATTGGCCTAGCATCTAAGCTGCTACGCCATACATCCTTTCTAATCAAGGACGTGCTAGCACCAGTATCTACTAAGGCATGCAAGCACTTACCCTGATCTTTTGGACCGTGGTTGTCCCAGTGTAAACGGATCAGAAACCGCTCGGTCGGTACGCTTACCAACGGTCTCCTCCGTCGCCATTTAATGAAGGGCTCCTTCGTCCGCTGACCACTTCAGCGTAGGAATTTCTTCTTTCCGAAAACTCTCCCCCATACCGTCCGTACGCATCGGTTCCCTCCCCGGTTAGCACGAAACCGTCCTGATCCTCGTACTCCTCGTTACTACGAAGTCTGTTCGCGTTGTCTTTCCGCACGTTACGGGAATAGTTTTGTGCGGTGATTCTCGGCTCATTGTTCATCGCTCTATCACCTCGGTCTATCACATCGACATCCATATCGCTCTCTAAACGTGGTTTCTTGGCCACGTTTCGCTGCGGTCTAGGTTGCGGTGCTCTAAGTGGACAGTTATTTATGATATGTCCGTCCTTAAAACAATGATAACAACGTACGGTCGGAGCCAACTCGGTTGGTCTATCTCTATACCCCGCGAAACTCTGTTGGTAATTATAGCAATCACGCGCCATGTGCCCCTGCTTGCCACAGGTGAAACATACTATAGGTGGTCTCTGGCCCCTTGGTTGGGCTACACGGCCGGTTCGTCTTGGCATATCATTCCTCGGAGGCTGCCTGGGCCGTTTACAATCCGCCTTATAATGGCCTTTCTGTCTACAATTGTAACAAACTATGTCTCGGCGTGGGTAATCAGCCGGTGGTTTGCTACGTGGTTTTGCTGGCGCGCATTTTTGTGGCATGGCTGGTTTCTTTGGTGGCCTGGGTTCTCTGGGTGCATGTTGAGGTTTGGCAGTGGCTTGCAAAGCCTCTACTGTACTGCACAATCATTCAATTAATCTCGTTTGCTGGGCGATCTGCCGCTTCATACCGGTTATTATGGCCAACACATCTTTTCCCTCCTCCATGTCCAGCACTCCCACTTCCATGTCGGTTTCTCTGCGATCATCTATCCGCATTGCCCTCAGCAAATCATTGCAATTTGCCTCTTCCTCCGCAATTTCGATCGCTCGTTGAAGAGTGGTGGCTTTCTTCCTCACTATTCTTCTTCCCAGTCCAACATCACTAAGGGCCTTGATGTATGCCCCTAATATCGTCCTCTGATTGTCGGCATTGGAGACGGGATACGCCCGGCTGGCCAACTCCCGGTACCGTCTGTTGAAGTCGATAATAGTTTCGTTTCTTCTTTGGCGCACCCCCTCGAGGTCATATTTAATTCTTTCGCCCTCGTTGGCGGAGATGAAATTTTCGGTGATGTACGTTCTTAACTCGTCGAAGGTAATGTCATCCCTATTCTTGCCAACCAAATAATAGTCTAGCGCTCTCGACAGTTGCCCTCGAGAAGCACGGGTCACTATGTAGGCTGGTATCCCCTCCAGCTTCCCCTCCATCGCTACCCATACACGATGAGCCTCGTCCAGGAACTGCCGCACCTGCTCTGGGGTGAGCCCATCGCAGGGTTGTATTCGTTGGGTCAGCTCCCTTACTTCTTCCCGATGGACTCGGTCCGCATCCCTTCTAATATTGCTCTGTACGATGGTACCCACCATTGCGGTGCCCATCACATTCATCGCTGCTACCATTTCTGCTCGTAGCTCCGGATGCCTTTCATGTTCCACCGTTGGTGGTATACCGGGACCCGCTGGACCTGGTGCCACCATTATGTATAGTCTATTTAGTGTTTATTCACTGGTAATATAAGCAGACTATGACTCGTTTCAATCGAGGCTGCTCTTCACAAGCAATGTCGGTGGTTATTTTAATCAATGAATTGTCTCTATACTCTCGGTGTTGCGTTACTTTTGCACTGTCAGATTGTTTGGCTAAATCAATGAATACTTGTACTCTGTCTGCTACGTCTTTTAATACTACATTAGCTGGCCTGTCTACTTGGGCCATTCGTATTGCCTAGTACTTACTCAGTTCTCACAATGTTTCCACTCCTAATATCCTGGCAGGTGAAGCCATGCTTAAGTTCTACCAAAGCCTAATTAATGCCTATCTAAGGCATACAGTTTCCTAGCTAGGGCCTACCTTATGCGTTGCTAAGGCCTATCTACCGCCTACCAACGCCTAGCTATGGCCTACCTAAGGTCTACTCAAAGCCTAGCTAATGCAAACATAAGGCCTACCAATACCTAGCTAAGGCCTACCTTAGACCTGGCTAAGACCTACCAAGGCATAGCTAATGCCTACTGCTGTCTAGCTAAGGCCTACCTCAGTCCTAGATAACGCCTGCCAGGGCATAGCTAAGGCATACTACTGTCTAGCTAAGGCCTACCAAGGTATTGTTTAGGCCTATCTTAGGCATACCATAGGCCTGCTTAAGGCGTAGCAAGGCCTACTTTAGCCAACACAAGGCTAAGCTAAGGCCTACCAAGACATATCCAAGGCGTATGACAGTCCTAACTAAGGCCTACCAAGGTCTAGCATAGCCCTAACTACGGCCTACCCAATGCCTATCAACGGGCTGTTAAACGCTAGCACCTGCCTGCATATGTCCTACCAAGGTCTAGCTGCAGCTCACCATAGGTATGGTTACGGTCTACCGAGGCATACCTTAGGTCTACCAAGACATTGCTACGGTCTAGTTATGACCTACCCACGGCATGCCAAGGCATAAATTGTGCCTACCAAGGCATATTTAAGGACTACCTTAGGTCTAGCTAATGCCTACCAAAAGTACATGTCATGCACAATCACAGATTTCTCATACGATACCCCCCCCCAATTATTTGGGTGAGGACATGCCCCGCCCCTGTTCCGCCAGCCTTAGTCACCCGTTTCCAAATTGTTTGCCGAATTCGGCCGGGAACATTCTCAGACACACAGAAATGTATATTACTGCTAATAAAAACATTAACCTTTGACCTCGTTATCCTTGTAATGTGTCCTAACTGGATACATAACAATGAACAAAGTTCTGGCCTATCTACGGGCGACGTAGTGTTCGCATCGCGCGTCCTGGTGGTGGAGGGGAGGGGAGGGGGGCAGCGACGCGGTAGCAATGGCAATTATGGAACACCGTAGCATAATGATCGTTTATACATATATAAATTTGTCTGCTTAATCCTGATCTCATGGTTTATATACACTTATATACATTTATGTCTGCTTGATGCTGTTTTAACACTGTCTGCTTAATGTTGGTTTATACATATATACATGTGTCTGCTTAATCCTGATCTCATGGTTTATATATACTTATATACATTTCTGTCTGCTTAATGCTGTTTTAACACTGTCTGCTTAATGTTGGTTTATACATATATATATATATATATATATATATATATATATATATATATATATATATATATATATATATATATATATATATATATATATATATGTGTGTGTGTGTGTGTGTGTGTCTGCTTAATCCTGGTTTCGTGGTTTATATACACTTATATACATTTCTGTCTGCTTAATGCTGTTTTAACACTGTCTGCTTAATGTTGGTTTATACATATATACATGTGTCTGCTTAATCCTGATCTCATGGTTTATATATACTTATATACATTTATGTCTGCTTAATGCTGTTTTAACACTGTCTGCTTAATGTTGGTTTATACATATATATATATGTGTCTGCTTAATCCTGGTTTCGTGGTTTATATACACTTATATACATTTCTGTCTGCTTAATGCTGTTTTAACACTGTCTGCTTAATGTTGGTTTATACATATATACATGTTGAAGATTTTCGATATCCTTTCTTCACTAAATTACTTATACGCTCGCGACTACAACTTCGAGAAGACTTATGATGTTGATGATTGCTGCGACAATCAATCTTCTCGCCGCTGCAGTTGTATAGTTACCGCTCGCCTCTTCAAAGATGGTACGAAGATATTTTTGGTAACTGGGCCTGATCTGACTTCCTGAAGATTCTGATTAAGGTACGGTGTTTCTCCGTACTGTTTAGGAGCTTCTAAATAACAACCGAATTCGTGCCTTGTATTTACAAGGGGATAATTTTATTCTATAGCTAACTGTACAATAACTTCTAATGATCAATGGTGACTTTTACTGTCACAGAAAATAGCTTATACTTTATATTAACAATACTGCTTATCAAATACGGTCCTAACCTAACTATTCAATTCTGACTTTGCCTAACTTACGGCTACTGATTACTCTCAACACTAAGGTCGATATGATATCTAGCTAGCCTAACGTAACAACTACTCGATTTACTACTGACAAAGCAACGTCTGCTTTGGAATCACAGATGGTGAAGATTCCCCTTTCCATCTCCCAAGTGCCTATTAAATACTCTTCATATTTTTCTAACTTCTATACATATTACGATATATAGATCTATACATATCGTAATACATAGTTTCTGTTCCTTTCATCCTTCTAGGTAGTCATAACCACAGTTTGATTGGCCCGCGTCCTTCTTGCCTCCAATCAACATCTGCTTATCCCTTCCTAGAAGATTGTACCTATTCTCTTCGGCCGTCCTGACCAATCACTGCTTGCCTATCTCTCGATTTTACTTTGAAACCTTGTTCCTTTTGTTTCTCTGCCACAGAGTTTGACTAGATGCTCATTGATTATGACGTCATCCCGGCCAATCAAACTCTGGGCTTCTCTTCTAGGGATTCACTACTAAACACGATACATCTACGCCCTAACTCTAGCAAAGCGGTTCTATCTGGTTCTGATTTGATGCGATCTGTCAGCTAACTAACAACATTACGGAATGTGTTGTGGTAGCATGCCTTTCTTTGATTGACATATAGTTGATATACAAATTTCGATTCTGTTATTAATTCCTACAGGACGCTACAAGGCCTCTGTCCTGTCCCTTGCCTATCGTGGATAAGCCTGTAGGAAACGAACGTTATAAGCACATGAGCTGTATGATCTCATTGCCAGCTGGTGTTGTTGTACTTGCTTAAGGGAGTCGGAATGCCGACCGTCAACAACTACATGTCAGTCTGTCACCTATAATTTCCTAAATCTCTGTCGATTCCCCTCGATTCGTATCTATTCTTATCACTCTATTATTTACTAAACTAACGACCGAAACGACTGCTGAACATTATAAAAGTGTGTGCCGATCCCACAGCAACGACTTTTATCCTCAACTATTGACAGATATCATCAACCCAGAACCGTTGTTCCTATTTCAATCTATTCCAATTTCTAATTTATTATGATGAATTTACTGCTACAGTTTCGACACAGTTTCTATCCTATTTCCGCGAAACTGTACCACTAGCACCGGTCAAAGTCAACCAGTGCATCTTCCTACTGCGTATCTAACTGCTACTAATATTATTCACTCAGTTCCCTAGCTCACCTGGTATTTTCAAATATGAATTTCACCGAGGTCTTACTCGCAAATATAAGACGTCTAACGGGGTCATGACTTCCCATAAGACGATCCGATATCTACAATGTGTCTGCTTAATCCTGATCTCATGGTTTATATATACTTATATACATTTCTGTCTGCTTAATGCTGTTTTAACACTGTCTGCTTAATGTTGGTTTATACATATATACATGTGTCTGCTTAATCCTGGTTTCGTGGTTTATATACACTTATATACATTTCTGTCTGCTTAATGCTGTTTTAACACTGTCTGCTTAATGTTGGTTTATACATATATACATGTGTCTGCTTAATCCTGGTTTCGTGGTTTATATATACTTATATACATTTCTGTCTGCTTAATGCTGTTTTAACACTGTCTGCTTAATGTTGGTTTATACATATATACATGTGTCTGCTTAATCCTGGTTTCGTGGTTTATATATACTTATATACATTTCTGTCTGCTTAATGCTGGTATTTAACACTGTCTGCTTAATGCTGGTTTTTAACACTGTCTGCTTAATGTTGGTGTATACATATATACATTTGTCTGCTTAATCCTGGTTTCATGGTGTACATGTATATATAATTATATACATTTCTGTTTGCTTAATGCTGGTTGTTAACATTTGTCTGCTTAATTCTGGTTTTTATATATACATGTATACATTTCTGTCTGCTTAATACAGGTTTATACCACTGTCTGCCTAATACTGGTGGATACATATATACATTTGTCTACCTAATACTGGTTTCATGGTGTGTATATGCATTTGTCTGCCTAATGCTGATTTCATGATTTATATTTACTTATATACATTTCTCTCTGCTTAATGCTGGTTTTTATCACTGTCTGCTTAATGCTGGTTTATACATATACATTTGTCTGCTTAATGCTGGTTTTATGCATATGGATTTTAAGTAGACACCAAATCGTGTATATTTTATATTATTGATTTCGTTGATTAACTGGATTCATACGTTAGGCTAAATAAAATTTGTACTTAGAATTTGCTGTTTGAATTAATATATCTGCCATAAGTAAAGATATACAAAATTGTCTGCTTTGCTTAATGCTGGTTTTTAGACACTGTCTGCTTAATGTTGCAATTAGATATATATATTGCTGCTATGTAGATATGTTAAGCGTTAATTCATTTTTGTAATGACCCATCTATGGGTTGGATACAATAAATATTATTATTATTATTATTTGATTTGAGAACAGCTGATGGCTTTCACTGCAGTTCAGTTCAGTTCAGTTCAGTTCAGTGCATTACGTAAATCCCCCCTGTAAGTAGGAGCACCTCGCAAAGGAATATTAAGTATATTAATAGGCCAGCTCGTGCATGCAACACTTTATTTATTGTTGTTGTTGTGTGTGACATATACAAGATATACCACCGTCACTCTCGGTATGGAAAACATAGTGGGCAATCAGGTTTTATCATACCGCGACTTTATTTAGTCCTGATGCACTGCAGGGTATAGCAGTTGGTCAGCAAGCGCAGCTGTACCGGTAATGTGCGTATATCGCGTGGAGAAGTAGTGACCAACTCAATTGCTATGTGGGCAGATGAAAGGTTTATAGAACAGTTACTCAGATGCTGTAAGGATGAGTATAGCGGTATCTGACTATTGAGCTCATCTGACCATAACCTGCTGAATAGCTTCCTAGTAAGAGTCTTCCATGCTCCCTTTGCCGGTGGATGATCTAGAAGAACGTGGATGGAAGGGAGATCGTACTTCGCGAGTATATTACGAGTGCCAGCAAACCAGCTATTCTAATCGTATCCTTTCATAGCAGTCTGCCTCAGAGCTGCAAAGAAGAGTATGGATTCTTGGTCTGCACAAATGTTCCTCACTAGCATTAGCTTCTGTAGGTGTATACGCACTTCAATCGGAAGAGTGCCAAGCAGAAGATACGGAGATGGATGTGCTACACGATCTGGAAGGCCCAGGATTTGTAACAGCAGCTTATGATAGAACTTGTCAAGGAGTCTCACTTCGGTTTTGTTGAGAATAAGTACATCAATCCCATGTAGCAGAACTGGAAGGATATAGACTTCTATCAGATGCATGCATGCCAGAGGTGTTATGCCATTTATCCCGTGAAGTCCTGCTCCCATAAGCGAGTAGATAGCAGGCCTGGCTTTCATCTACTGTAGGGCGAGCATTTATAAATTGATCACTTCTTTGTATCCATAAGTGAGATGCACAGCATGATGAAGATACCTCCACATCGCCTAAGAAGAATGGAGTCTTTTCCTTCTTACAGTCAGAGAGAATGACACATTTCTTTGGCTGGAGTTCATAAAATTGGTTAACACTGTAATGACTAGAAATAGTCAACAGAATCTGCAGGTTGTTTTCACTATTTGCTATGAAGCTGACATCGTCTGCACATGTCGGTGCTGCACAATGCAGAGTTCCAATGCTGGCTCCATATCCTAAGGCATCTAAGGTGTCAAGCAGGTCATTGATGTACAGCTTGTACAAGTCTGTTGACAGTATTCCTCCTTGCCTTACGCCTTGCATAAAGGGAATAGAATCTGAAAGGTGGCCATTCCATTTTACTCTGGTAGTAGCATTCATGTGGAGGTCTCTGATGAGAATCCATGTAGCACCTTTTATGCCCGCAAAATAGTTTATTTACCAGACTCGCATGGTTCACCAAGTCAAATGCTGATTTGGCATCGAGAAGGGCAACATAGTTACTGAACTTTTTGCTTTGCGACTCAGCACTACACTCTTGTAGCAGCAGGGCACTATACATAGGGGATATCCCCGAGGTGAAACCGAACTGTAAATGATTTTGACACTTGAGTATTTTCTGCTGTATGCGAAGCTTTAGCACCATCTCTAGGGTTGTGCATATCATTGACGTCACCGTTATCCCGCGATATGAGGAGGCTTGATTTGGACTTCCCTTCTTCTTGTAGACTGGTGTTAGCAGACCGACTTTAAGGACAGCAGGAATGGCTCTTAGGTGACCAATTGCATTGAGAATCAGAGTCACTATATAAATTGCTGCAGCTCCTCCCTCTTTCAGGTGCTCAGCCGAGATACCGTCTGCATCAGCGGACTTGCCACTGCTCAACCGCTTGACTGCTTTCATCACCTCTGAATAAGTGAATGTAATAAAATCATCAATTTCATAAGAGAGATCACTGAGTACAATCTCATTAAATTCCAATTCTGCTTTCCTTGAGTGGTTGCTTGAGGTACTCGTTGGAGTACCAACTTGCATAATGTGTGAGTGCCACCCTTCTAAAATTTGTTCTGCAGTCCGCACGAGTTCAAAGGTCACGCCACGGCATAAAATGTCAATTCGCTTTTCTAAATTCGTCCATTCACTGCTGTTTTGCCAAAGTTACACGTTTTCCCAGACTTACACGTGGTACATATGCAAGTGTAAGTTACGCCAATATTTGGGCTACTTTATGTCACAGGAAATTAACCTGTGGTGTTCCTCAGGGGTCAATTCTTGACCCTCTGCTGTTTTTACTCTATATGAATGACCTGCCCAAAATTTGCCACAATTTGGCACTAATACCGTTTGCCGATGACACCAATGCCTTTTGCTCCGCCAAAAAACTTAGATATATTATACGAAAGAGTAAATAAAGAAATGGAGGAAGTTATTAACTGGTTCAAAGTAAACAAGCTATCATTAAATGTTGATAAAACAAACTGCATGCTATTTTCAAAGTCTAGACAATCAAGAAACAATAGTATTCCAAAAATCTATATTAATATAAAAGAAATTGAAGAAGCTCCTTTTGCTAAATTCTTAGGAGTTTATTTAGACAAGAACCTGACCTGGGGCAAACAAATTGAGGTAGTCACAGCTAAAGTAGCAAGAGGCATGGGGATCATTCAAAGACTAAAGCCATACCTAACACAAGCTACCATTAAAACCCTGTATTCCACATTGATCATTCCACACCAAACATACTGCAATGCCATCTGGACTAACACACAAAAAAACAAATTAACAAAATTGCAAAGCATGCAGAAAAAATGCATTAAAATGTTCTCAAAAACAGCAAAGGGTCAAAACATCTTCAAAACACAAAAACTTCTTAAACTCACAAACATAGGCAAGTCACAGATGATCAACATTTCCAGAGCCTTTCATCACAAAATCCTACCTAAATCTATAACCCACAGCTTTGCAAACAACATCGAAATCCACATATATAACACTAGGAACAAACATGATCTCCACATTAGATGCACACGAACAGACACAGGGAAACGTAGAATTTCAGTTGGTGTCGTCAAAGCGTGGAATAGTATAGATAAACACACACGCGAAAAATACTAACACTAAAATCATACAAAGACATAATTAAAACTAGCATACTCAATACATACTAGATCTAGAAAACACAATGCCAAGATAACTAAGATCACACACACCTGTATCATTGCCATAGCTACTATAATAACAACCACCCACTACTACTACTACTACTACTACTACTACTACTACTACTACTACTACTACCGCTACTACTACTACTACTACTACTACTACTACTACTACTACTACTACTACTACTCCACCATAATGCAATATTACAGCTATCGTGACTACTGCCTCCTTCAATCTGACGCACCTCAACAAGTGCTACTACTAAATAAATTAACAAAATTGCAAAGCTGGTGAACCCGGATGTTGAAAACCAAGAAGACATGTTTTTAAATTAGCTCCGACATTTTAGGAGTTTTTAAGAAGTTTTAAATCTTAAAAGTCGTAAATGTAACAAAATTTTAATTTGTTATTCGGTTTCAACGAGCTGTGCGTCGAAAACTTTTGCCGTAGCCTCTCGAACTGTGTTAATCAATGCCTATACCAGTTACTACTCGGCTCGTGCTAAGGCTACCGGGCGTCGCCATTTTGTTTATCCCGTGGATGGAACAATTTATGGTCATTCCGTGCCAAGTCCGACTCGGGTCTTGCTCATTCAGACGTGTTTAACTCGATCTGCTACTCTTCACGCGATCAATTCGTGCCAAGTCCAATTCGGGTCCGACTCATTCAGCCGTGTTTAAATCGATCTGTTTCTCTTCACGCAACAGATGCTCGCAGGAACTCGCTGCATTATTCAGCTACAGCGCCAAGCAAGCAAGCATATATCGTGCACACACACACACACACCCGCCTGAACTAAGGTAGGAACTCTCCAATTTAATGTCAATCTTCGCATTTTGAGTACCATGAAAGCAGATTCACGCTGAAGCAGCAAGTAATGGCGGTCAAATTACATTGACACTTGTTTTATGATGTCGTGACGTCTTCTTGTTGTGACGTCACACCTGTTACAGAGCACATCCACGTGCTGACATCTGTTTTAATCTGCAATCTTGCACCCTACCACTTATTTACTTTGTCAGTGTGATTTTAACAAGTGACTCATCGTCATCATATGAACTAATTTTAACCAGTATTTTAACAAGCATGCTGACTACAGTACATATGTTCTATCATATATGAACAATTTTTACCAGCCTTACCCAAGATCTATATATTTTTAACCGATTAAGCGCTACAATATATGAACAATTTTTACCAGCATTACATATGACCAGTAAATACCACCAACGCTCGCATTTTGCGCTGCCCGGCCTGCTTGCAGGTCTTCATTGTATTGCTACACTACTCATAGTACAAACAAGCTACCACCCTCACAAGCCACAACTACTCAATCAAATGATGGCGCTGGTGACTTCAACATTGCAAACTCACTTCGCAAACAAAAAAGCTAGCAGACAGCAACCAACTAGGATCTGTGACTGCTAATGTGAAAATGACCCGATCAAAGACTGGTAGTGCTGCTCCGCCACCAGCTACATACTCCCCAAACCCTGAGAGAGCCTCTAACAAGGGCCCAGACCATAGCGGCACAGAACAGAAAGAATACATGCTGAATTGGTGTAAAGCAATCAGGAAGAAGCTACTGGCTGCCCATGCCCCAGCAATCCAGGTCTTGGTCAAAGATGGTAGCCATGACGGACAGCTGGTGTTAACCATGAGTGCAGGAGCCTATGAAGTTGCTAAGAACTTCCTCATCGAATTCTACTGTGGAGCTGCCAGATGTACATCTAAAACCCATATTGTTAAGCTTACCTCAATCCGAGAGGAGTCCAATCTAACAGTAGAAGAGCAGCTAAGGTTATATAACCGTACCTCTGCTGGCGCATTTGGCAGGCAGGAACAATTCACAATCAACATGTATAACACACGTTCAAAGGTGTTGGTAAATGGCCCTCACGCGATCAAGGTGTTCAGATCACGCGATATCCCGATTCTTGAAGATGTCCTGAGTAAACAACGTGTTACAGCTCAACAAATAAATGAAACCATCAAGCAGGCAGCTGGGGGTGACAGAAAATTGGAGAAGAATGTAAGTTGTGATAAACATACACATAACTATGCATGTAATCACACTGCTGATAATTTACTGGCACTTGAGGTTCATGGAAATGAACCATTATCCCATTGCATAGATATCCACAATGTGTCTTGTTCTCCCTTGAGACATAATGTTGATGAAGCTGCATGCCAGATATGCAATTACATTGTCCAGTGCGACCACTTAGCAGTAGAATGCTCCTTCTGTCAGTCTTGGACACATGCCAGCTGTGCGAAATTACAAGATGACGACCCTGTTAGCAGACCCAGAATGCTTATACAGATGTGTGACCTGTAAGCAACCAGAGCACCTGCTCAAAGCATCAACAGGGATGAATACTTCCAGTCTAGAGATATGTTCTACCGATACAAACTCTGAGACAGCACCAACCCGTATAGAATCCAGTGACCTGGAACTACTTCATAGTGATGGTCCAGTATGCGTCGATCATGTTCCCTCTTCCATCGTAGTACATACAAGTCCATCCCTAGAACCTGGACATGCCTCTGCTGATCTACCATGTAGTGGTGCAGACCCAGCGACTACATCATTAGAAGCAATGCTTAATGAGCAGCCACTAGACATGCAAGATGTGGAACACTCGTCAGATAAGCATAATCCAACGGAACGCAATATACCAGCAAGAATCATGATTAATGACGATTGTACCATAAAAGAAAACGAGCTAAAGCACGGAGAGAAACTAGTAGCGAGCAAGGAAAAGCGCCTCAGGGACCTGGAAAAGAAAACTGCAGCCAAAGAATTTGAGTTGAAGCACAGTCTAGAGCAAAACACATACTCTCAGTCTTATATCACCATCATGGAGAACAAAACTGAAGAGCTTAAGAAAAGTAATAGGATGCTTCTCTTGAATGCAGCTGCCACACCAGAAGCTTCCACGCAGCCACAGAACAGACCTTGGTCGAATCGACACTGCTGTAACAGTGAATGTCGTGTTAACATTCACACTCGACCCAACGAAGCATGAGATGGAGGATCAATGCAGTAGCTTATTGCAAGGGTGTCTGATCTGGAAATGAAAATGCTTGAAAGTAGAGTATATCACCTAGAGACTCAACTAAAACAAAGCCATCTCAGTAGTCAGACGTGTGCACCTTGTCAGCACTGTGGTGCTCATCAGAATTCAAGCAACATTGCAGGAGTAGTGACAAATCTAGCACAGCCACACGCATATAGATCACATAACCGAGATGCGTCTCTGTACAAGCTTCCCCCAAGGCAAACTGATGCTCAGAACTACACCCAGCACGTACGTGTAGCACCAGGACCTTATGATAATAGTACTCCAACAGCATAGCAAACCATATAACCAGTTCCCTCATGGTATGCCATCCCAGAATATTGCTGAAGAACCGTGTTATGGTAGACAGGGCAGCACTAGAATGACATCATCTGGTCAGTACACATTACATAACAACCAATCACCTGATCGGTATCAGAACCTACAGTGCAGTCATCCAACACAAATACCGCTTCTGAGAGACCCCATCACAACAGCCATGCAGGTGACAGAATACTTCCTCCCCACCTAAAAGCAATGCATATCAACTCGTCGACTAACCAATCTCGAAAGACCAAAGCATGGCAGCAAAATCCCGCTGAAAAAACATCTGGCAGAACGGACGAAGTCGGCATGTCTCCACCCACATGACGCATCCCACGTACTAACAATGACGATTCCTAGCAAGACCAACAGGATGCTGACTCACTACCTCACTCACGGCCACTGCATACTAAACAGATATCCAACCAGTGCCGGAACCTGCAACCAGATCAACGGCATCCTTTTTTAGAGGTGGGCCACAGAAAACCCCCAGAAAAAGCGATATACGAGCCAGCCAAAGACAAAACCACAGAAAAAGTGACAACATGTCACTATGACGACCGTAAACCAGATCCCCGGTCCTCGATTGAACGGTCCGTTGGAGACACGCCCGGTATGGCCTCAAGGTTATCCATATCTTGTTTCACCGGTTATCAGCCATCAAGAAGCTGCCGCTGCAGTACGTCCGCCAAACTACCAGACTACCAGTGCCTTCCACTTGGGACCAGACCTGTGGCGTCAACAGGCTGTACGAGACAGACCTCCAATGATGAGCATGATGTTTCCCATGACTCATCTCCAACCTACTGTACAACAACAGTCCCTAGCAAGGTCAATCATACCACACCCGTATTCGACAGGCTCATATCTGCAGCAGCTACTTCCTGCAGCCGCCCCCCCCCCGCCGCACTGCAGCCCAAATCCAACAATGAGTACCAACACAATCTCAACCCATGATACAGTTCAAATAGGCAAGCCTATGAGCAGTGCCGCAAGTGATCCGCCTGTGGCAAGTCTGCCAATGACAGATCCACCTGAGCAAAGCCAACCAGCTCAGGAAGAAAACGCATCGAGTGCAGCGGCAATAGATGGTCATCGCTTGATTAATATTGCAACACTGAATGCAAAGAATGCTGAGACGAATATTGGTTACCTTCATATGCTCTCAAAGAATAACGAAATCATCCTACTGCAGGAGCACTGGCTCTACAGGTACAAGGTGGAAGAAGTGCTAACAAAGGTCTACAGCAAAGGCAACTTCCATGCCAAGTGTATTGACGATGATGATCCAATACCACCACTTCAGGCACCAAGAGGCTACAGTGGGACAGCCATCGTTTGGTCAAGTAGTCTGGACCAGTACATCAGAAAAACAGACGAGGGAAGTCATAGGATCGTGGCAGTAGAAATACTTACTGAAGTGCCAATCTACTTTATTAATGTGTACATGTCTTCACCTGGAAATGCTCAATCCGAACGCGACTTTGAGGCAGTCCTGGATGAAATTCATGAACTTATAGAAAAATATGAAGGAACTCATCTCATCATAATAGGCGTCGACATAAATGCATCAGCTCATAGAGATAAAGGGATCCCTAGAGACCAAAAGCTAAAAGACTTCAGAATTACCCTATCAAACCTACATTCTGTTCTGAAAGTGGAAAGATATCATCACAAATAGATTACTGGCTGCTGTCTGGCAGGTCTAAGCCTATGGCCAAATAAGTCACGATAACTCCAAAACATCCACTGAACCTCTCAGATCATACTTATGTGATTCTTACAGCAGCGGTTACCTTCAACACCCAGAAGAATGTAGGTAAAGCACAAGAATCTAAAATGCATCTCCAGACAGACCATATCCCTGAGAGAATTCACTAGAGAAAGTGTGATGTTGAGCAGTACAAAGAGATGGTTGCTGGCATCCTATCTGGCAAAACCCCGGAAATAGAAAGTAATCTAGAAGCACATGTGATGGTAAAGACACCATCAAGTGTCATGCACAGCGCTTCTCTCCAGGCTTCCGTGTGTTCAGTCAAGGACGGAACAAGGAAGCGCCCAAACAACAACGAGATATGGACCCCAACTTTAAATGCCCTGGCCACTATAAGTAAAAAAGCACACAGGATATGGATTCTTGAAGGCAAGCCAATTGAAAATGATAATGCTGCAAACCGTAGGCAAAAAGATGCTAGGCGGGCATTAAGGCAAGCTATATGACTGATGAACAGGCAGAAACGGAGTGACCATTGCAACAAGATCATGGAGGCACACGAATATGACGGACAAACCTTCTTCTACCAAATTGCAAAACAACATACTCTAGGCAATAATGGAATCCACCACCTTATACATCATGGAACAACGTGTACTGGTGAGGCTGATATCTTAGGGGCATTTAAGGAACACTTTGGTGCACTGGCCGTCCTCTTCAAGATGCCGCGTTCGACGAAGCCTATAAGACCATAGTGGAGAACGATCTCATCGTAATTGAAGACCTGTGTCGTAACCAGAAAAAACAGAATCAGCCTGTTACAGAATTAGAGCTCAGGGAAATCGTAGCTGGGTTTAAGAACAATAAAGCTCCGGATTATCAAGGACTAACTGCAGAGCATCAGAAGCATGCCCCGGCAGCAGTATTTGATCACTTAGCAATTCTAATGAACTATATTCTCTCAAAGGGACACGTTCCACGTGACATGAAGCAAGGAATATTAACACCTGTCCTCAAGAAAGATAAAGATAGTAAACTAGCAACAAAGTATAGGGGGATTACGGCCCTGTCATTAATCAGAAAGATACTTGAGAAACTGCTTTTAAACCGAACCAAACATAACCACGATAACATTCAGTCCATGTGGCAGAGAGGATTCGCAGAGGGATCGTCCTCCAACAACACAGCGTTGATCATTTCAGAGGTTGTGAACGAGGCCAGGGATAACCAGGAACAAGTGGCTATGGTCACGCTAGATGCCTGCAAGGCGTTTGATGTAGTTTGGCATACTTCACTCCTTCGCAAGATATACATCAGCGGAGTCGAACAATCACTCTGAGGAACCATCCAAGACCTCTACACTGATGCCGAAACTGTGGTCAAGCTTAAGGGCCGAATTTCCTCATCTCTACAGATCCAGCAGGGAGTACGCCAGGGTGGAATCCTTTCCACCATCCATTATAAACTATTCAACAACAATCTCTACATATGATTGAGGATATGCAAGTCGGATAAAAAATTGGACACATTAATTGCTCAGCACCAACTTGCGCTGATGACATTGCCATTCTCGCAACGTTGTCCACCACTAAACCAATCAGGAACGGTACTCTATCAATCCAGCAAAGAGTGCTCTTATCTTTCTTAACAAACGACCAAAAGAAATGCCCACAACCCAGCTAGGAGAAAAACAAATCCTTGAATCAAAGTGTGAAACACATCTGGGTATAGAACGTTCCATACAGGGCAAAGAAACTGTGCAGAAGAGGATTCAAATGGCATGGAGAACGGTGTACTCCTTGATGGGAGCTGGACTGCACGGCAATGGCGGAATGTCTCCTGCACTAGCTGCGCATGCATGGAAAATCTACTGTCGCCCAAGATTACTCTTTGGTCTAGAAACTCTGGAAATGAACCAAACCGAGACTAATCTCATGAAGCAATTCCAACACAAAATTCTCCGGCAACTCCAATCCCTTTCAAAGTGTACATCCTCAACAGCAACACTTTGCTTACTGGGCATAATACCTATAGAAGCTGAGATAGACTGCAGAAAACTGAACTTCTTAGGAAACATACTCAGAAACCGAGAGACGCTAGAGTATCAAATAGCTGCGAGACAGTTAGCTGTAAAGAGTATCAGAAGCAGCAGCTGGTTTATGGGATGTCAACACCTACTCTCTATGTATGCTCTTCCAAGTATCTACCAGCTGATTGACAGCATCCCTTCAAAACCTCAGTGGAAAGCAGCAGTAGACACACAGATTAATACAGCTGTTCATGAAGCCTGGAAGAATGACGCCAGCACAAAATCCACCCTCAAGTATCTTAACGTTCTCGACTGCTCAGTGAACCGTCTACACCATGCCTGGAGCTCTACTGATAATACAACAAGAGATGTAAGACGTGCCACGATTAAAGCGAAACTCCTGGTTGATACATACATTCTACAAGCTAATCGTAGTCGCTTTAATCAGGTTGCTGCACCTGACATATGCCAGCTTTGTCGGCTAACTAAAGAAGACAGAACTCACTTCCTCGTAACTTGTCCAATGCTGATGGAATCCAGAAAACCGTATCTAGAAGATATCCGCTCTGTTGTACTCCAGGAGATCGACCCAGTAGCATATGATAGGCTGATTGCTGACCCAGAAAACGTGGCTCAACTAATCTTGGACCACTCCAAACTTTTCACCTGCTCCGATATCAACCTGTCGGCAGAGAACTATCCAAAAGTATCCAGAATCACACGCGCTCTTTGCTACGCCCTTCATTTGAAGCGAACTGACCTGGAAAGCCATTGTATATAACTAAATCTCCGTGAATCTGTACATTGTGCACATACACCTTTTGCCGCATTGACTTTTGTCACGGCATCACACACGAACTATGTACAGTATGCACACACTTCTCAACACGATCGAATTGCTTGCCTGAGCTACGGTTCCTGGGAAATTAATATAACCTGGATACTCTCCCAGGAGTGTCAGTGTCGTGACGGATTCAATCCAGCTTGTACGCGTGTGCTCTGCAACATCCGTTGCTTCTTCGTGTGTTCCGAACATTGGTTAAATTAATAAAAACTTTAATTATAAACTATTGTGCAACTCAAGTTGCAACTCTTCGTTACCATGCTCATGCCAGGGGTGAGCCCATCGAGGCTGGCGTTCCGAGTACAGATTACAGATTACAGAATAGCAACCTATGGGTTGAGCTGGGGGTAATTAGCATGCATGACCCCCATCCCATTCCTCCCCCCCCCCCCGCCCAAATATAAATCTCTAATCTCAATAACTAAATGAAAAAACATAGATGTATTGTATCGTTTGCTCTTTTTTCTATGTCTATGTTTGTGTAAGTACTGTCTTGTCTAATTTATATATACCTGTATATATGTGTGTAAGGTGTCCGGCATAAGAATAGGCACTGCCTTAGGCGGACAACCTGGTATGATTTGTGAATTCGTTTATCTTGGAATTATTGAATAAATAATCTTGAATCTTGAAATCTTGAATCTCTTACATTCACAAGTATGTCTCACATCCTATGCTAAGCTGTGTGTGTAATTGTATATGTATGTTTAATGTTAGGTGTCCGCCACGACTATAGGCAATACCTTCGGCGGACAACCTGTATTGAAAGTATGTAAATTGGTATCCAAGAAGCAAATAAATAATATTAAATCTTGAATCTTGAATTTCATTGTCGTAAGTTACACTTTTTTGTGAATACAGATTTACGCCTGTTTCTAGTTCAGTTCAGTTCAGTTTACGTAGATCCCTCCTATGTACATGGGAACCTCCGATTGGAGTATAAAAGACCACCGGCTCACGTACACGATTCAGGTCAATCTCATTTGTCTTAACTGTTCGTATATGGTTTAGTGTGCATAGATACTGTCGAATCAGAGCTTCTATTCTGGTAAGGCAGAGACAGGACTCCCTCACACTTGTCAGGTAGATGGATGGATCCAGAAGGAACGAGGTTATTGTTTTGCTATGAGTCCAAACATGATGAGTTAGCGGAGTACACATATCACACAGGTTCGTCTGGATTAAATGCAGGTATTTTCGCCTAGCATCTTCCATGGCACTGCACGTGGACAGAAAATGTGGGCTGTCTTCTGGTCCATCATGACACAGGAGGCAGGTAGGATTAACCGTGTGCTTGTTGAACTTGGCTCTATTCGATTGCAGGATGTAGCAGCCCGTTAGGAGCCGCAAACGTACAGAGAGAGTGCGGATATCGCGAGGACATGTAGTTAGTGATTCAACAGATGGATGTGGAGTCATACAGCTGGCTGGGTACGCGTGAAGATACTGCAGTGTCGAATATAACTGTGATTGCTGATGTAGTTTGGTGGACCATAGCTCATTTACGCGTGTCTTTACGATCCTCTTCCAGGGTCCTTTGTCAGTTGGGTTTTCAATAAGGTCGTGAATGGATGGTAAATTGTATTTAGCTAGAATGCTGCGTATCTCAGCGAACCAACTGTTTTGGAAGAATCCTGTCATGATAGTTTGACGGACTGCGATACGGAAGAGAATGCTTGCTGGATCTGATATGATGTTTCTGAAGAGAGTAAGCTTCTGTGAGTCGATACGTCCTTCAATAGGCCGTGTGCCAAGGAGAAGATATGGTGATGGATATGCTACTCTTTCTGTAACCCAAGGATCTGAATGAGCGTTCTATGGAAATATTTCTCCATCAGTTGCAGCTCTGTTTTATTTGGAAGTAGAACGTCCATGCCGTGCAAGAGGATCGGGAGTACGTAGATCTCGAGGAGATGCAGAGAGACAGTTGGCGTTATCCCATTGATGCCATGCAACCCAGCACCCATCAGTGAATATGCCGCTCTTCCGCACCATCGATCCCTGCGAAACATAGCTTTCGTGCCAGGCTGGCATGATTGACCACGTCAAATGCAGTTTTGGCATCTAGGAGTGCGACATACGAGTCTAGGTTTTTGTATCTGGATTCAATACAAGCCTCCTGGAGCAGCAGCGTACTATACATTGGAGATATCTTAGCAGTGAATCCATATTGAAATGGGTGTTGAGCATCAAGGATTGTTTGCTGGATACGTAGCTTTAGGATCATCTCTAGCATCTTACATACTGAGGATCTGACGGTTATGCCCCTGTACGATGTAGCCAAGTTGTGATCACCATTCTTTTTGTACACTGGAGTCAGTATGCCTGCTTTCAGGACAGTTGGGATAACTTTCAACCGTGCAATGGCATTGAGAATGTGTGTGTGCAGAAGTATAATCATGTGTCCTCCTTCTTTCAGATGCTCAGCTGTAATCCCGTCAGAGTCTGAGACTTTCCCACTATTAAGGCGATTGACAGCATGCTCAACCTCTAGCTATGTGAATGGAGGGAGATCTGGCTCGAGGCGACATATGTCCTGTAGAATAATTTCGTTGAACTCGACGTCAGATTTTCTGGTGGCATTTACAGAAGTATTAGGTGTTCCCAGCTGCTGGAAGTGAGAGAACCACCCATCTAGAATCTCATCCTTAGGGAAGAGTGTCTCATGGACTTTAAGTTCAGTCAGTCTTGAGGTCTTGGTACTGCGCTGCCGACGAATTAGCTTGAAAAAGAGTTTCTTGTCACTGGTCTTTGCTTCTAATAGCGGTTGAATGTCAGCATCACGTTTTCTGGCTGCAGATCTCCGCTGTGCTCTGCGCAACTCTTTTGCTGATTGATGACGCCGTGCTGAAGCTAGGTCATGTTTATCGCCTTGCTCATTGCAGGCTTTCCACTGGTGGAATGCTTTTTTTGATTCGGCCACTGCTCTCGCGATCTCATCATTCCATAGACGGAATGGCTTTAATGGTTTAATGGTAGTAGTTGGAGAAGAAATCTCAGCTGCAGATTGCAGAGTATCTCGTAATTTGCTGTAAGTGCTACATAGAACAAGCATGCTGTTTATTACTGGGTGGAATCAAGGAGTGCCTTCTCGATATGTTCTCTATATAGCGGTAGGGTGACCTTCTCCCACTTGATGCGTGGTTTTATACAGGTTTCTGGCTTAGAAATCGTTTCCTGAGATGCTACTGTAATGTTAAACGCACCGATGATCGGGTAGTGATCAGAGCAATTAGTGGTTGATTCAACTCTGCAGATATTGGTACATGATTGAGAGAGGAAGTCCGACAGAAGGAAATAGTCAATTGTGGAGCTGCCACAACCATTTACATGAACAAATGTTGGCCCCTGCGTCCTGTAGTCAAGGTTTTGTTCGTGCAAAAAATCATGCATCAGATGTTGTCGCTTGAGCTTGATCTCCGTACTCAAGTCGCAATTGAAATCGCCTGCGAGAAGTATGTGATGAGAAACGCTGTATTTCTGGTTGATTTCATGCAACTGGTCTAACATTTCTGCAAATTTCTGTTCGGCCTGCGCGTCTTTTCTGGCTGGCATGTAGACAGATGCAACCAGGAATAGTGCATTCTCACTTCGCACTTTGATACATTGAATTTTACAGTCGCCGTCTGCGAGAGGTGTAACCGCGTGATTTATACTTTCTCTCCAGAAGATAGCAGTCCCACCGTATCCTTTTGGCTTATGAATTGGGAGAATTGGTTCGCTATCATCGGCAGCTTTCGATGTGATACAGAATTTGGGGTTGAAGCTATTGAGGTTTTCTAGCTGAAAGTTAAACAACCAACGTTCTTGTATGCACAATATGTCAACAGAATTAAGCAGTTCTTGAGCACTGATAGAATTTGTTACAAGGTTTTTACAGTTGAAAGTAGATTTTGCGATTCCTGTACGCGTACTGTTATGGATAGAGGTTGGTAGTTGTCCATGGGATGCATGGCTATGGTGTGCGGGTGTGACTCACTCCTTTGTCTAAAAAAGGGTTCGATGATTGGTCACATTCTACGGTGATGATAGGCAAGTTTATAAGTTTGTATTGTTTGAGAAGGTCTGCATTGTAAGAAATAGTGGGTTGTCGGTTCTCGTAATATCAACTATTAATGGTTTTGATGGCTTAGTGGACGATTTTCTGAATGAAGATGGAAAATTGGCTTCGTTTGGCTGACTTAGTCTAGTGGTAACTATCGGCGTAAGCTGTGCCGGTGTTTTCGTAGGAAGAAGAATGCACGGTTTCGTGACTTTGCTACTCGGTGCAGGCTTGTTGAGTTCCCTAGCAGAAGTAGAGTTACCAATGGCAGTTGCCGAAAGACAGTTGTTAGTCACGCTGTGCTTTTGTGGCTTTGCACATGGTGGAGGAATATGTTGTGATGGTTGTGCTCGATATTCTGGAGGTGGAATATTTGTTGGAAACGTAGTCAGAGCTGTGGGATATATGCCCTGATCATGTGGAGCACGGAAATGAGAGAAGCCAGGTGGCGTACCATAATGAAATGGCGGAGGGCAAGATTGATATGTTTGATTCATCCTCATTTCCAGAGCGCTAATGCGAGTATGAACTTCTCGGAGCTCTAGCAAGTGTAGCCGCTGAGCAAGATTTCCTAATCCCGCGTCTGGATTGCCTGGAGAGCCCTGTGTTCCGGTGGCTGATGACTGACTATAAGGACGCGAGTTCGTTGCCTCATTGCGGTTTGGCTGTGACTCACCATTATTCTCTGCTTCCATGGTTGTGATGCACATACGCATAAGTGTATTGTTCTTCTGGACTTCCTCAAGCTTTATTCTAGCTGCGAGATCAAGGCCTGAGCTGTAGATAGGTCGTGGCGGACATCTTGCGTTGCTGCCACTTTTATTTTCAGTTCAGATTCCGCTTTTCGAAGCTTCTGTTCTCTAGCTTGAAGTTCCTTGGCACTACAGTTGGCAAAGGTGTCTGAAGTGGATTGAGTCGCCGATTCACTAGTGTTGAGATTGCTAGGAATACTGGCTATTTGACATTGGTCTGCGTTTGCCGACGCGGATGATTGACTAGTCACTGTTAACACTGATTTGGTGTGCTCTTTAGTATACTGTAAGTTTCTAGAAGGAAGAGGTTGAGTATGTTGGTTAGCGGTTGCCATTTGGATAGCAGGGTTACTGACTGTGACAGATGGTACTGAGCCTGGAACGATGCGGCATGTGGTGCATGAGGAACAGGTGTAGTCTTCAACGTTATCGGTGCGGTTCAGACATGACACGTGAAATGGTGCACCACAGACCTTTCAGAAAGCATGAGAGCTCTACTTAATGATGTTAGTGCATAACTGGCATATTGTGGATGGCACTTCGCTCTGTTGTGGGGAGCTCTGGTCCTGGACTATGGCATTGGCAGGCGCCTCAGCTCTCGAGTGGTGTCGTGTTATAGAACCGATTCTGTGTGATTTGGAGACGCCCACACAGCAGCAGCAGCACATATGACATTCCGAGCTGGAGGTGACAGGTAGGTCGCGCTCATGGTGCCCGCTGTGCTCAAGGTGCTAACTTGGGGAATCTGAGTCCGAGGGTTTGCATACGTCATGTTCCTCACAGGAGTATTGTTCGGCATATGGCTACTGCATCTAAAGGAACTGTCCGTTGTCTCGACGCAGTGAATTTCATCAGATGTGAGTTTTAGGCAATTGTAGTGAGACCAGTGTTGACCTGCTTCGCAAAACACTGCTCGGGAGGCACAGACTCGCTTACACTTGCTGCGCTGGGCGCGAGACATGTCAGGGGTTTGTTGCTTCTTGGTATGTCTACACGTGGGCTTCTTGCTGTGTGATGTCGGCGTACTGACAGTTGTTAGCGCTAATTCACATAAGAGTTTTAGATGTTGGTTCCATGCTACGAGGTCAACAGTCGAACCGTTAAGCTTAGTTGAGCCTATCTGATTGAGAAGTTGATTAAAGTCATTGTTAAAGAAGTAGTTCACTCCAGAAGCTGTGCCATTAATTAGCACTGACGCTCTAGTGTGGTGCAGATTTACTGTGAATGTGCATCCACATTGCGGTCTTACTTTGTAGCTGTCCTGGACCTCAGTACCGTTTTGACTGCTCCACTACCACGTGTCCGGCAGAAGGAGAATATGTGTCGTAGAAGCAGGCGGCCTTGTTTCGAAGCAGAAAGTACATGCCGGCATCTAGTTCGATAACGACTCCGCCTCCGTTCTTTTTCACGTTAACATTTGTAGTACGATTTGCGACTTACGTCTTTTTTAGACGTAAGTTTAACTTACACTTCTTTGTGAATCCGGACCCAGCTCTACTCGTTGAGTTATTACACAACTCATTTATTGCAGGTAGGCCTGTCTGCATGAATTACTCATCGCTGGAGCCATTCAATAGAATGGAAGACTGAGTGTTGAACAAATTTATGGTTTAACAATGTTTGCCTGAATCGTGAAAATTCGTCTTTCAGCATTACCCACGGAAACGCAAATTTGATAAATTGTTGCCAGATGTTTGTAAACAAATCAGAATTTCAACTTTATCATGCTTTGATCATATCTTCTCAGTTAATAGTACGACATTGAAGACGTAGTAAATCCAATGACAGATAATTACATAATATATTTGTGCTTTGAATTAAACTGCTAGTAGGACAGAAGATCTTAAATGTTCTTTATTTCCGTGGTTGTTGTCATTGTCAATTCAAATTCAGTTACTCAAGATTCCAGATTATACAATGGAACTTATTGCTAGCTGCAGTATAGTCCGAGTTAGTCCGAGTCTGCTCTGACTCAACCCGCCCCTGTGACAGCTATTTGGACAGACTGACGGGCCGGGGAGAGTCAGAGCAATTAGTATGTTCAAAAGTTGGAGAACTCCGCCACCGCTTGGTAGCGTGCCTCTTAATCGACCTTAGCTACAATATTTGACACAAACCCCGAGTATTGCTTCGTATAATTCACGTATCCATTAGCTCGCACCTTAAATCATGTTAAATGTTCCACGGGCCGATTCGAGACCTCTGTTGGGTGAGTAACCTTTTATACGTAGCTAAGTTACTACAATATATATTGTCATTGTCAAATTCAAATTCAGTTACTCAAGATTCAAGATTATTTATTCGATAGCAATATATATATATATATATATATATATATATATATATATATATATATATATATATATATATATATATATATATATATATATATATATATATATATATATATATATATATATATTGCTATCGAATAAATAATCTTGAATCTTGAGTAACTGAATTTACCAGAATAGAAGATTCAAGAGCAACTGAATTTGAATTTGACAATGACAATATATATTGTAGTAACTTAGCTACGTATAAAAGGTTACTCACCCAACAGAGGTCTCGAATCGGCCCGTGGAACCAGCAGCGGATGTGCGCAGTTCAAGTTCCAAGGTACGACTGCCGGGCATCCGTAGAAACGGCGGGAATCAGGTAGCCCGGCAGCCGCGAAACACGAACTGCAGAATTGCAGGATACCGCCAGCACCACTCTCTCCCCCGTTTATAAAAACATGGTTACTTAATTAAAAATTGTATCTAAAAATCTACTCTTATAAAAAACACACACCACAGCAGAAAACTGACAGAATTGACGGAATTGTCGAATTGATAAAGAAGTAATAAAAATAATCTCACATGAATTTAGTAGGAGTGTTATCTGAATTTAACTTGTGAGATTCGAGGAAAACCTATGAATATTGCAAATTTTTTGATTTAGTGAATATTTTTAACCTTAACATTTATGATATACCTCTTATATAATTGAAACGGATCTGAATCCACAAATTTAGGAAATCCGGAAAACCACTTTCCCTATCACAATAAAGATATCTGAATGAAGCTAAACGGAACGGATAATACAGCCGAAGAAAGAAACATATGAATTTGCGCTATGACTAACGCGCCAATTACGCGCATTATGAAATGGTAAGCGCAAGAAATGCATCTGTACGATTTATGCAGTCTTTGCTAAATGCATATTATAAATATGCTGTCATATGCAAGACTTCAGCATTATAGAGTAATGCACATTATAAATCTGCCTGAGTTATGCATTGTAGAGTAATAATGCATCATTGCATCATTTTAACATGTAATTGATACACGTTTAATAAATGAAATACCTTGGTATGGCAGTATATAATATGTTGGCCTAATATAAAATATCTGAACTGACCTATGTAGAATTAATATACCTGGGCTATCCTATAAAATATCTGTGCTGACCTAATAAAACTACATATAATATATTTGAGCTACCCTATAAAATATCTGAGCTGACAAATGTAGAACTGGCATTAAATAGCTAACCTATACATGATTTCACTATACATAAATGAGTGTGCATCATAACATATGATGCATATACTTATAAAAGCGTGTACATGAATTTAATCCATAGACACATAAACAGAGAACATTATTATGACCACACGTCATGACGGACAATAAATACAGTTAACAATACAATGCGTTTGATTAATGTGTAACAATTTACACATCATTTGACAACGCATATTTGTAATGTGTGATCAAGAAATGCGTAAATATAACCATGCATTACCACGCGCAATTAGTCACGCGTCATTTGAAAAACGCGTAATTATAATAATGCGTTCTGTGAGTCATACAGTGATGGACCCATGTTGGTTTTTGGTATCTCAAGGAGTATTATTGCTGGAAAAAGCGACTATGTGCTTATGCGTCCAACTAATTTAGTTTCCCAAAAACTTACAAAGAATAGAACACCACGATTTTGCTGTTGCTGAAACTAAAGCTAAGATGGAAACAGAACATAAGCCAATGATTATAAATGTTTTCTGAACAAGTTGAATGTCTTCAGTGTCATGCAGAATGTTAAAATTTGAAGTCATAATTTCATATCATCTGGATTACAGTAATTCTTTTCATGTTGAATTACTGTTACCATTGTACATTATCACATTAATATTGTAGTACTGTACTACGACCGAAAAGCTAACTGCAGTCCGCAACAATACCATGACCAAACGAATCCGTAATAAGACGAAACCAGAGGAGCGTTTATTCAGGTGGAGAAGTAGGGTCCATGAAGACTTACATAGTCTAATTCACGAATGCTTAAAGATCATTCTAATACATTTCATAATCTAGGAACCTGTTGGGAAGACAGCAATGCCTTCCTGTTCGACTCTGAATGGTGTGAGTTTGGAGTTGGTCATCTCTAGGAGATGTGTGATGTAGTTCCCCTCGGACCTGACACCTCATGCGCCTAGGGGAAAAAGTGTGATGCGGTTCCCGTCGGACCTGACACCTCATGCGCCTAGGGGATGTGTTATGCGTTTCTCCTCGAACCTGACACCTCGTGCGCCTAGGAGAGTGATGCTGTGTTTGTGGGACGGGTAAAACAGAGTCGATATCCAGGTCATCTGTCAAAACAGCATCTAGATCATTATGCAGAATTGATGAGGATGGATCAATACCATATGGAATGGTTTCATCCGAATCCTCTTCAAAAATGGAAGCACGGTTATCATCAGATAACCTAAGGCCATTATCGGGGGATAATAAGTCATCATCATCGCCCTGATCTTCAGAGCTTATAGCACGTCTCATTCGCAATATCCAGAGAGGTAAATCACGATCTCTGCACAGCTTTAATCTATCATGGTGAACAACTACTTCCAGGCATTGGTTTTTTATACCAAACAGTGCTTCTGACAACTTTTTATAAATAATAAATGGACCAGTCCAAGGAGGTTGTAGTTTACTGGACTGGCCTATTTTAGTTGCAGAATTAGCAAGATAAACTACATCACCAACATGATAGGCACGCTCATGCAAACGTAGATCATACTCTTTTTTCTGGTGCTTCTGAGCCATTTTAAGGTTATCCCGTGCTATCTCATGAGTTTCATGCAACGTTTGCTGTAACTGTTGGACGAAGTCACTGGCATCTGAAGGAGCATTCTCTGTAGTCGCAGACACAGGGCATTTGCACATTATGTCAATAGGCTGTAGTACTTCTCGACCAAGCATCATCATGTTGGGAGTATACCCCGTCTGTCGGCTTACAGTAGATCATATAGCTCCAGCGATGAAAGGAATACACTTGTCCCAATCTTTATGTCTGTCATGCTCTTGCAGGTAACACCGTATACACTGCAAGACAGTACGGTTTATACGTTCAATCTGTCCATTCGAACATGGTCTATAAGCTGTGGTGCGTGTTTTTGAAATCTCCAGTAGATGGCACAGTTCCTTAAATAGGTTGCTCTCAAAGTTACGACCCTGGTCAGTGTGTAAGAAATATGAACAGCCAAATGTGGTGACAAAACGCTCCACATACGTTTTGGCTACCAGTTCTGCCCCTTGTTCAGGGAGCGCATAGCACTCAACCCATTTAGTGAACTGACCTATGATCATCAACACATATCTATTTCCCAGTGCAGATGTGATAAAGGGGCCCAAAGTGTCCATATGTGCCCGTTCCAAGGGAAAACCAGCATGGAACTCGCCAGAGCAGCTCTAGGTCGGATGGAAGCTTTTTTGCTACAGCTACAAATCCGACAGGGTTTCACATACGCCACCACATCACGAGAGTATCCGTGCCAGATATATTTAGCCTTCACTCTCTCCAATGTCTTCTGCTCACCCATGTGACTGGCAAGCTTGGAATCATGACAATTCTCCAAAACCAGCTTCTGGAGAGACTTTGGGACTACCAGCAGATTCCGTGTGGTATTTGCTTCTAACCAGAGATAGTGCAAAATGCTATCGACAAAAATCAATTGATCACAACGAACCCACCAAAACTTGAGAGCTGGACTAGCTAAATATAGCTCCGCGTCAGAAGGTGTGTGTGACTGCTCAATCCATGATACAACTGTCTTCAGATCAGGATCCTCCAACTGACGCTCCCTTAGATCTTCTGAAGAGAATGCGTCTAACCAGTTTGACCATCCGATAACCTGGTCTGTTGGGGGGACACCATTCAGCAGTCCATCTGGATCGTCGCTGTCTGTGTCGCTGTCTGATAGGTCATTATTACTCAGTTGAAGGGCCCTTATGGTTTGAAAAGCCAAAGGAATTACAGCATCAACATCTTGTTCAAATTGAGACCATTGCTGCTGGAGCTTGGTACAATATTTGCACCCACCACATGGAAACGAACTAAGAGATTGGCCAGCTTTATAACAGTGGCAAGGTGAAGAATCACTTGGAACTCGTGATAGACCATCAGCATTAGAATGCTGTTTACCGGGCCTGTACTGCATCATCATATTATATTGGGACAGTTCTTCTAGCCATCTAGCTATTTGTCCTTCGCTGTGCTTGAAACTGAGCAGCCACGTGAGACTGTGATGGTCAGTCCGCACAATAAATGACCATACTAGCAAGTACATATGGTACTGCCTAGTAAATGCTACCATGGCTAGCAACTTTTTGCGTGTAACACAATATTTACGCTGAGCCAGTGTCAACGTTCGGCTCGCAAAACCAATAAGCACCTCTTTCCTATTCTGAATTTGGGATAACTCTGCACCAATAGCCGCCTCTGAAACATCAGTATCCAGTATGAAGGTACCATCCGGTGTCGGATAACCTAACACTGCAGTGTTGGCCATAGCACCCTGAAGTGTTTCGAAATCTACCTGATGCTCTAGAGTCCAGTCATACTATACTTTGGAACTGGTAAGTGCAGAGAGAGGAGCAGAAATACCAGCAAAACCCTGTATGTGCTCTCGGTGGTAATTTATGAACCCTAGGAAAGATTCCAGCTCCTTCCTGGTCTTAGGAACAGGCCAATTAGTGACGCTTTCCATATTGTTTGGCTTAACAGCGATTCCTTTATCACTCACCAACTTACCTAAGAAACAGAGTTCTGTACAGAACAAATTACACTTCTTAGGTTTTAATTTAAGGTTGTGCAACAGAAATCGGGAAAGGACAGCTTTCAAGTTGGTCATATGACTGTCAAAGTCAGTCCCTGTCACTACCACGTCATCTAGATTTGCAAGACACTTGCACCAGTTAAGACCTTGCAACACCAGCTCAACAACCACCTGAAAGGTAGCCGGGCTGTTGCACGTACCAAATGGCATCTGGACAAATTCAAAGAGCCCATATCTTGTGATAAATGCAAGCTTGTGGCGCTCCTCTGGGTCAACCTCGACCTGCCAATACCCAGCTGCCATATCAAGTGTGCTGATGAACTTAGCACCACCAAGTGCATCCAGACATGTCTCAATGTTTGGAAGGGGGTAAAGGTTTTTGCGAGTTATACTGTTCAGAGCTCGAAAATCGACGCAGTACCTCACGGTACCGTCTTTCTTCCGAACTAATACTGGGGCTGATGACCACTCAGATTTTTCCGGAACTATGATACCTTTCTCTAACATTTCCACAAGGTGTTTCTCTTCCTCATTCTCAAAACCAAGAGGAGTTCGTCTAAGTTTAGAACGAACAGGTTGTGCATTACCTGTGTCAACCTAATGTCTTATCCCCTTGAACAAACCCAAATCAAGATCATCTTTTGCAAATGCATATTGATACTCGATTAACATGGATTTAACTTGCGAAGACTGCGTCGCCGATAAACATGATGTCGACCTCTCATACAGCTCCTGCAAGAACACAGGGATGTCCACCTCAGTGGCTGTAGAAGTCTGTAAACCGTCCTGGTTTATGGGATTACCAGCAAGTTGAAATTCCGTTCTAGGGTCTAAAACCTCCTCAATTTCTGTGACAATACACAGGTTGTGGTCTTGTTCCAGAGTAATATATTGGGCAGACAGGTTCCTTACAAAATAGGAATCTGCGAATCTTTGGCAGTGGCCACTGTATGAGGTGTTACCAGACCCTCCAGTTTAGATGAGGGCTGGAGCACAACATCATTCTGTACCTCCCGATCCAGAACACCTGTGGTCTTCACGGCCTCAAAAGGATCACCGACCACTTTCTGCTTCAATGTTACCCAAGCTACTTGGGCTTCCTTCCCATGAGCTCTCAACATTGATGCTTGAACCGGTTCTCCATTAATTGTCAGACACAGTCTAGTCAGATCAATGGTGGCCTTGTGTGCCTTCAAGAAATCCAGGCCCAATATAATCGGATCATTAATATTGGCAAGAAGTACTGGCCAGTTGAACATCATAGAGCCTAATGCAATTGTGACTGGCTCAACACTTTCCGCAGGGATAACAGTGTCTCTACCTGCACCGTTCAATGTAATAGACTCCAAACTCTTTAAAGGGTAAGGTAATTTATTTGCAAAGAAATTGCCAATTACTGTCACTTGTGCCGCAGTGTCCACCACTGCATCAATGGAAACACCATTTACTTTAATGGGAATGATTAGTGTCATAAGGTCACGATTAAACTCATACATGCGAACATCATATGATCGCACAGGCGAAGATCTCGGTGAAGCAGAAGTTGATGGCGACCGTGTACGCCTAGGCTCCGGACACTCACGGGAAAAATGCCCCTCTAAATTGCAATTAAAGCACTTTCCCGATCTGAGAGGAGGAGAAGGGGAATGCGATGGAACGACCTTCCCTCTTGGAGGAGACCGACCTCGACCGAATTGACCAGATATAAGATTCAAAATCTTAGCAACATCTACCTTCATCTCCGCCATATCCTTCCTAAGTCCTTCGACATCTTTCTCCAATTTATCTATCCTGCTTGGAGCTGTTATGCCTCTCAACTGCTCAGGATTATCTGCCTCCATCAAACCAGAAGCATCGTCCGGAAAACGGACCTATCGAACCTCAGGTCTTCTGGAACCCATGATCAATCTTTGATTATGGATAGCTGCATTGACCATTTGTACAGCCTCCTCCATGGTGCTCGGATCTGTATCCATAGCTATCAGAGCGGCTCGTTTATGCTCAACACCCCGTAGGAATGCATCAATGGCAATTGTCTCGCCCAAACTCTCTGAGGCATCAGGGTAACCATCTGAAGTGAGCTCCTGAATGATATCTGCAAATTCTTCTAAAGAGTTACCCTCTTGTCGAATATCTTGAATCGTTTTTCTGATGATGTGGGGCAGATCTTTCTTCCAGAATCGCAACTTTAATTTGTCACATAAACTAAAGTAATCATTCTGGACTTGCACAGAGCAGATGCAGTAAAGCTTTAAGGCCTTGTCCCTTAAAGCTGAGATGAGCATGTCTAATTTATATGTATCAGACCAACGGTACCTTGAAGCAGTATGCTCAAACTGTATGAAAAATGGTTTCCACTCACATTTTCCATCAAAAGTTGACATTTTAGGTGGAGGAGGACCATCAGAGTAGCTTCTACGACCGGGTGATGACATTCTAGAGTCATTGTACGAAGAGCCATCCAAGTAAGCGCTACGAACTGGTGATGACGTCCTAGTGTCATGGTGAGAAACTGATCGTGACTCCCTTTTAGGTTCTCTAGGGGTATATACCCCCTAGGAGCCAGGTTATCAACTAGGGTCTGATCACTCCTTTGTTGACTAGTTGATCTAAGGAGTGCCTTGTATTTGATACCTTGAGCTAGCAGTTCCATGTTCAGGCTAGCTACATGCTCTTCCAGGGATGCTTCCCATGGGTGCGATTTGACTCCACCAACAGCGCCTTCATCATGGATGTCGAATACGACGTCCCCAGCATGGAGCAATCGTGCAAGGATTGTAGCTGTGGCAGGCAGATCAGCATCTACCTTAATGTTGGCCAGGGACATAGAACCTCCTCTGGACTCACGAAAACTTACTATGCCAGCAGCTCGAACTTTACCAATATTATGGAGTGCACTAAGTTCCTCCACCGTTGCAGTGTTAATACACAAAGGTCTCGTCATTATGGGTCACCTGTTGATTTATACCAAGGAAGCGAAATTAATAGTCGCTAAAAAAGTAATATCACCTACTGAAATAAGTCGGAAGCGTATGCTTACTGAAAAATATAACTCACTGAGTAGTGATGGTGGTGCAACTCCGGAGAACGTCTAAATGAATCTTCCGAAGCCAAACCAGATTCAGTAGCATACCTGCATGCAAACAATCCTTCAGAAACCCGAAAGTATAATGATAACGGACGCGTTTACGTGCACTAGATTTTTTACGGAGTATTAACTCTACACTGCATTTGATGGTGTGTACACCAATATCTGCATTAATTTTCTCAATTCTATCATTGAGAAGAGAGTTGGTCATGCAGTTGCAGCTCTTGGTCTTTGAAGGAACAGGGATTCAAATGATGAAGTTGCTCATTGTACAGGACCAGAGAATACGCCGGGATATCGATAAATTTCACCGTTTGGCCGTAATGCCTTACTATGTCTATCGCACGTTGATAATGTTGGCAAATGCGGTCTACAGCGAGTTCATCATCGGTCGTCCTTAAATAGACAAACCTGTCGCCTCGTTTCTCGGTAAGGTCGCACGTTCCGGCCCAGATATAGAAAACGATACGGTGAAATTTCTGAACGGCGCTGGCTATTCTCGACTGCAAAATATTAACCAAGACGTGTGTAGTACCACCGCTTTTACACCAATACTCAACAAACCCAGTTTGATTAGCTCTTTTCAAAATGAAACCTTTACTTGTACCCAACAAAATTGCTTTGTGGGTAAAGGATTGATCCAATGAAAACTGGGTGCGAGCCAAAAACTCGTCAGATTTAACTTGAAAAGAAGGCATAAGCTGAGTAGTGTTTTAACCGAGTAACTAGCCATGTGATTATGAACTTTTTGAATTAATAATAACAAGAAAAAAGACCAAAACAAATAGTGTTCAGCGTAATTAGTAAACCTAATATTACAATTGAAACATATTTGTTGATTAGAAGGGAGATTACCCTCTAATGTTCAAAAAGATAATAATAATGATAATAATAACAACAACAGTGATTTATATCACTTCTTTATTTCAAATAATTCTGAAATAAACAACGAAATTGAACTGTAATTAAAGTATAAAAAAATATCCACAAACCGACGGTTAAATTACAGCTCAGAATCGCGTACATATGACACTGAAGACAACTAACAATAGCAATCCAGAAACTATAGGGTTGTCATTCCACCGAATACTGACATAGATGATAGAAACTTAGCACGAAAATATACCTCAATTTATTACAGTTCAAATAAATAACATTGAATCTTGAATTTATGACGTATATGACGTATGTATGTAAGGTATATTAATCTATATACCCGACATTTGCATGATATAGTATAAATAAATAATATATATTAACTATAACTCACCTATCATCTGTGATTGTTAAATCATACAAAAACAACTATCAAATAATCAAAATGGCGGTCAGAGTCTGTAAAATTGACGTTCGGGCATGACTAGAGTAGTCTTTATATTTCCGAGAATTCTATCTTTTTAACAGCAAAATCGTGAGTAGAATTCAGAAATAACTAATAACAATTTTTAACTTAGGGCCCAAAGTACTCCTGACACCATTTGTAGTAACTTAGCTACGTATAAAAGGTTACACACCCAACAGAGGTCTCGAATCGGCCCGTGGAACCAGCGGCAGATGTGCGCAGTTCAAGTTCCAAGGTACGACTGCCGAGCGTCCATAGAAATGGCGGGAATCAGCTAGCCCGGCAGCCGCGAAACACGAACTGCGGAATTGCGGGATACCGCAAGCACCACAATATATATATAAGTAACGAATACACAGCTGGTAAAGATAGGCTGACGCAGGTACCGATAAGGGTTTGGCATCTTACCACACTCCAGCGGCGACGTTGAGTACAGCCGGTAACACGATATCCATGTGGGTGTACGTTACCTTTGCTGGCGTAGAAATGTGATTAAAGTCACTAAGTGCTTCAGCAACTTGTAATGATGTGTGGGCTTGAATTTTGCGACTGGGCATATCAGACAATGGAACTTATTGCTAGCTGCAGTATAGTCCGAGTTAGTCCGAGTCTGCTCGGACTCAACCCGCCCCTGTGACAGATATGTGGACAGACTGACGGGCCGGGGAGAGTCAGAGCAATTAGTATGTTCAAAAGTTGGAGAACTCCGCCACCGCTTGGTAGCGTGCCTCTTAATCGACCTTAGCTACAATATTTGACACAAACCCCTGATCTGGGTGGGTAGATCAGTTGATCGGTCGTTGGGTCGGTCAGTGGTTTGATCAGTCCGTCAGTCAGCCAGTCCGACCTCCGTCGACCGGTTGATCAGTCGGTGGGTCAGTGGGTGGATCGGTCAGTCTGTTATTGGCTCGGTCGGTGGTTTGGCCTGTCAGTCTGTCAGTCCGACCTCAGTCGGTGGGTGGATCAGTCGATTTGGGCGGGTGAGTTGGTCGGTCGGTCGGTCCAACCTCGGTTGGTCGGTCGCTGGGTGGGTGCGTGGGTGGGTCGGTGGGGCTGTCGGTCCGACCTCAGTTGGTCCAAACTCGGTGGGTCGGTTTGTCAGTCGGTAAGGTGGGTGGGTGGGTTAGTAGGTCAGTCGGTTGGTCAGTCAGTCGGTCAGACATTTGTCAGTTGGTCGGTCGGTCTTCTAGCCTACATTCCTAGTCCACCAGCCTACTATTCTACTAGCCTACATGCCTAGTCAACCCGCTTACTAGCCTACAGTCATAGTATACTAGCCTATGTGCCTAGTCTAGCCTTCATGGTTAGGCCATAGCTCTGCCTTAGCCAGTCTTGTCTAGGTCTTAATTAGACATTAGCTAAGCTATGGCTAGGCCTTATCGGGGCTATAATATGCCTTATCTAACCTTAGCTTTGGTTACATAGTCGTTACCTAAGCCTTAGCTAGTCTTGGTTAGATCTTCCTGGCCTAATCTGTGCCTTATCTACACTTCGTTTAGTCTTGCCTAGGCTTAAGCTATGCCTACGTAGTCTTTACTTCGACCGTACCTGGTCCTTATTAAGAGTTGGCTAGATCTTAGTTAGACATTAACATGGCGTGGCTTAGCCTTACGTAGGCATTGATCAGGCTTTGCTAGGCATTACCTAGGCCTTAGCTTGGTTTGAGTAGGTCTTAGCCAGGCTGGATTAGGCATTACTTAGACCATAGCTAGCTTGGCTAAACCTGAGTGTGGCCTTATCTAGGCGTGCATATACTTTATATAGGTCTTAGTTACCGTAGGTTCTTGCCTAGCATGAGCTAGGTACTACCTATACCTTAACTAAAGTCAGGCTAAGCCATATATATACACCTGTGCAAAAGTTAAGCACCAGCAAAAACAATAGAACGTAGAAACATGATGGTACAACTAGGCTGCCATACTTTTTGTCCCCGCGTTAGCTGACATAATTCCAAGTACGAAATGCACATGCATGCATGACGTCACGCCGCATGATGTCCGTGCGTGGCGGGAAACAGCACACGTGTTCAGTTATGTAAAAGTCCAGTTTGAGGTGTAGAACATTACATACAGATTTAGGCGACAAGATTAGGAATTTTGTGTTCATGACCGTGGTTTATTTGTACAGAGAGAATTAGCTCTTGATTGTGAACCGCTATGGCAAGACGAAGGTTAAGTGACCGTGTGAAATGGCAAATCATAGGCATGCATACCACTGGTATGTCATGCAGAGAGATTGGCAGACAGCTGAACATTAACCATACTGTAATCAGTCGTTTGATTGCAAAACATGGCACACTAACGAGGTGAAGGGCAGGCCTAGATCTGGAAGACCGAAGAAGACTACTGCCCGTGATGATCGCGCCCTAGTACGCCTTGTTAGGAGATCTCCATTCACCAACAGCAGAGTGCTCAGCCAGCAATGGGAAACGCGCAATAGAGTGTCAATGTCTACCGTCAAAAGGAGACTGTATGCTGCTGGCATGAAAGCTAGGAGACCTGTCAGACGTCCTCTCCTCACTGCACACCACAAAGAGGAGCGTCTGAGGTGGTGCAACGAAAGAAGACACTGGAACATGAGATCCTGGAGACGGGTACACTGGTCCGATGAAAGTCGGTTCCTGCTTCATGCCACAGATGGTCGAACTCGTGTATGGAGGTCCAGACGCACGGCGTACGACCAACGTAACATCATGGAAGAAGTTCCATTTGGTGGAGGTTCCGTTATGATATGGGGGTGCATCTCATTTGATTGTAAGCTGGATCTGTTGACTGTACCTGGAACACTAAATGGACAAAGATATCAAGATTCCATACTGGATAGAGTTGTGGTCCCTCATTTTGTAAATCATGCACCTGGAACCCACCCTATATTCATGGATGACAACGCCCGACCACATCGTGCTAGAGCTGTGCATGAATACCTCCGCCAGAATGCCATCGAAACCCTACCATGGCCAGCAAGGAGCCCTGACATGAACCCTATTGAGCATATCTGGGACATTCTGGGAAACATGGTGAGAAGGAGGGATCCTCCTGTGCAGAACCTACAGGAATTAACAGACGCACTCCATCTTGAATGGCAACGAATACCACAATGGCGTATCAGTCGGTTGGTGACCAGCATGAGACGTCGTGTCCAGGCCGTCATCCAGGCACAAGGTGGATATACCCGGTATTAATAATGACAGTCTCAAACTCGTGCACAGATGTTAAACTTCGTTTTCAAACACCATTAATGACAATCTAGCCACGTGTGTCAACTGTAGGGCAATAGTTGTCAGTTGTGTCAACGTAACCATATTCAGGCCTCGTGTTCATGTTCAAACAAAAACATACAGTGTTTCCACACCATCATAATCAGCATTCCTCTAGTTGCATTATTACCTCTTGCACTAAGATGGATGGGTACATAAATGTTTATGCTATTGCTTTCTTCATGGCACATGAATATACCCTCGCGTGTGCGTAAAAATAGGGTGGTGCTTAACTTTTGCACAGGTGTATAGTTCTAAGCTATGCCTTATCTAGAGCAGCTTAGTCTTACCTAGGCCTTAGCTATGCTTACGTAGGCATTAGGTAGTCCTTACATAAACCTCAGGTAGGCTTGGCTGTGCCGTACCTAGGCTGGATTCGGCCGTACCAAGGCATAAGCCAGACTTGAGTAGGCATATATAGGCCTTGGGTAGGCATTATATAGGCCATAGTTAGGCTTGGTTTGGCCATACCTAGGCCGTACCCAGGCTTTGCTAGACCATTGCTAAGCTTTGGTCAGGATTGACAATGTCTTAATTTGGTCTTAGCTAGTCCTCTTTAGGCTTAGCCAAGCCTTAACAAGGCATGGCTATGCCTGACAATGGTCTAGGGAAGGCTTAGTCATGCCTGGCGAAGGTGTGGCCAAGTCTACCTACGGTCTATCCCAGCCTGGCTAAGGACGAGCCAAGACATAAGTACGGCTTAGTCAAAGCTAGTTAAGCCCTAGATCTGGCCTAGTCAAGCATGGGCAATGTCCAGTTAACTGGCTAAGGATTGGTTAATGTCTAGTTAAGCCTCGCTAAGGCCTATTTAAGTCATAGTGAAGACCGGCGAGGACCTAGGTACGGCAAAGTTAAGCCTGCCTGAGGCCTAAATAAGGACTAGCTAATGCTGATGTAAGCCCAGTGAAGGCCTACATAAGATTAAGACAAGTCTAGATACGGCATAGCTGAGGCCTATATACGGCTTAGCATGGCCTTAGCTAAGGTCTAGCTAATGCTAGCCAAAACCTAACCAAGACCTAGATAATGTATATCAAAGCCTAGATAAGGCCAAGCTCAGGCCTAGCCAAGCTTATATATGGTCTAAGTAATGCGTAATCAAACCTGGCTAAGGCCCACCACAGCCAAGCTAAGACCTAGGTAATGCCTCGCAAAGCCTGGTTAATGCCTCAGTAAGGCTAAGTCACGTCAGGTTTAAGGTCTAGCCGAGACCTAGCCAAGCCTAAATAAGGACCCGGTACGGTCTAAGTAAGGACTACGTAAGCATAGCTTAAGCCTAGGTAAGACTAAACGAAGCGTAGATAAGGCACAGATTAGGCCGGGAAGGTCTAATCAAGCCTAGGGTAACGACTAGCTAACAACAGCTAAGGGAAGATAAGGCATATCCAAGCCCGGATAAGGCCTAGCCGTAGCTTAGCTAATGTCTAATTAAGACCTAGTCAAGACTGGCTATGGCAGAGCTACCGCCTAACCATGTAGGCTGGTAGACTAGTATTGTAGGCTGGTACAGTAGGCTGTTAGACTAGGCCTGTATGCTATTAAGCTGATAGACTAGTTTTGTAGGTTAGAAGACTGACCCACACAACCACCCATCCACCCTCCGACTGACCTACCGACCTAATCTACCCACCCACCCACCCACTCACCCACCCACCCACCTACCGACCGAGGTCGGACCGAATGACCCACCCACCGACCTACCCACCGACCGACCTACACACCCATCAACCCACCTACTGACTGCCCGCCTCACAGAGCGATCAATCCATCGACCGACCAACAGACCCAACGCCCGACCCATCCACCGAGCAACTGACCCATCCACTGACCTACCGAGGTCGGACCGACTGACCCACTGACCAACCAACAGTCCGGTCGAAAAAACCGACCCGCCCACTCATCGAGCAACTGAGGTCGGCCCGAACCCACCCACCCACACATCAACCGACTGAGATCGGACCGACCAACCGACTGACCAACTCACCGTCCCAACCATTGACCGACCGACTGACCCACCAACTGACCCAATGACCGACCGACCGATCCACCCACCCACCCACCGACTGACCATCCGACCCACCAGTCGGACCGACCGAGGTCGGATCCACCGGCAGAGGTCGGACCGACCGACCCACCGACTGACCCACTGACCAACCAACTGACCACACACCCATTAATTCACCGAATCACATAGTCACTGAATCACTCACTGAATAACTGACTTAATTTTCCACTCACCCACGCACCCGCTTCCCTGTCACCCACACACCCAACCACCCACGAATGTAAAATGAGAATAATGAATGCAGCATAAATAATTTAATATCTTATCTAACCAACAAAACTGACGCAATCTAGATCACCCCCCCCCCCACCCCCCTTTTCTTTCCAGTTTAATTTAATCTTCCCAGGGCTCGAATTTGCTCGGTACGAAATTGCGTGATTTTCGAGGCGAAAAGTTGTGTACTACGTCATCACTGTTTTTGCAATGGCTGTTCGCTTGAAATTTGATAAAATTCGTCAACAATGAGCTAAAAAGTTAAATAACGTGAGATGTAGGACATATTTAACATGATTTAAGGTGCGAGCGAATGGATATGTGAATTATACGACGCAATAATCGGGGTTTGTGTCGAATATTGTAACTAAGGTCGATTAAGAGGCGCTCTACCAAGCGGTGGCGAAGTTCTCCAACTTTTGAACATACTAATTGCTCTGACTCTCCCCGGCCCGTCAGTCTGTCCAAATATCTGTCACAGGGGCGGGTTGAGTCAGAGCAGTCTCGGACTAGCTGCAGTACAACCTGTATGACACATCCTTGATATGGTTCCAATATAAATACATCCTTTACGCGTTGATCTTCCGCTATCACTGTTATATGAGGCATATCGAACAAAATTGCAACTTAGATATGTTCTTGTACGCGATTTGATCAAGAAGGCACAAATACAGATATATGACATACACAAATAATGAATGAGCAAATTAATGTAAAAATTATACACTGGAAAAAATTGATTTGCAAAAACTGATTCGTAATTAGCACGATAATTAGCACATTAACTCTTTAAATTTCTGATACCAATATATATAGGCGAGATACCTGTGACTTACCTTTTCCCAAAGAATGCTTCCGGATGTTGTAAAATTTACAGCATCCAGCTAAATAAACAGCGTCATTCACAGCCGCATTCATTCATTGCTATTAATGACCGCACGCTTCATTATTTAGCGGTAATTGCAGAGGTGTGTGGGGGATGGTGCGGTTGTTACATAAACATCGCTAATCATTTGTTAGTTTACTTGTGCAATCGCGATTGAGATCACCAGCGAGTATGCATCCTAAGAAAACACTTGTGATCATATGGTAAGGTGTTTTCAGCATATTGATGATAGTGTAAAGATAAATGTTGCTGAAAATACTTCAAATTTTCAGCAAATTAACCTGTAATTTGTATAAATAATAAATAAAACGCAACATATTTCAGCATATTGATGATCGTGTAAAAATAAATGTTGCTGAAAATACTTCAATATTTCACCCATATTTAATCTTACAATATCATTTTTATGCCCTGATACAAGTACAATATAATACGTAAAATTAAATATGTTGCTGAAAATCTGAAGCATTTTCAGCAACATTTAATTGCTGAAGATTAATTGAATGTATTTTTTCGTGTTAGCTGAATATTTTGAAACTAATTTGACTGGGGGTGCTGGTGCATGTTTATTAAAAAGTAGACAGAGTAGACATACAATTCTTAGCTCGTCATGAATTAAGCACCCACGCTTTGTCCGTATTGGGATATTCAGCTATAAAGCTGAATATTTTGAAACTTATTTAATTTCTTAATATCCAGCATAATTAGTATGATATCATACACAATATAATTATTCAGGATACAAATACAATATAATATGTAAAATTAAATATGTTGTATATTTTGAAACTAATTTGACTGGGAGTGTTTATTAAAAAGTAAAGCACCCACATAAAATATTTATTCAGGGGTTTGGCGCAATCTAAACAAAGCCGAGAATATAACTATCTCGTTAGCATAGAAGATCTCGCGAGAACACGAATGGGGTTTGTTGGTTAATTATCAATAACATACCGACTCCAACCTGGAAATCGCCTGGAGTCGAGTACTCGCCTATATCTCTGACACCTATTACATTGCTCCTCACCGCCGATGCGCCAGTGACGATGTACAAAATCTTGTTGACGGTAAAGCATGGTAAGATATCAGACGTTGTTGCAGGTACCACCGCAATCTTATCACAATATGGACTGCCATGATTTCATGTCAATCCACGTGGCCCAGCAGCCGTATCTACATTACATTTGATTATTTATTGCCCATTACATTTCAAATGAAATACAATATTTGAATGATTGGCGTGGCTTACAAAGTGCATGTGTGGGTGCGGCTTACAGAATGTACCACACCCAAACCTTTCTGAGCTTTGAATACTCAATCAAACATGTCATATTGCTCTTTCTCTTGATTACAAATTGTAACCTGCATTGTAGTCATATTTCATTTCCTGATCTTTCCAGTAACGATAAAGTCTACCTTCAAAACAGTTTAGGCTTGGTGAGTTTACTACATCGTATTGAAGATTATTCCATATATCGGTGACACGGTTCATGAAGGAGTACTTCCTAATGTCAAGTCTAGTGTGGTTCTTATAAATTTTATAATTGTGCCCTCTTGTGTCCGCACTGTTACGTGTAAAGAAAGTTTTTGCATATGCTGTCTAAAGCTCAGTTGTCAGTCTACACTTATCACAATGTACTTTTTACTATTGACAGTTTCCAGGTTTACTGCATCACTCTTGATATTGTATAGGTTGTATGTTTTGTCTAACCTAGTTTTTTTGGTTCCCAATTCAAGAACTTTACACTTCTCCATGTGGAACGCGATAATCATGGCTCTGTCCACTCGTAAAGCGCGTCCAAATCTTCTTGTAAGGCAGCAGCATCTTGATCGTTGTTAATCTGTCTATAGACCTTTGTGTCATCTGACACTCTCTGCTTTCGTCCACTTAGAAAGTCTGTTTCAAGGGTTAAAATAAAAATAAAAATTGTTCAATGATTACATGTCTAAGTAGTAGTAGCAGTTGTAGTAGTGGTAGTAGTAGTTGTGTAACTCACCTACATTACCATCGTTCGCTCCTGCTTCCTCGTACAGCCACTAAGATGAGCATCAGTCACTTCCAATTCATTACTGCATCTTGCAAACCAAAATGGCCGACTGCCGGAAATACTCAAGCTGTCGTCAAGCAACCGGCACAGTGTTGCCAGATGCTGACTTTACAAAACAATTCATACTTTCATTAAGGAGAAATCATTATTCCTAACACATCCACTGCTTACATTCCTCCCCCTTTATAAGTGTACGGTTAATTCCCACCCCCACCCCACCTAGTCTATATATAGTTATAGAGCTAATATACCTAGTTTACAGTTAATGATTGATTACCAAACAAACTGCTTGGCCATAAAGACAACAGATCTGACATTTATATTTACATATGTTACATAAAATATATTTATATATATATATATATATATATATATATATATATATATATATATATATATATATATATATATATATATATATATATATATATATATATATATAAATGTATATGATACATCCACTTATCCAGGATACAGACATGATATTAATCATCAACAACAAATACCATTTCTATTAATTAAGCTTCTTGAGATGTAACTTGTTTACAATGACAGCAAACATATTTACAGCGCCTTAGATAAAAAAAACATAAAAAATGCTCAGGCATGGAGGCCTGGTTGTAGAATGGCCAGATCGAGTAGTTTGTGCCCTCCAAGTGTCAGCTAAAGGTTCATTAACTACTGTTTCATCTCAAGGGTCATCTGGGGCTTGAGTGTCAAGGTCACTGCTGAGTGGAACCTGATTATTGACTGTTGTTGTAGGCTGTTCAGTGTCTTTCAATACTTTTCCGTGATTCCTGGCCAGATATAGCTATCCTGGGCTGACTCATCTTCTGGGCCTACAGATTGAACGCTATCAGTCAGTTCCTACAGATCTCCATCAATCAAGCCAGCATCTGGCTGCGGGTCATCACCTTTCAAATCAGTCTCAAAAGCATCACCACATTTGCGCAATCTATTATAATGGACTAATGGCCTCCTTTGACTGCCGTCTTTTTGTATTCAGTATAGAACATCTAAGATCTTTTTAATGACTGTCCAAGGACCATCCCAGCACTTTAAAAGCTTCTTTGAAAGGCTTTTCTTGCAGGCTGGAGTGTGAGCCCTAACTTTATCACAAACCTCAATATATAGTTTTCTGACTCTTAAGAGCTGCTTCCGTATTCTTCACAACCCTCTCGTAAGATGATTGAAGCCATTCCTTTGTTCTAGTTGTGTAACTGTTCGTCGAGGTATACCTCTCTTCCACCACACATGAGGTTTACATGGGTAGATATACCTCTCTTCCACCCCACATGAGGTCTACATGGGTAGGTATACCTCCCTTCCACCCCACATGAGGTCTACATGGGTAGGTATACCTCTCTTCCACTCCACATGAGGTCTACATGGGTAGGTATACCTCTCTTCCACCCCACATGAGGTCTACAATTGTAGGTATACCTCTCTTCCACCCCACATGAGGTCTACATGGGTAGGTATAGCTCTCTTCCAAACATTAGTAAAGATGGAGTGAACTTGGTCGTAGAATGAACACTTGACCAATATGCCAATAAGATCTTTGGAAGATGTTCATCCTAATCTTTTTGATTGTCGCTTCCGCCTGTTTTAATCATCTCTGAGAGTGTCATTCAATCGTTCCACTAGTCCATCCGCTTGAGGGTGATATGCTGTGGACCGGGTCTTATTTACACCCATTAGTTTGCAGATCTCATGTATCAATGTAGTGACAACCATTCCCAGTTAGGCTTTTAAAGTGCTGGGACTGTCCTTGGACAGTTATTAAGAAGGTCTCAGATGTTCTATGCTGAATACGAAAGGACGGCAGTGAAAGGAGGTCATTAGTCCATTATAATAGATTGCGCAAATGTGGTGATGCTTTTGAAACTGATTTGACAGGTGATGACCCGCAGCCAGCAGGGTTAGGGTCGAGTACAGGCAGCTGTACTGAGGCTGAGTACGAGTACTTTGGCAAAGTACTTGAGGCTGAGTACAAATACATGTACATTTTAGCAATTTTACTGAGTATGAGTATATTGTAAATGTACCTGAGTACAAGTACATATTAATACCAAACTGTCACCCATGGTGGCTATGGACGGGGTGGGGGAGAGCAACCATACTATACTATTCCCCTGTAGTTGCTATATGGAGTGGAGTTTCTGTGAATTCCGTAAATAAAATGTATGTAAATATACAATACGGCTTCTGTAGTGGTGTTTCCCTCTATTTATTTACTAAACAAAGGTACATTGTTGACTATTTTGGATATAATTGGACTGAATGCTGTTGCTACCATGGGCGGCATTAGCTCCCAGCCAATTAGTGTCAAAACATTTCACAGAATAGTTTCTAATGCTGTTAGCGATACAGAGAAAATGACAAATTCATTACAACAAGAAATAACCCGTTGAATATTTTAAAAATAATTTGATTGGCAGTTGCTCTTAGCTTAAGCAGAAATTAGTTCCAGTCAGATTATTTTCAAAATATTTAACAGATTATTTCTTTCTTCATAAAGAATATGCTGAAATCCTGGCATGATTGTTATAAATGTATAATATAAGGCTTCATCAGTGAAAGGGTTGAATTATAAATAATTTATTTCGGATAAATCCTGTGGTAATGGTGAATATTTTGAGATTAATTTGACTGATAAACATTACTGGTGATGGCAACATTCGCATCCATTCAAATTATTTTTGTAATATTGAACTTTATGCTTAAAATAGTTTATGTAATATTAACATTAATTAACCCTTTAACCCTCAAATTTGTTCAAAAAAGTTTAAATTTTCTAATAGGAAATTGTAAATTTGCAGATTATCTCTGAAAATTTACCACTGAAATCACTGGCTTTCTTATCGAGCCAGTTATTCCAGTGTTAAATTGTCAAAAATAGTCTCTTGGTCTGCAAATTGCAATTTTCCAAGACCAGTACAGAAGGCTTTTTTCGCTGGATTGAGTGTTAAAAGGTTAAGAGTTGAAAGGTCTATGAAGCCTGAAGTACTGGCAATTTCAGTGTCAGGACTATCATGCGTGAATGGTATCCTATCAGTAGGCATATAATTGCCCAGGCCAGGTATTTGTTGACATAAGACTTGTGCGCTTGCACAACCTCTGTTCTAATCCTTCCTACATCGCTCAACACAGTCAATGATAAATGACCAGAAATTAAATTTTCTATGCTGCTAAAAAAAGATTCTATTGAACATTTTGAAAGTTATTTGGTGGTATGTCTTGCTGCTTTAAGCAGCAATTATGGTTACCAGAAAAATTATTTTCAAAATATGTGAGAGTTTACCTGTATGACAGCCTTGAAAGGTAGATAGAGGGTTTTAATAGTGCATGGGTTAAAATGCTTTACTTGTTTAATCTTATTTCCTATTAGCATATACATACAGCAAGTGTCCATTTCAACACAAACATCCAGAATTTCGATTTCAAACCAAATTAACAACTAAGTCTTTAAATATTTTGAAATTAATTTGGCTGGAAGCAGTTGCTGGCTCAAGCAGCAATGTATTCTAGTCAATTTATGCTTAAAATATTGAACAGTTTCCTGTATGGCAGCTTTGAAATTTCGATATTAAAAAGGTTTCATAAGTGACATTAGGCATTAGTCAAATGCTTGTTTTCTTATTCAAATGCTAGTTCATGATTGGGTTATGCATGGGACCCTATGGAGAGGGCAGACGCAACAGCAATGGAGATGCACTGGTCGGCACTGTCTGTAACAGTCGCCTAGCAAAGATGGTCCATGTTTGGCCATGTGCAAAGGATGCCAGAAGAGACACCAGCACAGAGAGCCTTGGAATTCGCCCTACTCAGCGCCAGCAAATACAAAGCCAGAAGAGGACGTCATTGCATAAATCTGCTAAGCATGCTACGAGGTGACGTCAAGAAAGCAGGACTCGGTACACTCAAGTCAATAATGTACCTCAGGAAGCTAAGGATTTCGGCTGAGGACAAGACACAGTGGGCAAAAGCGAAGAAGGACTGATTGCAGCTGTATGATGTTTCTATTACTACAGCCGCAGAATACAGTAATCATACATTGTTATCTTATTCACTATAAGCATACCTACTATCGCAATTGCCCTTTTCCAGGAAAACATCCAGAATTTCAATTTTAAAACAACATTTTAAAACATTCAATGTTTTATTGAACATGAAAACATATTACAGGGCAAATTAATTTCAAATTGTTTCAAATATTTACTTGATGTCATATCACCTCTCTGAGAACCAGTGCTTGGAATTTTGAATGAAAAGGATAAAGTATGCATAAAATTTGTATGTAGAAAATGGATAAGTACTCAGCATGTACTCTTAAGTACTCAAAAGTACAAGTACAGAGTATGTACTCGAGTACAAGTACAAGTACTTTGAAAATGTACTGGGGCTCAGCACAAGCACATGTACTCATAAAAAGGCATGAGTGCTGAGTACATGCGAGTAATTGAAAATCTGTACTCGAGTACATGAGTACATTGGCCCCCAACCCTGGCAGCTAGATGCTGACGTTACATTCAGCGACAACTCATACTTTCATTAAGGAGACATCATTATTATCTCACCTGGCCAGAATGGCCATGTGAGCTTATGCCATGCCAACCGTCCGTTGTCCGTCTGTCCATCCTGCATCCGGCGTCCGTCTCAACTTTTGCTTTAAAATGCTACTCCTCATTAACCGATTTCAGATTAATTTGGCATGAATGATCCTATGGTGCTAGGCTTTAGAACTTGTAACATAATTTTGAGTGGTCAATTTTTTTTCGGCGCCCATCTTGAATTTTTCGAAAAATGTCAGGAAATCGTTTAAAACTACTTTTCATTAAATGCTTGGGTAATTTCAACCAGAATTAGCTGGCAGGATAGTACGCTGGTATTTTTCAGAACTCATTTATAGAATTTTGATTGGTCAATTTTTCCGGTGCCCATCTTGGATTGTCTGAAAATGTCTGGAAATCACTTAAAAGCTTACTCCTCGATAACCACTTGGCCGATTTCAATCAAACTTGGATGGAAGAACCCTAGCTTACTATGATTCGGAACTTGTGTCAATTTTTCCGGCGGCCATCTGGTATTTTCTTAACATTTCGGAAATACGTTAAAAGGCTACTCATTAACTGCTTGAACCAGTTCAAGCAAACTCTGCGGCCATCTTGAATTTTCTGGAAAATGCCGGGAAATCGTTTAAAACACTACTCTTCATTAAATGCTTGGGCAATTTCAACCAGAATTAGCTGGGAGGATAGTACGCTGGTATTTTTCAGAACTTGTATACAGAATTTTGATTGGTAATTTTTTCCGGCGCCCATCTTGGATTTTCTGAAAATTTCTGGAAATCACTTAAAAGTTTAATCCTCGATAAGCACATGGCGGATTTATATCAAACTTGGACGGAAGAACCCTAGCTTACTATGCTTCAGAACTTGTATACAAAATTTGCTTGCTAAATTTTTGGATGAAAATCTTAGATTTTATGAAAAATTTACTGGAAATGGTCAAAACAACTTCTCATTAACTGCAGTACAGATTTCAACCAAAGCTACATGTAGCTAGCAGGGCCCAATCGTTTTACGCTCAAGACCACCTTCTGTTCAGAATTGTGCCTGATCAGTTTTTTGGTGAATATCTAAAGATTTATACAAATTTACAAGAAATTATCAACGTGCATCTCCTTAACCGCTTTGGTAATTTCAACCATACTTGGCGAAGGAACCTAGGGTGCCAGCCTTCAGAAATTGTATACAAAATTTTGATTCGTCAATCCCTGGCAGCCACCTTGGATTTGCAAAAAAAAATGTTTGAGAACTCAGTTAAATGACTTCCTCATTAACTGCTTGTGCGATTTCAACCAAACTTAGCTGGAGCGATCCTATGGTCATAGGCTTCTGAACTTCAGAATTTTGATTAGTCAGTTTTCAATGTTCCTATTGAATTCAAATATTACATATATATTATTATCAATGGATAAATATAGTGTGGTATGGGTTTGAATCCACTTTACGTCTTAAATTCCATATGGCAGGTTTATACTAGTGTATAATTAATAATCCTTATCTTCACGATATTATCAAAGTTGCTATGCTGCAAAATTCGTGCATACTTAACATTCTATATAGTGAATAGTGATAGATGTTTAAGGTAGCTATATCGAACCATGGATACATTTATGTATCACCACTAGATGATGGCTAAACTCAAACATAGTTAAACGTGTCTTGACTCTTAATTGACCTATCTAATCTTCATGTCTGCTTTATAATCATTTATGATATTTCAATTCATTACTGCTTCTTGTAAACCAAAATGGCCGACTGCCGAAAATACTCAAGCTGTCGTCAAGCAACTGGCACAGTGTTGCCAGATGCTGACTTTACAAAACAATTCATACTTTCATTAAGGAGAAATCATTATTCCTAACACATCCACTGCTTACATTCCTCCCCCCCCCCCCCCCCCTGTATAAGTTTACGGTTAATTTCCCCACCTAGTCTATATATGGTTATACCACAACGGAGCCGGAAGAACTAGCAAGACTAGTAATCGAACTCTTAGCTATAGGCGATCTACGAAGAACCTTAATGGCCGGTATGACTGAAAAACTGGCATTAGCATAAGCACCAGACTTATGGACGTCAGCTTCCGCCTCCGCCACCACTGCTTGAGGGTTATGCCCGTCACCCTCAAGTCTAACGTGGGTTTTCGCAAAAGACACAGCGTTCGCCTTACTAGCAACGGAGGTAGGGAAAGGACGACCAGAGGGCAGCGGTTGCTTAAATGGTAATTCCTTAAAAAATGCCTTTGAAATCGAGACCGGCCACCCATTACAAATCCCACACATCGTTGTGGGGGTGCAAGAAGTACATTTCACACAGACATGTCCACCAAAATCAGCTGAGTGAAGGTGATCACATTTAGCAGACGTGCATTTCATCTTATCTGACGATTTACCGGACTCCTAAAAATGAAAAAAGTGTAACAATGAAGCATACCGCTTAGAAAATCGTAAAAAGGAGACTATAAACATAAAACGCACTTCTAAAAAGGCGGGAAAGTTCAAATTAGAAATCAAAATCCCTACTGACAAGAAAACAAACTTGCATAGGGATAAATGATAATCCTTATAATGCACTAGAAGTAAATTGATAAGGGCTCTTGGTTGAATGCTAGAGAATTAATATGATGATGACGATATAGGCATTGTAACTAAGTTACCACGAAACGAGAACGATCTTTCATGAAAACCGGTAACAATATATACATAGTTATAAAATACAATATAACCACGAATATACGTCCTAAACGTAACTTAGGGAGGATTGACTTCATAGTAGGCGTATTCCTTAGTAATACGAAAGACAATAAGTGTAATTGACACAGCGCAAAGCACAAAAAACTCTTGTAGAATATTTTAGCAGTTGTTCTGCAAGCAGAATAATTGAAAAGTGAATATGTTTCCTATTTGGGCTCTAATGCGCATGCGCAAGCGTGCTTAGTGACAGGCGTCACTAGGGGCTGTGTATAGACTGGTGCCAGTCTATATCTGTCAGTATGCTGGAGATGGACTTAACCAGTAGCCTGGTTGAGGGTTCATATTAATAGGAATAGGCATGGGGAGGTGTGTATGCAAGCATAAAAATCTTATTCTGATAGCTAAATGCAGATAATTGATTTAGCAAGTAGTGATTGAACGGTAATGGATGTATTTGTGGTGTAATAACAACTGTGGTTTTCTGCAGTTCTTCCACAGGCCCATACAGCATTTCAAGAAAAGAGGTTGACAAAGGCCAGATCTCTTCTCTCGGCAGATGATATGTACTGCAACATTGAAGTATGTGCTCTGCGCTCTGTTCTGCTTCTACACAAGGACAAGTGGGCAATGTCGTAAGGTGGAACCGCCTGTACATGTGTTGGTTTAGGCTGTTATGTCCAGTTCTGAGATGAAAAATGGTCACTTGCTCTGGCCTCGAGAGATGATGGTAGGCATCTTCTGATTGAGGTGTTCTATAGAGTGACTTGATGATAGTCTTCATCTCTGTATTGGTAACCATGTTTTCTGTCTGATTCTCTTCTGCACCCACCTTTGCCATCTTGTCTGCTTCCTCATTTCCTTGGACTCCACAGTGTGAGGGGATCCACTGCAATGCTATCCGAAAGCATTTAATGGTTTGTAGTGCTTATTCAAGTTGTGGCAGCTTACCTTTGGTGATGGCCTCAAGGACGGAGCGGGCATCGGATAAAAAGACAATCTGTGCAATAGGTTCTGCTGATGGTATTAGCTGCATGAACCAGTGCTTCTACTTCAGCTCTGTAGTTTGTGCAGTGTTTGCCTGTCGGTATTGCAGCTGACTCGTCGTCCATTTGGATACTGTATGTACAGTCCGGCACCTCCGCTCCTAATTGCATCGTTGGCTGATCGATCTGTGTAGATCCTTATCCGTGTCTCCTGATGGTACATTTCTTCCAGCATGGCTAGGGTCAGGGCCTTCTTGCTCACATCACTGTGTTCATCTGTGGTTGTGAGATGAGGTACTGTGGGTTTGTCTCTTTCACAAAACTGGATCTTTTAAGTCTTTCTGATGACAGCTGTGCTTGCCTGATCTTCATCGGGTGGTTGTTTGAACGATTTGAACTTTGCAGCTTGGATCAGTGCTTTGCATTCCCTTCCTTTGCTAAGTGGGGGGGGGGGGGTGCCTGCTGTCTGCTCCATTTTTTCTATTGATGTTGATCTCATTCCACCAATAATGATGCGCAGTGCCTGGTTTTGTACTCTGTCGAGGTTCTGTTGATGAGATTTAGCTGCTGTCATCCATGAGCTGGATCCATACTCAAGGTGTGGTCATACGGCACCTAGGTAGATGGTCTTGAGGATCCTTTCATTGGCACCCCACTTTGTTCCTGCCAGCTTCCTCATGATGTTTAGCTTTCTTCTGCCATTTGCCTCTGCATTCTGGATGTGTTCTTTCCATGTTAATCTTCTGTCATAGGTGACTCCCAGGTATGTCTGCTGGTTCTCGTACTCGAGTGGAGTATCGCCCAGTGTCAGATTGCCAACCTTGGTTTTGGTGGACAGTAAGAATAGCATGGCTGATGATTTTTCTTTGTTGATGGTCATACACCAGCGATTGGCCGAAGCTGTAATTATGTCCAAGGCGAGCTGCATTCTATACGTGGCAGTCATTGTGTACTCCTCGGTGCACCAGAGTACGAGGCCATCTGCATAGAGGGCTGCTTGGATCCCAGTGGGCAGCTCTGCTACAATGTCATTAATGAAGAGTATGAACAGAGTTGGTGATAACACTCGGCCTTGTGGCACCCGTTGTCTCAGCAATACATGTTGTCCAGATTGTCCATCCACCAGCACCCTATCTCTGCGATTGTGTAGGTATGACTTAGTCCATCGGAACTTGTTGCCACCGATGCCTGTGCGCCGGAGCTTCACGAGGAGGCCATCATTCCACACCTTGTCAAATGACTTCTGCAGATCAGTAAAGGCAGCTAGCATCACCTTCTTGGCTTGAAAAGTGTCCTCTATGACCTATGCAAGATATGTTGTTTGATCTTCTGTGAGCCTGTATCTTCTGAAGCCGGCCTGCTGTGAAATGATAATGTTCTCCGACTCCAGGTACCACTGCAACCGCTGGTTGACGACGCGCTCCATGGTCTTGCATATGCAGCTTGTAAGACTGATAGGATGGTAGCTCAGCACTTTCGCCTTGCTCTTCCCTTTTTTCAGAATAGGAGTCATTCTGGCTTCCTTCCAGCACTACGGAACCTCTCCATTGGTCCAACTGAGATTAAAGATGTCTAGCAAATTGCGGAGAGATGCATTACCAAGGTGTTGGATCAATTCATTTGTAATGCCATCTGGCCCTGGGAGATTTCTTCTTCTTCAATTGGCGGATAGCATTCTTCAGTTCTGCTAAACTAATGTCAACTTGCATTGCATCGTCAATGTTGGTGTTTGTTCTTTCCTTTCATTCTTTTCTAACCTCTTTTTGACGCATTCGTGGTATAGAAATGTTGCTTTCTTTTGCATATGCCTTCGCAAAGGCATCTGCAGCCATCTTTCCTGTCAGTGTGTGTCCATCTTCTTCAAGAGTAATCTTCTCTCCCCCGACACGCTCATCATTCAGTCTAAATTAAACCCTGCCGTCTTTTCCCTCCAGCTTCTTATTTTGGCCTCCAGCTTGGTCTTTAGCTACCTGGCTTTAGTTTGTTGTAGCGTGAAGTGGTTTTCATGACAGGAACTACTCTCTGTCTGCATCTTCTCTGGCTTTGTCTAGTTTATCATGAGCTGCTTGCAGTTCTGTTGTCCAGTAGGGGTGGTAGTTTTTCCTGAACCCTTGAGGAATCGCTTCGTTGGCAGCCTTGAGGATACTTAAATTAAAATCCTTGACCACATTGTTGATGTTTCTCCCTTCTACTGCTATATTTTGGGTACGCTCATTGGAACGAATGCCGAACAGACTCCAATTTGCCTTTTTGTAGTTCCACCTTGGATGTTGAGGTGAACTTGTCGAAATACATGTACTTCCAGAAAGAGAGAGGAGGACTGGGCAGTGGTCGCTTCCTCCTAACTGCGATCAGACCACTCTACTGGGGTTACTGTGAATGTCTTCTGTACAAAATGCCAAGTCCGGCGTTGTTGTCGAATGCCAGCAGCGCGAGTAGAAGGTAGACTGATCTGTGGGATTGTTGACAAGTAAAAGATGCTTTTCATCTTGCCATGCTTCAATGTCTTCTCCTCGTGTGTCAAGTGTGCTGTATCACCAGCTCTGGGACTGGCTATTAAGGTCTCCCGCAATGAGGAAGTGGCAATCCGGGACCTGGATTGTGTCAAGTGAGAGATGCTTGTCATTAGGGCAGTAATAATTGACAATGTCAATCACAGAGTTGCTGGTTGTTACCTTGATCTTGATATATCTGCCTCTTCGATAAAGGTTTTGATCTGGCTGGCGTTCACGCTGTTTCGGACTAAGGTGATCACCCTGCCTTTCTTTCTTCCTCTTCGATCACACCGGAAAATCTGGTAACCTCTGATCTTAAATGGTTTTCCTTCTTGCAGGTGTGTCTCTTGGATGCAGCAGATATCAATGTTGTTTTCGTATAAGAACTGTTCGAGCTCTGATTTCTGGTTGGTAACCCCTTCTGCGTTCCAGTGCATGATGTTGATACTGGGGTTCTCTTTGGGTTTGGTCTTCTCTTTCGGTTGGCCAGTAGCTCTCCATCCTCGTCCCCTGGCTCCACAAGACGAGTTGATTACAAAGCAATGTAGCCATTTTCAGTATAATACCTTGAAAGACTGCGAAAAAGTGTGGAAAACTAATATTTTTCGTATTTCATAAGACGAAAGGGGTAATAACTCAATGAAAGATTTACGAAAATGTCTGAAACTCGAACTTGCTCTGTAACTCCTTATACTAAAGCGATGCACCGATTTTCGCTTAAATATCTTGAAGGAGTGCGAAAAAAGTGCGGAAAGCTGATATTTTTCATGTTCCTTAAGTCGAAAGGGGGTATAACTCCATAAAAAATTGACGCATACGCCTGAAACTCGAACTTGGTCTGTAACTTCTCATAACAAAGCAATGTAGCAATTCTCAGTATAATATCTTGAAATACTGCGAAAAAAAGTGTGGAAAGCTAATATTGTTTGTATTTCATAGGTCGAAAGGGGGAATAACTCCTTGAAAAATTGATGAAAATGTCTGGAAGGAGTGCGAAAAAAGTGCGGTAAGCTGATATTTTTCGTATTTCTTAAGTCGAAAGGGTGTATAACAAAGCAATATACCAATTCTCAGTTGAATACCCTGAATGACTGCGGAAAAAACTGCAGAAAACCAACTGCGACAGATGGACAGACAGACGGATGGATGGCATGGTGGACGGACAGACGGAGTGCAAACGTATAGTCCCGCCGGTTTTACCGGTAGGGACTAATTAGACGAGAAAGTTCATCATGTGTTAATGCAAATGCCCACATTTTCACATTTGATCTTTTGACCAGCACACCGCAGGGGCAGAGCCAAAGAGGCGCAGAGACCCAGATGCTCAGTTGCCTAACACAGGGTCGGTATGGTTTATAGGATAGAAAAGACCAAAAATAATACAAAATGTGCCACATGACTTTTTTACTATAGGTTCTAAAAGTGATTTTGGCCTCATAACTCAGATGGTTGGCACAGAATTAGCCTCATTTTCAAAATGTAGGTATTATATGTCTATAGAACCCTCTTGACCAAATTTGGTATAATTAGGTCACTCAAAATGCTGACTGAATAAGTTACTATTGATTCCAATGACAAAATTATCCGTTGACCTATATTACATGGGTGGGGGGTATGTAGATACATGTAGTCATGTAGGTATGTACACACCCAGTTAGAAGTCAATGACTACCAGTAAAATAACCAAACATGCTGCAGAAGTATTATCTTTCCCCATAGAGACCCATATCGCAGGAGATTTCCAAGGGAGGTAATTATTGTTTGGCATCAAATCAACCTAATTTAAACAAGCATTCTGTAAGTATTGCTTTGCAATACATGTCCCCTACCTGGTGATATACATCTTTAGAGATTGACAGTCAAAGATTTCATTAAAAATTGTCAGAACCAGCTGAAACTCGAACTTGATCTGTAACTTCTCATAACATAGCAATAAACCAAGTCTCAGTTATATATGGTGAAGGAGAAGGAAAAAGTCTTGAAAGCTGATAGATTGTTTTTTTTGTATTTCATAAGTCGAAAGGGGATATAACTCCATCAAAAAATGACGCAAACGCCTGAAACCCGAACTTGGTCTGTAATTTCTCATAATAAAGTAATGTACCAATTCTCAGTTGAATATCTTGAGACTGCGAGAAAAAGTTCAGAAAACTAATATTTTTCGTATTTCATTGGTCAAAGGGGGCATAACTCCATCAAAAATGTACGCATACGCCTGAAACTCCAACTTCGTCTGTAGCTTCTCATAACAAAGCAATGTAGCAATTCTCAGTGTAATATCTTGAAAGACTGCGAAAAAAAGTGCGGAAAACTAATATTTCTCGTATTGCGTATGTCGAAAGAGGGCATAACCCCATGAAAAATTGGCGAAAATGTCTGAAACGCGAACTTGCTCTGTAACTCCTTATACTAAAGCAATGCACCAATTTTCGCTTAAATATCTTGGAGTGCGAAAAACAGTGCAGAAAGCTGATGTTTTTCGTATTTAAGTCGAAAGGGGGCATAACTCCATCAAAAATGTATGCATATGCCTGAAACTCCAACTTGATCTGTAACTTCTCATAACAAAGCAATGTAGCAGTTCTCAGTATAATATCTTGAGACTGCGAAAAAAGTGTGGAAAACTAATATATTTTGTATTTCATAAGTCGAAAGGGGTCATAACTCCATGAACATTTTTTGAAAATGTCTGAAACTCGAACTTACTTTGTAACTACTTATACTAAAGCGATGGAACTAATTTGTCCTTAAATATCTTGAAGGAGTGCGAAAAAAAGTGCGGAAAGCTGATATTTTTCATATTTCCTAAGTCGAAAGGGGGCATAACTCCATAAAAAATGTACGCATACATCTGAAACTCGGAACGTGGTCTGCAACTTCTCATAACAAAGCCATGTAGAAATTCTCAGTATAATATCTTGAAAGACTGCGAAAAATGGTGCGGAAAACTAATATTTTGTGGATTTCATAAGTCGAAATGGAACCTAACTCCATGAAAAATTGACGAAACTGTCTGAAACTCGAACTTGCTCTGTAACTCATTATACTAAAGCGATGCATCGATTTTTGCTTAAATATCTTGAATGAGTGCAAAAAAAAAGTGAGGAAGCTAATATTTTTTGTATTTCCTAAGTCGAAAGGGGGCATAACTCCATCAAAAATTGACGCATACATCTGAAACACGAACTTCTTCTGTAACTTCTCATACCAAAGCAATGTAGCAATTCTCAGTATAATATCTTGAAAGACTGCGAAAAAAAGTGCGGAAAACTAATATTTTTGTATTTCATAAGTTGAAAGGGGCATAACTCCATGAAAAATTGACGAAAATGTCTGAAGTTCAAAATTGCTCAGTACGTCCTTATGCTAAAGCGATGCACCCATTTTCGCTTAAATATCTTGAAGGAGTGCGAAAAAAAGTGCGGGAAGTTGCTATTTTTCGTATTTCTTAACTCGAAAGGGGGCATAACGCCATAAAAAATTGACGCATATGCCTGAAACTCGAACTTGGTCTGTAACTTTTCATAACAAAGCAATAAACCAATTCTCAGTTGAATACCTTAAAGGACTGCGAAAAAAGTGCGGGAAACCAACACGGACAGATGGACGAACAGACAGACTGAGTACAAACCTATAGCCCCACCCCACCCCCCCCCCCTCCCCACCCCTCCCCGGTTTTACCGGTAGGGGACTAATAAGTACAATTCACCTTAAAACAAATAAAATGTGAAAATTTACCTTCTCAATGATTTAATATGATGGAACACTACACATTTTATTAGGCAATGATGGGACATACAAGGCAATGATGGGACACACACAGCAATTATGGGGAGAAAACCAGTTCCAGTCCTACTACATGTAGTTTCAAAATTATATTCAACACATAGGGCTTACCAATGGACCTTTGCGGTTTTAGCTATGCCCCGCCCACCTCTAAGCTCTACCCACAACTCACGTGTGTTCCAGATCGATCTCTGAATACCGTGACTATCATTTTCCAGAAAACCACACATGCAATCTGCCTAAGGCAGCAACAGCGCCCAGTAAAATTAATTTCAAAGTACTCACAGCATATTTATTAAATAGCTAAAAATTACAGGCATAGAATTCGTACGTGTCAGAGTATTTCTGTTTTTGGCGACGCCTTCTAACCCTTTATGACGTAATATGAGTATGACACCATCCTACACTTGCTGAGCTGATTATGACATCATACGAGCTCAGATGATCGATGGATACTCTGGAAAGTTAAATTGTTATTGTATTATACCTGTAGTGTATGATTGTCTTGGACTTGATGCAGAGTGTGTACTATATAAGTATATGAACTTTATTTATTGATATATGGTCGCAACCATTCAAACATGAGACATATAGGCAAATTTGACGGGGCTTCAAGGTTCGAAGGTTTAATTTTCCATTACTTTTTCACGAGTTTTGAGAAAGTGTTCATTTTCCAGTTAAATTAATTTTACAATATTCAACAGCCTACTTGTATGATTACATCATTAAATCTTAGCATTGCGAAATGTGTATGAACCATGCTGTATTATTGTCCAATGTCTGGAAATTGATCTTCTGGAACCTGAATGTGTATTAATCATAAACAAGAGGCACAAGGGCCTGTGGTGCTCATCTGGACCATTAGCATTTGAACCATTTGCATTAAATAGACATTGATGGACAATTCTCGGAAAATCCAAGATGACCACCGGAAAAATGGACCAATCATATTTTTCTATAAGTTTTCGGAAGCCTACCACCATAGCGTCATCCCAGCCAAGTTTGGTTAAAATCATCCAAACAGTTAATGAGGAGTAGCGTTTTAAATAAAAGTTGACTGACGGTCGCAATGGCATAAGCTCACATGGCCTTTCAGGACAGGTGAGCTAATAAATAAAGATGAACTTGAAACAAGTAATTAAAATTTTGAGCTTCTCAATTATCTAAAAATAATTTTAAAATATTCACCAGCTTACCTATATGATTGCCATGGTTTAAGCTTACCTATATGACTGTCAGGGTGTATAGTTAGTCTCGAGGATAGTTCAAATTCAAACACTTTTAAGGACGTTGTTCGAACATTTTCCATCTTCAGACTTTTTATCAGTTTTGAAAACATTTTAAATGTTCAGTCTAAACTGCTTTAAAGGTCATCTATATACGACTAATGACTTTCAAATCAATTTGCTAAAATCAGTCACTTTTAATGGTCTTGAAAAATAATTTCTGAATTCAAGCACTTTAAGCAACTTCGAGGAGCGCTATGAACCTTGATTCTCTTGAACCTGTCATTCTGGAACTTTAAACAGAATCATGTACACCACTGTGTAGATCTTCAGATAAGTAAATTTTAAGGATGAAATGTGTTTTTAAATTCTCTGACATTTTCTATGAGAAAATAGAAATATTCTTGAGCAAATCTGAGTGTTAACTAACAGGTTGCGTCTCTTTGTACCAAGAGGAAAAATGAAAATTTTAAGATTAAAGGTATACTCTTGAATATTTTGAGCCTAATTTGACTGGGAACTATTGCTGCCTGTGGCAGTAACAGCGTCCAGTCAAATTAGGCTCAAAATATTCAACCGCTTAGCAATATTATCATCTGGAAATTGAAATTCTGGAACATGAAAAGATTAATTCTTCAACGCATAAATGTAAAAAGTTGCAAATAGAACTCCGTCAACTCTGTTGCACATATGTCACGGGAAACTAACATTGCCAGGCGTCAACCGAATCACTACTGTCTCGGATGTAGATCCCTCAGTCACTGACACGCACACAATCTGAACATTTACATTTACTTCAGGGATTAACCCTTGTCTTGCAACATTCCCAGTTTTGTTTGTTCAGTTGCCATTGGTCACAGAGAAAGTATTATTTTAAGCACGGCCTTGCTCAAAGGTGTTGTTGCTGTTTTATCCTTAAGTTTCTGTAAAATATGAATTTCAGATGTGGCATGACAAGGGTTAAAATCTGTCCATACTGATTGACTAATTACATGCACTATAACTACAATATTAGTAAATCTGTGTTTAATTACCTATCTCCATACTACCCACATTAGCACCCTGATATCTGGCAGTGAAGAGGCGTTTGTGACTATGGCGGTCAACGGCTTTAACGCATTCCTTCCAAAGGTTCTCCATCTCCAAACATTCGCAGGCAAACCATCTGAAAGTTTGGGTTTTAATATAATTAATCTTACCAGGGTCTAGCTTGTCTTTATTCTGTTTGCCATTAACGTTTTTTCCTACTATTTCGTCAAAGGTAAAGATCTTTGATGTGAGCCTTGCAACGAATGAGGTTCTGGAACCTTTCTTTACTCATTTTCTTAATCTTATGCAGGTCATCTGTGTTTAGATAACCATGTAAACATTCATTACCAGGCCTGATTGGAGGCACGAGGGCCGAAAGAGACATTTTGTATCGGTACGCAGGACTTCCTTCCATACTAGGGCTTTTGAGCAGACGTGCTGGATTTGAAGACACAATAGACTGAGAGGCTGGGGGTGGGGGTGTTGGGGTGTTGGGGGGGGGGGTCAAAATACTGTGTGGCTTGAACTTGGTATTCAGGACTTTCACTGGAACCTTCAATATCAGGCGTTTGGATCTGTAGATCTGGGTTTGAAGATGCACTGGACTGAGAGACTGGGAATTGGGGTGCAAAAGACATTGGTGGTTGGTATGAAGGACTTTCATCATATGGATTAAGTGCGATTGGCATGTATGCTGCAGAGGTACATGTATCAGTGCTGTCTCCCGAAGGCAGTTCAGCTCTACCTTCTCTTGCCATTGAATCAGTATGTAGAGGAGTCGCTGTTATACTCGCAATGGAATTAGACCTTGATAAACCATGTACTCTGGTTGCATGTTCAGCTCCGCGTGTAGGTGGATATATATCACGTATCTCAACAACATCTGGCATATACGTTTCTATCAGACGGGTTGTTAAGGCATGAATCTCCAACATCGTTTTTTGCATAGAGTCAAAGTTCATACTTAATTCAATTAACCACTGGGTTTGTTTACTTATCTCCGCAAGGGTTGATGATTCTACATTTTGCACCTTCCATTTTTCCACTTTCTCGGTAACCTTATCATGTTCTTCCGGCGTCAGGCTGATCTTTAACGGAGAGTCAGAAATTTGTAATTCAGTTTTCCCCCGAATTTCTGATGGGTCTCCTAGAGCTCGAATTTCACCTTTCTGAAAAAGGAAGTAAACAAAGATATCATCTAACACGAAAGAGATAAGATTCAACAATTTAAATGTTCATTTCGTTTAGGTTTAACTCAAAATATTCAATGTTCCTTACATCAAGCAATTGTTGCATCAGACTTGTAGGATTGTAGATACATCTCAGGGAGGTGTGCATGTATCAAAACTAGGTCAATCCTTCCAGGGGTGGAATGTTTACAAATATTTACCTGTCCTTGGTGACTGGTAGAATTTTGTTTTGTTCAACAGCTTTGATGTACTGACTACAGCGGAACTTTATTATTCCTTTCCCAGGTGAAACCCTTATCTCAATTTCAAGACAACAAAAAGGGGAGGCTGTTAAATAATGTGGCAGGCAAATTGATTTAAAAATATTCAACAGTCGTGTGTGTGACGTCTTGAAATTTAAATGTATCCCAGTGAAAGTGTAAAATGTAATCTTTCTGGTATAATGCATTCTAATATTACTGCTTTTTCAAAGAAAAATTTACACCTACCTGTCACATGTGAGAGGTAGATTTGCTTTGTGACTGTAATCAGCAAAATTCATATGTAAAGGACAGGTAGACAGGCAAACATTTCGACTCCTGCCTTTATCTATCCATTCCTCTGTCTAGTCCATGTCTGTATAAAGTTGTCCGGGCCATAGTTTCCCTGCAGAGTATGTCTTTGGTCAACATCCATTAATTCTACTGATTCATGTTGTTGCCTCAATTGATCTAGAAAGAAACTTCTGTTCCCCAAGGCCAAGTCTGTTTTTAATTTGCCATCCTTTGTGAAAACTTTCAAAAGGAATAAATATGAGATTTGCTGAATGTTTTGAAAACAGTTTGATGGAAAGTTGTTGCCGCATTTGTCAGCAAAGCTTTCACTCAAATTGTCTTCAAAATATGCAGCACCCTTCTTGTATCTTACCATTTTCAATTGTAATAAGCATAATACATACAGTATGCCATATCTGTCATTTTCAATGACAAAATGACCTTGACAGACCTTTGACTTTAAACTCTCCCAGTCTGATGTTGACCTATGACCTTGTATGTCTATCCTCTGGATAAACTCAAGCTCCTTCAGGACAACTTCTCACCAAAGTTTGGTGAAAATCCATCCAGTAGAACCTTATTATTAGCTCACCTGGCCAGAGTGGCCAAGTGAGCTTATGCAATGGCGACCATCTGTCGTGTGTCGTCTGGCGTCCATCAACTTTTCCTTTAAACGACTTCTCAAGAATCACTAGGGCCGATTTCAATTATATTTGGCAGGAACCATACCTAGGACATAGAGATTCAAGTTTGTTCAACCAAAGCCGATCGGCCAAAATCCAAGATGGCCACCGGCCAAAATGGCCGATTTTTAGAAACACTAAACAATCTTCTCCGAAACTGCTGGAGGAATTGATTCAAAACTCATAACACCATCTATGGCAACGGTAGACCCAAGTTTGTTCACGGCAACCTGATTGGCCGTTTTGCCTGGTGGCCATCTTGGATGACCTACTTTTCGCGAAAACGACTTCTCCCGAACCGCTGAAATGGATAGAGATGAAATTTGGTAAATATGCTTAATGACCAAGGGCCATTCAAGTTTGTTCAAGGGAAGTTTGCGCGTTAAAAAACATGGCCGCCATCAACCAATCAAAATTTAGCGTTTGTTGGTCATATTGGCTTTTTTGTATTTGATGTATTTTGATGGTGAAATGGATTAAAGCCAAATTTAGCTTATATATTCATTTAGGCAAGATCTCTAGTGACTATGAATGTGAAGTGGCCACGCTTTCAAATACCAGAGTTATGGCCCTTGCTATATTTTCAAAGTATTGAAGCCTATGTGGAAAATACGTTTGTGGCACGCTTCGTCATTTATCGATTGATTAAAGCCAAATTTGGTTTATGTATTCCTACAGGCAATATCTATAGTGACTATGAATGGGAAATTCCCCCACATTCAAATAGCATAGTTATGGCCCTTGCTATATTTGCGAAGTATTGAAGCCTATGTGGAAAATATGTTTGTGGCATGCTTCGTCATTTATCGATGGATTAAAACAATATTTTGGCAGATATCTTCCATCATCCTTTATATATTAATATAAAGAGGTCACACCTTTAAACAAGGGCCATAACTCTGGTTCATTTATACATTTTAAACTACTGAACCCCATGGAGAAAATTAATTTGTTTCTTCAATTGTTGATGAATTAAAACAAAATTGGCAGATATCTTCCTATCGATAATATGTATTGGTACTATGAATATGAAGTGGCCATGCCTTCAAATAGCAGAGTTATGGCCCTTGCTATATTTTCAAAGTATTGAACCCTATGGGGAAAATCCATATAATCTGCATAATTCTGAACAGCATACCCACCTGTATCTATGCATGGATAGTGAGGATTTACATTAAGCTAATGAAGTGTATTGACCTTTGACCTGTATTAGTCTGTTCTAATCATAGGCTCTGCCACAGTTTGTTAGTGAATAGGCTGGAAAAGGTATTGGTCCTCAGGACACGCTTTAATCCTCAAATTTTCTCAAGAAAAATTCGAATTTTCTCATAGAAAATGTCCATTTGCAGACCAAGATAAGGCTGTTTTTGAAAATTTACAACTGGATTGACTGGTTCGGTTATCGAGCCAGCCATTCCCGTTGTAAATTTTCAAAAATGGTATTTTGGTCTGGAAATGGACATTTCTGAAGACCACTGCAGAAGCCGTTTTTGGCTGATATGAGTGGTACAGGGTTAATTAATCAGGAAAAAAGGCTGTGGTTCGTCATCTGGAAATTAACTTTCAAGATGGCTGCCATGGTACTGCCTTCTGAATGTTCATTTACAGCCCAAGAGAATACAAATTTTGAAAATTTATTACTGGAATGACATTCTAGTGGTAAATTTTCGCAAATTGTGTTTTCTTGGCCTGTAAATGAACATTCCAGAAGACCATAACCGAGGCTGGTTTGTGCCGGCATGACCATTATAGGGTTAATGTCCAATTTCATCTGTCATGTTTGTTTCAGTACAACATTCGTCAGAAGGCCTTGAAACTGACGGCTATCAGCATGTATGGGTGCCTGGGCTTCTGTAATTCACGCTTCTATGCAAAGTCCCTCGCTACATTGATGACGGGTAAAGGTAGGAGGTATGTATCCATCTCTATGCGTATAAATTACTTCACAGACCATGAAATCTGACAAATCCTATCAATGTCTCGCTTGTGGGATAAGTTAAATCAAGGAGTGTAGGATGAAAATTCTTATACATACCTCTATTCTGTTCTACAAGAATTTTGCATCAGAAACACAGCTCTAAAGTCCATGCCACAAGATTTGAAGTGAATGAACGATCGTTCCACAGGAGGTTACTTGATTCTAACTAGCCAGGACGTCATTTTGTTCAGCGTAATGCTGAACAGCTAGCCCATAATCAATAAAGATATTATTAACCTTTACCACTCATATCAGTCAAAACCGGCTTCTGCATTGGTCTTGAACAATGTCCATTTTCACATCATGAGAACATACTTAAGTCCCTAACACTCTTGATATACTAGTATATCGGCTCTAAATTCAATAATATTCAGATTTATAAAAAGTTAGGTGCCCCTAATGGGCAGGTGGAAGTACACAGTCATGCACATGACAAACACCCCCCACTGCGCATGCGCATGCCGGTACTTCCGTTTTCTAATGTATTGGCTGAGAAGCAACATGTGAAAATCTTCACAGGCTCTTATACTGAAATTCTCTAGAACAAAATCATCCCAATCCATCATGGCTGATGCTAAACTATTGGAGGAGTCCTCCTCGTCATCCGCTAAGGTGGTATTGTTTCTTGTATTTATTTAAGACTTGTAACTTTTATTTGTTACCGGTTTCGGCGGTACCGCGTTTTCAGGCGCTGGGAATCCTTGTAAAATATTTCCCAGCGCCTAGGGCTATTAATTTCTTGTGTTTTTTGCTTACAGGTTTGTCTTATGACTGAATAAGGATTCCTGTTCTTCTCTCGAAGGTTGTTCACGTCTCGTTTTTTTACTTATCATCGTGATATGTCTAATGGTTGGAGATATATTAAATTAATAAAGGAAATATCTCCTTCCTGTTGTCCCATCCCCTCATCATTTCTTCTAGAAGAGGAGTCTCGGCAGATGGATGGACGTGTTCTCCTGCACAAGTGGATGGTTGCCTGTGCTCAGGCTAAGGGAGTTATTAATTGTGGCACATAATTATTTGAAAATAATCACAATTTTCTGCTGCCTTTTGCTATTGCACTATATTCTCTCTTGCGTGTGCATGGGTTCTCGAGTATATATAATTTAATATTATATTATTCGGGAGGTATGAATGTCTTTAATATCTCGATATTTCTTGCATTCTTTCTGACATCCCCTCCCCTTGAAGGAGCTTTTGCATTGAGGTTTGATGTCATAATCAACCAGAGTTTTTTCTCTTTCCTTGATGTCATAATCTTAGTTTAGAGAAGTCTGTGATGTGTTCATCTCCCCTTATTAGGATGGTGGAGAGATATCTAGATAGTCATAATCTTTCTCTCTCTCTCTCTCTCTTAATTTGGTGTCCTGGTTGTGATTGGTTGTTTTTAACTAGAGAAGTCAGCTGTCCCGTCAGGGTTGTCTGTCATAAAAGTGAATGTCTTCTCTCGAGTTTGTTCTTGTTGTGTACTAATAGTCAATTAAGAAGGATTTGAAAACTATCATACTCATTGTCTTCGTATCCCTTCCCTTTCAGAAATGTCCATCCTGTCTGAAGCCTATGAAGGCTAGATTCTTCCCCCACCCTTGCCATCTGTGTTCAGCTTGTAGGCTAACTAACAAATGTGTCATTTGTAAAGAGTGGGGGGGGGATCTAACCTCTGAAGGCTAAATGATGGCTAAGGAGGGCAAGAAGTCTAAGAAGGTGGGTAAGAAGAAGGCCTCTGAGAAGGGTGAGCTCGAGGCCTTCAAGGTTGAGTTAGTGGGTGAGATGCGCAGGACATTGAAAGACCTGATGCCTGACATGCTTCGCGGCTTGTTGCCTGGCACAGGTGTTTCATCTTCCTGCGCGTCGACCTCAGTGCAGGTAGCCCCCATCCCTGGCTCAAGCTCTACTAGCTCGGACAAAGTGTTTAGTGATCCAGGGGCGGCCGTCCTGGACCCAGGCTTGATGTTCGCATCGCCTGGTGTTCCAGCGGCGCAAGAAGCATCAGGCGGGACCCGACCAGCGGGCCTGACCACGATCACTCGCGGAGTACCCTCATCATCTGCTTTCGAGCATTCTCCTGGTCAGTCTGGGTTAGTTTTCTTTACTAGTCCAGAGTCTAACTTTCCTGACCAGGAAGATGATGAAGACTACCTGCTCGGTCCACAGGATGACCATGAAGACATGGATGCGAGCGTCTACACTCCTCTCATGGGGAGCGTGACCGCTCGCACCTATGGCACTGTTCCCTCGGGAGCAGGTTTCATGGTTCAGCCTGTGGGCCGGTTTGGAGCAGACGGCCGGCCGCATAAGATTCCACGCTTAGACGTGGAATATCATACAGACGTTCCGGGCTGCGCTGGTGTGCATGCCACCCCTCACACAAGCGCGGCCTTGGTGCCTGGTCAGCCCATGGAGAATGCTATGCCAGCCCTCGCGGGCCCGTATACATTCCTTGGGCAGCCAGGTTCGTCTATAGCCTCCTCCTCGGCCATACCTGCGAATGCCATTGAAGATGACGAGGGCCCGCTGCTCGTCGGCAATTGGCAGGTAGCCACGGATGAAGAGTGGTCAGAAGCGTGTGCGTGGCTCTTCGCTGTTAGACCAGATCTCTCCGTGGACGAGACGGCCGCCGGTAACCCTCGGGCATAGTTACAGGCAAAGCCGTTGGCCAGCACGACTCTGTCTCTGCCGTATGCTGAACATATCTTAGATATGTTCTCGGCGGCAGAGGAGTCGATCAGACCGAAAGGTCGCCTCGCGAGGGCCCCCTGCGAGGTTGCTAGGCGATGTCGAGTTACTGCGAGTTACCGCGCCGCTCTGGGGGAAGATACATGGCCGGGTTCCCATGCTGACACGGGAGCATTGTGCACGGGTGCTATGCGCTCGGCTAATGCCCCTTTGCGCGACACAGAGGAGAGTTCACGAGCAGCGATTAGTGTGATATCGCATGTCTCTCAGCTGCTATCGGGGATGGTAGGAGCGTCGGTGCAGCAACAGCCTAGTCCCGTGACAGTCCAACGAGCCATCCAGGATGGCATCAACCTGGCGTTGGACTGTCTGACTAGGTCAGTCACAAAGTCGCTGAGAATGAGGCGCACTTTTGCATTGGAAAATTTGTGGGTATGTCTCAGGAGCTCAAGTCGCGCTTGTTGCAAACGCCGATGGCGGACCCTGGTCTCTTTGGAGGTGAAGGTTGTCGGCATCTCCAAGAGACAGTGACTTTGGGGAATAACCAGAGGGCGCTGCGCGCACAGTTTGAAGTGCTGCGCAGAGAACACGTGCGTGTTCAGTCCTCGGCTGCTCGACAGCAGTAGGCTGGTGGCGGTGCTGGCATTGTCAGAGGCCAGCAGGCCGGCCGGTTCCAGAGACCGCATCGGCCGCGCCAGCAGCAGCGTGTTGTTGTACATCAGCCAGCACCTTAAGTGCAGACAGCAGCCTGCGCACGTGGCGCGCGAGGAGCAGCGCGTGGTAACCGGGCCTGATGCAATAAAATGTGTTCTGGTTATCACAAGTACCACTCGGATGTTGTCACTCGTACCAGAGACACTCCCACTTCTAAAATGTATGGGCACCCCGTCAACCCTAGGTGCACCAGTGGGAGGTCGTTTGACTTGCCACATTCAGAAGTGGGAGGGGTTAATTCAGGACCACTTAGTCTTGCAATGGTTTTCGCACGGATACAGTCCAGAATGGATAAGAGGTCCGCTGTTGGATCTGTCTCTGGTACCGGTCTGGACTCAAGTTCCAAGAGATCCAGACAAGCGGTTGTGCATAGAAGAGGAGACAGAATCTCTAATTCTAAAAGAAGCAATTCAAACGGCGCAAGATTGCCCGGGCTTCTATTCAACCGTGTTTCTTGTGGCAAATAACACCGGTGGGGGGGGGGGTGGAAACCAATTCTCAACCTCAAACCTCCAAACAAGTTTATAGACACACCGAGTTTCAAAATGGAAACAGTAAGATCGGTGTTGTTGGGGTTAGAGAAGGGGATGTGGACAGCATCTATAGATCTCCAGGATGCTTATTTCCACATTCCAATTGCAAGGAGTTTTCGTCGGTTCCTGAGATTTGCTTTTCAGGGACGCCAATGGGAATTCAAGGTTCTTCCATTCGGCATCTCAATGGCTCCAAGGGTCTTCACTCGAGTGGTACTTGCTATCACGGCATACCTCCGCAGGAAAAATATAGCTGTTCACACTTACATAGACGACTGGTTGCTGAAAGCACACAACCCAGAAAGTGTGACAGCAAATCTGGAGATGGATTTGAAAACTCTCACAGATTTAGGCTGGATAATCAACTTTCAGAAATCAGAGCTGACTTCATCCCAGAAGTTTGTTTATCTGGGTATGTTCTTCGATCTGGAGATAGAATATGTTTTTCACTTCAAGAGTATACTTACCTCCCTAATACTCTTTTGATATTGCTAAATATCGGATTTCACTCAATAAACACTCAGAATAAAAACAGTTAGGTGCCCCTACTGGGCAGGGAGTCAGAATGCAGTCGGGCGGATGCCAGCCCCACCACCGGGCATGCGCAGACTAGCACTTCCTCTTTGCTAATTTATTGGCTGAGAGACAACTCATGTTTTCTATGCTCATAGGCTTTTCCTTAATTTCTGAAAGTTTTGGCTGTGTAGAAGTTCTATTTCTCCTGGATTACTATGGCAGATCCTGTTACTACTCCAGAGGAGCGCCCAGGACCTAGCCATCAGGTGACTTCTATTATATTTTAGCGAGTTTTTTCCGGTGTAATGTGTTTCCGGGACTCGCGTTTATCATGATAAGCGCCTAAAATAACTGGTTTATTTCGAAATGGCGCTATGAAATACTAATCTCTCTTTGTGTTTATGTCCACAGGTATCGACCTAGGAGTGTTAGGACATCACATCTACAGAGAGTTTGTTTTTCTCTCCACCAAGGTTCCATTTCCTACTAACATTGTAAGGTTATCTAACCAAAAATCTTTTCCCAGTGAGTTGGAGGCCTCGGTGAAGGTCTTCTCACTTTGCCCTCTTGATCCACTTCCTTCCCCCTAATGTGGAGAGATTTAAAAGGTCATAAGGTTGGTGGAGCGTCCGGTTCATCAGATCAGATGGTTTGTCTATGCTAAAGACTCAGGTAATTTAGTTATGATATGAGGCATTTCAATTATATTTGACAATATTTATAAAATCTTACTGCCATTTATCATTGTTTATCTGATCTGTGTGTAGTCTGTATATACTATCCGGTCTAGTTAGAATGTTCTGGATATGATTACAATTCATCCTTACACCTGGAGGTTTTGTTTCGGATCGATTTAACTTCTTATTTTTTAAGTTATGACGTCATAATCAGCCTTGCGCCTTACTATCAGTTATAAGTTTTGTCCAACGCTGATTTATTATCATTATTAGCTTTGGTCTTGTGGCCCCTTCCTCCTTGTTTATTTCGTGTTGCGTTCTAATTCAATATCTGTAATACTCATTGTCTTCGTCCTCTGCTGTGTTTCAGAGGCATGGTTGTCCTTCATGTGAAAGATTTATTCTTGACAAGTTCTTCCCCCATTTATGCACCAGTCCAGGCCATGTGGGCCATTGCTTAAATGTGAGATCTGTAAAAGATGGGGGGGGGGTGAGCTAATGTCTGAATTTCTCTCATTATAGACCAGGGAGAAGGCTCCAGAGGAGGAGAGGAAGAGTAAGAAAGAGGCTTCTGGTAAGAAGGGTAAGAGGAAGGCCTCGTCCGCTATGGATATGGAGGCCTTCCGTATTGAGATGATGGGAGAGATGAAGAGACCAATTAAAGATTTGGTTCCAGAATTGCATCGTGGCATGCTTCCTGGTCCACGTCTTTCCTTGTCCTCTTCATCTGCTCCGGAGCAGATAATCCCCGCCTCTGAATCGGTGCTATTTAGGGACCTATCAGTTTTCGACCATGATTCAGAGGTGGCCCCATTAGAGGGTGAAATCCATGGTAAAAACACTGGCAGCAGGCTTGCCGCGCCGGTTGTTCGTGGTCAGGTGTCACTGGAACCTGCCTGCCTATCAGGCCAGGATTATCCGCACCCTGCAGGTACCAGCTCCTCCTATGGTACCTCTCCTGGCCAGTCTGGGTTAGCATTCTTTGCTAACCTTGAGTCTAATCTTTCTGGCCAGGAAGAAGAGGATTATCTGCCGGGTTCTCCTTCTGGCGCAGTGGCCATAGACATTGACGTGCGTGCACCCCCTCGCGGGGAACACGGGCGACATTGTCCACGGTACTACTCACGCAGGAGTAGTGTTCACGGCGCAGAAGGTAGCCCGGGCTGGATCTGATGGCCAGTTTTACCGCATACCTCGGCTTGCCGATGGTGTAGCAGGTGCTGGCCAGGGCCGTGGTGTGGCGAAATTTTCCCCACGCAATGCCACGGCGCCTGCTCCTGGCCAAGCCAGTCAGTTTAGCATGCCTGTTCTTTCAGGCCCGCATGCTTTCTCTGGCTTGCCAGGTGTATCAGTTCCTCCAGCCACATACACACCTGTGATTGCTCAGGAGGATGACGAAGGCCCTCGTCTTGTAGAACATTCACAGGTGGCCACGGAGGAAGACTGGTCTGACGCTTGTCAATGGCTAATTAACGTCAGACCAGATCTTGCCGTGGTTCAGTCGGCCAGTCAACGGGACCAGCGCCCGTGGCTGACAGGTAAATCGACTGTTACCGCTATGCCATCTTTGCTGTTAGCTGATCATATTGTTGATATGTTCACTGTGGCGGAGACGTCTATTAGGGCACATGGACGTTTAGCGAAGGGCCCCCCCCCGCGAAGTGGCAAAGCGGTGCCGTATTACAGCTGATCAATATCAGCTATACGGTGTAGTACCGAAGCCAAGCACGGATGACCGTGCAGCGCTGGGTGAAGATACGCGGCCAGGTTCCCGGTCTGACATGGGAGCGCTGTGTTCGAACGCATTGCGTTCGGCTAACACCGCATTACGTGATGCCGAAGAGAGTTCGAGGGCGTCTATTGCAGCGCTTTCGCATGTCTCACAGTTGTTACAAGGGGTAGTAACGGCATCCGCATTACGTCAGCCTAGTCCGGTGACTGTCCAGAAAGCCATCCAAGATGGAATTAACTTGGCTTTGGATTGTTTAACCCGGTCTGTAACCAGGAGTGTCTGGGCGAGGCGGACGTTTGCTCTTGATAACTTGTGCCAGTCCCAGGTTTTGTATAATAGGCTGCTGCGTACGCCTATGACAGGTCCTGGTCTCTTTGGAGGTGAGGGATGTAGGCATCTCCAGGAGACGGTTACCCTGGTCAATAACCAGAGGGCATTATGTGAGCAATTTGAAGTACTCCATAGAGAGCGTGTTCGCGTGGCTCCCCCTGCGTGTCATCCCCTGCAGGCTCGAGGTGGCGGTGGCCAGGTGAGAGGCCAGCCACCAGCGCAGCGTCGGCCACGGCCGCGTGCGCTTCGGCCAGCAGCGAGGGTGGCGCATGCCCCTCCGGCGCAGCCAGCCAGGCAGCCGCCCGCGCACCGTGGTGCGCGTGGTGTGGGCCGAGGTGCGCGAGGATCTGGTCGTGGTAATCGTACCTGACAGGGTGATTACCACAGTAAGAGCTACTCCAGTGCATCTGCACCAGGAGACAGTGCCACTCTTGTGCTTCTTATGTCCACCTATCTCCCTAGGTGGACCAGTGGGAGGCCGATTGGCCAACCACATGCAAGAGTGGGAACGGTTGACTCAGGACCGTTTAGTCTTGCGATGGCTTTCTGTCGGGTATCATCCCGACTGGATAACAGGTCCACCATCACGACTGTCTCTGGTGCCGGTCTGGACTCAAATTCCAAGAGATCCAGATCAGAGGTTGTGTATAGAGGAGGAAATAAATTCCCTCATACACAAGGAAGCAATTCAACCGGCGCAAAGTTGCCCGGGCTTCTATTCAACCGTGTTCTTGGTAACGAAAAGCACTGGCGGGTGGAGCCCAATTCTCAATCTCAAGCCATTGAACAAGTTCATAGACACACCCAGTTTCAAGATGGAAACTGTGAGATCGGTGTTGGCTGGGTTGGAGAAGGGAATGTGGACAGCTTCAATAGATTTGAAGGATGCTTATTTCCACATTCCAATAGCAAGGGGTTTCCGTCGCTTCCTGTGGTTTGCATTCCAGGGCAGACAGTGGGAATTCAGGGTGTTACCCTTCGGAATTTCTACGGCTCCTCGGGTCTTCACCAGGGTGGTTCTTGCGATGACAGCATACATCCGCAGGAGAAACATAGCAGTCCACACGTACATAGACGACTGGCTGTTAAAAGCACACAACCAGGAAAGTTATCAGCAAATCTGGAGATAGTTTTGAAAAGTCTCACAGATTTAGGCTGGATAATAAATTTTCAAAAATCAGAGCTGACTCCATCCCAGAAATTTGTTTACCTGGGAATGTTCTTCGATCTGGAGATAGGATATGTTTATCCTACTCAGGAGAGGATACAGATACTCATCTCAGTAATACAGTCAGTGTGCAACAGTCGTCATGTCCTGGCACGGGTTTATCTGAGAATGCTGGGATTGATGGTTTCTCTGGAACCAATCATTCCTCAGACGGCCTTACGCAGGCGGCCGATACAGTTATATCTCATGACACAATGGACCCAGAGTACAGGTTCACTGGACTCAAGCGTGTCAGTGTTGGAGCCGCTAATTCATCACCTTCAATGGTGGTTGAAGACAGGGAATCTCCTGGCGGGGGTAATGTTAACCCCTCCTCACACTCAGTTAACGATGTATACAGATGCATCGATGGAGGGGTGGGGAGCTTGCCTGGAAGAATCCACGATATCAGAGCTTTGGAATCTGGAACATATCAATCTACTGGAATTAAGAGCAGTAGTCCTGGGCCTGGAACATTTCTTGCAGAAAGTTCAGGGCAAGAGTGTTCTAATTCGATCAGACAACTCAACAGTAGTGACTTACATAAACCGCCAGGGCGGAACGAAGTCGCCCAGTCTCTGTATGATGACTTGGAAACTGCTTTGTTGGTGCCTGGATCACAGGATTACCTTGAAGGCAGTTCATATTCCGGGAAGGTTAAATCTGTTAGCAGACTCATTGAGCCGAAGGATGAGTGTTTTACCTACGGAATGGCAACTAAATCAATGTGTGGCGGATCGTCTGTTCGACCACTGGGGGAAACCCAACATAGATTTATTCGCAATGAAGAAGAATGCGAAGATGATGACGTACGTCTCTCCGATTCCAGATCCAAGCGCTTTCGCAACAGATGCGTTAGCTATCAGCTGGGTGGGAATGTATGCATACGCATTCCCTCCAGCAATCCTGATTCCAAAAATTCTTCAGAAAGTCAGACAGGAGGAGTGCCAAGTGCTTCTGATCGCCCCAAATTGGCCAAGCCGATCATGGTATATGGATCTGCTGGACCTCCTGGTCTGCAATCCGGTTCCTCTGCCTCTGATGGACAATATTATCTTCCAGGGCAAGAACATTCACAACAATCCATCAATGTTCCAATTGACTGCCTGGATGTTGTCAAGGAATCTAGAATTAAGGAGGGCTTTTCTGAGCAAGCAGCCATGTTCATGGCAAAAGCCAGGAGGGGGTCAACCGCCAGAGCATATAATTATAAAATCAACAGATTTGCAGAATGGTGCTCAAAAAGATGTATTAATCCAATGGATTCATCTATTCAGGTAGTATCCGATTTCCTCTGTCACATGTATGATGCCTATAGCCTCAAGCCTAACTCTATTGCTGGCTATAAGTCAGCTTTAATGACAGTTATCCCTTGCTTGGCTAATAGGGGAAGTGATGAAGTAAATACATTAAATATTTTAATCAAAGGCTTGGGCAATCTAATACCAAGGAATCCCCCAGTGATTCCGTCTTGGAGTTTATCACTATTGCTTCAGGTGGTAGCTGATATGCCGTTTGAACCACTAAGCTCCATTTCTATGAAAATGTTGACGCTTAAATCTGTATTTTTAACTGCTGTAGCCTCGGCTAGGCGTAGGAGTGGGATTCATGCCTTGTCAGCCGAGGCAGACCGTTTTGTGGTTACAGGGGAAGGCCTTAGGCTTCTACCCAGGATAAATTTCATGGCGAAGAACCAGTCTTTGAAATATCCGGGTCAAGCGATAATTTTACCAGCTTTGACTAGGTTTGATCCTAATTCAAAACTATGGTGTCTAGTCCGAGCATTAGTCCAGTACAAACAACGTACTCAAGAGTGGCGGACGGACCCAACAGCGTTATGGTTGTCATATATTGAGCCCCATGGCAGGGCGTCAAAGGACACCATTTCCAGGTGGATTGTAGAGTGTATTCAGTTTTGCCATAAATCCGCCACAGGTAAACAAGTTGGCATGGCCAGGGCTCACAGTGTCCGAGGTGTAGTGGCTTCCACTGCCCTATTTAATGGGGTACCTGTGGATGACATTATGTCAGTAGCTCAGTGGCACTGTGAGTCAAGTTTTACCGACTATTATCTCCGTGACACCTCGAATCCTCTCGCCTTATCGATTTTGAAAAGCTAATCTAGGTGTACATATTTTGATGAGGTATCAAACCTCTACAGTAATGAGTTACATAAACCGCCAAGGCGGAACGAAGTCGCCCAGTCTCTGTATGATGACATGGAAGCTGCTTTGCTGGTGCATGGATCATATGAAAGCAGTTCATATTCCGGGATGCTGAATCTGTTAGCAGACTCATTGAGTCGAAGGATGAGTATTCTGCCTACGGAATGGCAACTAAATCAATGTGTTCAATCATTGGGGAAAGCCCAACATAGATTTGTTCGCAATGAAGAAGAATGCGAAGATGATGACGTACGTTTCTCCGATTCCAGATCCAAGCGCTATCGCAATGGATGCACTAGCTATTAGTTGGAAGGGAATGTATGCATATGCATACTCTCCAACAATCCTGATTCCAAGGATTCTTCAGAAGATCAAACAAGAGGAATGCCAAGTGCTTCTGATCGCCCCGAATTGGCCAAGCCGATCATGGTTTACAGATCTGCTGGACCTTCTGGTTTGCAATTCGGTTCCTCTGCCGCTGATGGACAATATTATCTTCCAGGGCAAGACCCTTCACAACAATCCGTCAATGTTTCAATTGACTGCATGGATGTTGTCAAAAAATCCGCGAATAAGGAGGGCTTTTCTGAGCAAGCAGCCAATTTCATGGCGAGAGCCAGAGGGGGGTCAACCTCCAGAGCTTGTAATTATAAAATCAACAGATTTGCAGAATGGTGCTCAAAGAGATGCATTAATCCGATGGAAGCATCTATTCAGGTAGCAGCTGATTTTCTCTGTCACTTGTATGATGCCTATAGTCTTAAACCTAATTCTATTGCTGGATACAAATCAGCATTAATGACTGTTATCCCTTGCTTGGCAAAGAGGGGAAGTGATGAAGTAAGTGTTTTAAGTACTCTTATTAAAGGTATGGGCAATCTCAGACCAAGAAATCCTCCATTGACACCGTCATGGAGTCTTTCTCTGGTTCTGCAGGTTTTGAGCGATAAACCTTTTGAACCACTTAGTGCTATATCTGTAAAATTATTGACACTTAAAACTGTATTTTTAGTTGCGGCAGCATCAGCCAGACGCAGGAGTTAAATTCATGCCTTGTCTGCTGAGCCTCACCGTTAAATAGTTACAGGTGAAGGCCTTAAGATTCTACCCAGATTGAATTTCTTGGCTAAGAATCAATCTTTAAAATATCCGGGTAAGCCTATTATTTTACCTGCCTTAACCAGATATGATCCTGGTGCTAAAGTATGGTCCGTGCTTTTAATAAGTACAATAGAAGAACTCTGGTTTGGCGGACGGACCCATGATCCCTATGGTTTTCATATATTGAACCCCATGGTAGGGCGTCAAGAGACACTATTTCCAGATGGATAGTAGAATGTATTCAATTCTGTCATAAGACAGCCACTGGAATCCAAGTAGATAGAGCCAAGGCGCATAGTGTCCGTGGTGTTTGTAACTCCCACGGCATTATTTAATGGTGTTTCTATTGAAGACATTATGTCAGTAGCCCAGTGGCACTGTGAATCAAGTTTTACCGACCATTACCTTCGTGACACTTCTAACCCGCTCGCGGTCTCGGTCCTCAGAAAATAAAATAATAATGTAGAGGTTTATGTTTGTAAATAGTTTCCTCCTCTGCTATTTACAAATATCACATTTGTTGGTAGGGTATCCCTACTATTAGCTGGTACATTCTCTTCATCCAGTGGGGGAAGAGATGAGTGCCGCGTCCAAGACATCAGAGGTCAGTATTTATGACCATTTTTGTTTTTTGTCTTGGTGATGGTGTCATTTTTTATTTTAATATCGTGATGGTTAATGTCTCTTAATTGTGTTTTTTTTCAGAGTTTTTTTAAATAGAAGCAATTCTTCTTTTTCCAATGTCTAGTAATACTTTTCATTACGTATTAGAGAACGTGCTAGTCATTTAGAGCAGCGTTTTTTCCTAACCTTCCTCAGAAAGAGGGGGGGGGCGCATTTGCCTTTTGGTCAATCTCTCTTCATCGGTCGATTATCCGATGCAAAATTCTATTCCTGGTTGTGTTTTCAGTCACAATTTCAGATGTTTTAAATCTCTTGAGAATTCAAAGTGCCTAGTCTCTTCGAGGGTGTGCTGGTTTTCAGGACCTTGCCTCCCTCCCACCAAATTTGCTTTCAAATTCTGGTTTTTATCAAGAGTGTTAGGGAGGTAAGTATGTTCTCATGATGTGAAATAAGAAAATTTATCAAATTTCTTTTTCACGAGTGAGATGACATACTTACCTCCCTAACAGGATCCCAGTCTCGCCACCCCACGGTGGCCTGGTCCTTTGGTTATTGAATAGTTGCTTCTATGTCAGCCAATATTTAGTAACGGAAGTACCGGTATGCGCATGCGCAGTGGGTGGTGTTTGTCATGTGCATGGCTGTGTACTTCCACCTGCCCATTAGGGGCACCTAACTTTTTATAATTCTGAATAGTATTGAATTTAGAGCCGATATACTAGTATATCAAGTGTTAGGAAGGTAAGTATGTCATCTCACTCGTGAAAAAGAAATTTGATAAATTTTCTTATTGCAGACCAAAAGACGACTATTTTTGAAAATGTACCACTGGAATTACTGGCTCGATAATCGAGCCTGTCATTCCAGTGGTAAACTTTCAAAAACAGTCTTCTCTTGGTCTGCAAATTGGACATTTTCTATGAGGAAAAGTGTTAAACTACATTTAGCTTCCAAGTGAGCTTGCGCCACCCATGGTGGGCATCCGTCATCCATCCATCCATCAAATCGCTTCTCCTTAAGGGGTTGACCGATTTCAAACAAATTTGGCTGGAAGGACCCTATGGGGTAGGCTTCACAATTGTATACAGAATTTTGATAGGTCAATTTCTCTGGTGACCATATGAGATTTTCCAAAAATCCTTTAAAGCTCTGCTCTTCCTTAATCAATGGCCCGATTTCAGCAAAACGTGGGTGATATGGCAGTATGCTTCAGCATATTATGAAAATAATTTAACTGGAAGTCTATTTTCAAAATATCCAACAGCTTTCCTGTATGCTTGTCTTGAAATCAGGATATATGTAAAGAACATTTGTCTGTGAAAGGGGAACAGGAGTCTAATTCTGGGGGAAAATCCAGAACCCTAATCTTCAATTATCCAAGTCTTTCAAATTGTGTAAGTTGATGATTTTGTAGTTAATCTAGATTTCCCTAACAAAGCATTGTATTACTACTATTAAGTTTTCATAGGGCCCGTGGAGAGTTAGATGTGGTGGTAATTACTTATGCTTTCAAACTAGTTGTCTTGAGTTGTGGCTTGCTATGGACTGTCCGACAATTTTTGTAAACTTGACTAAATTCCCGGGAGTAAAGATTGATATGAGTGAGAAAAATTGTGTAGTTATCTGTAGTGATTAAAAGAAAATACCTGGATGGCGACAAGGTCACACCTCGGATAATACTGCTGTTTGGTCAAGATGTATATTTAATGGTTAAGCGAGAGGTTAGAAGTACAGAGACTTCATGTACCATATTCTACCCAGAGAAACATGTTAGTATAGTCTGGTCTTAAACGTTAATGTTCAAGATAAAATAAAAGATGTTTGCTTGCAAATGTTTAATTTACCAGTAGAGTGACTGACTTGGTTATCGAGCTTGCCTTTCACTTCATGAGTATACTTCCCTCCCTAGCACTCTTTGATATTCCCAAATATCGTCTTGAACTCAATAAACACTCGGATTAAAAAAGTTAGGTGCCCCTACTGGGTCGGTAGTCAAATGCCATCCGGCGGATGCCAGCCCCAACCTCGCGTATGCACAGACTATCACTTCCTCTTTTCCAATTTATTGGCAAAGAGATACACGAGATGCACATGCTAGTTAAATTTCTTGCTATGTTTTCTGTTCGTTGTGTCCAAACAAACTCAATTCCATGTAATAACGATGTCTTCTCAAGCTAAATCGCTGGAGAAAGGACTGTGACCAAGTTATCATGTGACTTCTAATACATATTTGTCTAATTTAGCGTTTTAATCCCGAGTGTAATGTGTTTCCAGGATTTGCAATTAGGCATGATAGTCGCCATTAAAACTGATTTAATTACACCTGGCGCTATGAAATTCTAATCTCTCTTTGTGTCTGTATCCACAGGTATCTATCTATGATTGAAAAGGACAGGACATCTTAAGAGGGTTTGTTTTTGTAGTAACTTAGCTACATATAAAAGGTTACTCACCCAACAGTTCTTGAATCGGCCCGTAGAACCAGCGGCAAGTGCTCGCTTTTCAAGTTCCAAGGTATGACTGCCGGGTGTCCGTAGAAATGGCGGGAATTAGCTAGCCCGGCAGCCGCAAAACGTGAACTCCGGGATTGCTGGATACCGCCAGTACCACACTCTCCCCCGTTTATAAAAATATGGTTGTGTAATTAAAAATTGTATCTAAAAATCTCAAATCTTTAAAAATGTACAGACCATAAAAAACACACAGGCATTGACGCTCAACTGCTAAAGGTAGAATTAGAATTCACCACAATTAAAAAGGTGTAACAATTACATGCATCATTGCATCAAATTAGCATGTAATTGTTACACGTTTGAGAGACAATATAGAGATATGGCATCTATATTGTCTCTTAAACGTGTATATTAACAATTACATGATAATTTGATGCAATGATACATCATTACTCTATAATGCATGCCTTATGCATATTTATAATGTGCATTACTCTATAATGCAGAAGTCTTGCATATGACAGCATATTTATAATATGCATTTAGCAAAGACTGCATAAATTGTGCAGATGCATTTCTTGCGCCTACCATTTCATAATGCGCAAAGTAATTGACGCGTTAGTCATAGCGCAAATTCATATGTTTCTTTCTTCTGCTGTATTATCCATTCTGTTTTAGCTTCATTCAGATATCTTTATTGTGATAGGGATAGTGGTTTTCCGGATTTCCTAAATTTGTAGATTCAGATCTGTTCAATTATATAAGAGGTATATCATAAATGTTAAGCTTAAAAATGTTCACTAAAATTGAAAATATGCAATATTCATAGGTTTTCCTCGAATCTCACATATGTTAATTTCAGATAATACTTCCACTATATTGATGTGAGATTATTTTCATTACTTCCATTTATCAATTTAACAATTCCGACGATTTTTCTGCTATGGTGGGACAACCACTGTCCTTAATTTTAGTTAGGGATGCTATGGTATTTTATCTGTAACGATGGCCCTCGTCCGGCAGCTGTTGATCTATCCATCTGTTTTATTATTAGCATTATTATATATATAATGTTGACCTAATATAAAATATCTGAACTGACCTGATGTAGAATTAATATATCTGGGGTATCCTATAAAATATCTGTGCTGACCTATTAAAACTATATATAATATATTTGAGCTACCCTTTAAAATATCTGAGCTTACAAATGTAGAACTGGCTTTGAATAGCTAACCTAAACTGAATACAATGCGTATGATTAATGCATAACAATTTACACATCATTTGACAACGCATATTTGTAATGCATGATCAAGAAATGTGTAAATATAACCACGCATTACTACGCGCAATTATTCAAGTGTCATTTGAAAAATGCGTAATTATAATAACGCGTTCTGTGAGTCATACAGCGATGGACCCCGGTTGGTTTTTGGTATCTCAAGGAGTATTATTGCTGGAAAAAGCCACTATGTGCTTATGTGTCCAACTAATTTAGTTTCCCAAAAACTTACAAAGAATAGAACATCACGATTTTGCTGTTGCAGATTTTTAATAACTGTTCAAAATTACTATTAAACAGCCGAAACTACAACTATGATTATTATTACACGATACACGATATCTACACGATAAATGGTTCAGCAGTACAGCCTACCAAACCAAAGCAACTTAATTATCAACAGTTATCTACACAATAAATGGTCCAACAGTACAGCCCACCAAACCAAAGCAACTTAACTATCAACAGTTATCTACACAATAAATGGTCCAACAGTACAGCCCACCAAACCAAAGCAACTTAACTATCAACAGTTATCTACACGATAAATGGTCCAACAGTACAGCCTACCAAACCAAAGCAACTTAACTATCAACAGTTATCTACACGATAAATGGTCCAGCAGTACAGCCTACCAAACCAAAGCAACTTAACTATCAACAGTTATCTACACGATAAATGGTCCAGCAGTACAGCCTAGCAAGCCAAAGCAACTTAACTATCAACAGTTATCTACACGATAAATGGTTCAGCAGTACAGCCTACCAAACCAAAGCAACTTAACTATCAACAGTCATCTACACGATAAATGGTCCAGCAGTACAGTCTACCAAACCAAAGCAACTTAACTATCAACAGTTATCTACACAATAAATGGTCCAACAGTACAGCCCACCAAACCAAAGCAACTTAACTATCAACAGTTATCTACACGATAAATGGTCCAACAGTACAGCCTACCAAACCAAAGCAACTTAACTATCAACAGTTATCTACACGATAAATGGTCCAGCAGTACAGCCTAGCAAACCAAAGCAACTTAACTATCAACAGTTATCTACACGATAAATGGTTCAGCAGTACAGCCTACCAAACCAAAGCAACTTAACTATCAACAGTCATCTACACGATAAATCATCCAACAGTACAGCCTACCAAACCAAAGCAACTTAACTATCAACAGTTATCTACATGATAAATGGTCCAGCAGTACAGCCTACCAAACCAAAGCAACTTAACTATCAACAGTTATCTACACGATAAATAATCCAGCAGTACAGCCTAGCAAACCAAAGCAACTTAACTACCAACAGTTATCTACACGATAAATGGTTCAGTAGTACAGCCTACCAAACCAAAGCAACTTAACTATCAACAGTTATATACACGATAAATGGTTCAGAAGTACAGCCTACCAAACCAAAGCAACTTAACTATCAACAGTTATCTACACGTTAAATGTTCCAGCAGTACAGCCTACCAAACCAAAGCAACTTAACTATCAAAAGTTATCTACACGATAAATGGTCCAACAGTACAGCCTACCAAACCAAAGCAACTTAACTGTCAACAGTTATCTACACGATAAATGATCCAGCAGTACAGTCTACTAAATCAAAGCAACTTAACTATCAACAGTTATCTACACGATAAATGGTCCAGCAGGACAGTCTACCAAACCAAAGAAACATAACTATCAACAGTTATCTACATGATAAATGGTCCAGCAGTGCATCCTACCAAACCAAAGCAACTTAACTATCAACAGTTATCTACACGATAAATGGTCCAACAGTACAGCCTACCAAACCGGGGGAATCTTAATATAATGGAAAATGTACAATTATTTACAGGAAGGAAATTGAGTACAGAAAAGGGACTATAAAGGGAAGGAACTATGTACAACTATTTATACAATTCTACAAAGAACTAACAACAATTTAAGTTACAAAATTCCTAAACCTATCTGGACACCTAGTTCTACAGTGAGGCTCATAGTTAACATAAAACGGAACAGAAACGAAATAATAGCGCGACAAAATCGGGTAAAAAAACGGAGCAGAAAGAAAACAAAAACGGGATTAAAACGGGTCTAAAAAAATGGGTCCGAATACGCATCACGGTTTTGACATCACTTTCTTAGTTGCATTTGGTGAAAACAGCTAACTAGTGCATTGATGACGCGTCGATAGCAGCGTAGGCAATACGTTAAAGCGTCTGATACCATGGATACATGTAGACAACCTACGCGTTTGTACATCTATAAATAATCTTTAAAAACTTCGCAGAATGAGTCATAAATTTGCTCTGGACCGACGTAATGCGCGAACTCCGCACATGGGTATTATTTATTTTGTATGGCGCTGTCGTGATACCCCTGCGTCATCGGTACTTTTCGTGGAAGCCTCCTTAATATTTGTGTTTCCGATTGCTAATTTTCCTGGTAAAAACGAATAAATTCCACTTGCGCGAATGTCCAGTTATCACAGCAGAATGTGATTGTACAAAATGACGTCTTGGCGAGTTAGAATCAAGTAGCCAAGTGTGGAACGATTCATTCACAACAAATCTTGTGGCATGGACTTTAGAGCTGTGTTTCTGATGCAAAATTCTTGTAGAACAGAATAGATTCGTATGTATAAGAATTCTCACCCCACACTCCTTGGTTTAACTTATCCCACAAGCGAGACATTGATTGGCTTTGTCAGATTTGATGGTCTGTGAAGTAATTTGTACGCATAGAGATGGATACATACCTCCCTACCTTTACTCGTGATCAATGCAGCGAGGGACTGCACAGAAGCGTGAATTACTGAAGCCCAGGCACCCATACATGCTGTTAGCCGTCAGTTTCTAGGCCTTCTGACGAATGTCGTACTGAAACAAACATGACATTAACCCTATAATGGTCATGCCGGCAAAACCAGCCTCTGTTATGGTCTTGTGGAATGTCCATTTACAGGCCAAGAGAACACAATTTGTGAAATTTTACCACAGTCATTCCCGTGATAAATTTTCAAAAATTGTGTTCTCTTGGCCTGTAAATGGACATTCAGAAGGCAGTACCACGGCAGCCATCTTGAAAGTTAGTTTCCATATGATGAACCACAGCCTTTTTTCCTGATTAATTAACCCTGTAACACTCATATCAGCCAAAAACGGCTTCTGCAGTAGTCTTCAGAAATGTCCATTTCCAGACCAAAAGACCATTTTTGAAAATTTACAACTGGAATGGCTGGCTCGATAACAGAACCAGTCATTCCAGTTGTAAATTTTCAAAAACAGTCCTATCTTAGTCTGCAAATGGACATTTTCTATGAGAAAATTGAAATTTTTCTTGAGAAAATTTGAGGATTAAAGCGTGTCCTGAGAACCAATACCTTTTCCAGCCTATTTACTAACAAACTCTGGCAGAGCCTATGATTAGAACTGACTAATACAGGTCAAAGCTCAATACACTTCATTAGCTTAATGTAAATCCTCACTATCCATACATAGATACAGGTGAAACATTTCATGCTTTAGCTTTCACAGCTTCTATTAAGTTTAGTTTTTTAACTGTTTCAGAGGAGATCAGAGATGAGTTTGTCTGTATTCTGGAGGTCAGCGAGGTCACCACTATTGGTCAGATAACACCCCATCTCTTCATTATTAGCTCACCTGGCCTGAAAGGCCAAGTGAGTTTATGCCGTGGCGACCGACCATCCATCCGTCCGTCCATCAACTTTTCCTTTAAACAACTTCTCAAGAACCACTGGGCCGATTTCAATTATATTTGACTGGAAGCATCCGTAGGGCATAGGGATCCAAGTTTGTTCAAATGAATCCAATCGGCCAATTTGACCGGTGGCCATCTTGGATTTAGACCGGTTTTAGGAAATGTCTTTAAAAATCTTCTCCGAAACCGCTTAGGGGATTGATGCAAATCTCATGAAATATGATTTAGGGCAAGAGCTGAACCAAGTTTGTTCAAGGGAGCTTGATTTGTCAAATGGTTTGGCGGCCATCTTGGTTAACCTAGTAGTAGCGAAAACGACTTCTCCAGAACCGTTGAAGGGATCAGGTCGAAATTTGGGAGATATGATTAGGGACCATGGGCTATTAAAGTTTGTTCAAGGGAAGTTGATCCGTCAAATAACCTGGATGGGCCACTCAAAATATAGCATGTTTGGCGTCCATATTGGATTTTTTTATTTGATGGATTTTGAGGCCGAAATTGGTTTTATGTGTTTTTAGGTATTCTGATCTTAAATTTGCAATTTTCGAAACTGTCGGATAAAGGGTTTGGTGGCCATCTTGTTGATAAAGACCATTCTGTTTGAAATATCTTTGATCCAGCTGAGCGATACAGGCCCCTTGGGCCTCTTGTATTTATTATACTGATAATATTATCTAAATTTTCCTCTCTTGTTCTTGCCATGGCATCCATTCTTTCATTGCCATACAACGCTTCTGTCATTGTCTAATGGCCACCACATGCCACTGCTACCACTTCTGTATTATTAAATGTTAATTTTCTATGTTTTTCTTCTAAAGCCGGATGATTTGAATACTATAAACAAAACTATATCCGGTATTGCAAAGTGTCCCCCCCCCTCCCCTTTGACCCTCACTATAATGGCACTGTACTCATTTCCTCTGAAGGGGACCTCTATAGTGTCACAGCTACTGATATAAATGGCCAGGATCCGGCCATCCATAGAATAATGGGTCCTTCTAAGTATCTGAGGACTGCACAACATAATACCAAATGGCTCAATGGTGAGTGTCTAAATATTGGATCCAGATTTGTACATAAACTTTGTTAACCTTTTAACACACCAGCTTTTGCAGTAGTCATGAAGGATTATGATGTCCATTTGCAGGCCAAGAAAAAACTATTTTTGAAAATGTATGACTGGAATGACTGGCCCGATAAACGAGCCAGTCATTGCAGTATTAAATTTTCAAAAATAGTCTTCTTGACCAGAAAATTGATTTTCAATTCAAATATTGTAACTTTGTTTATCAAATATGACCAGTAAATGATTAAAGTGTAATGATCCTGCCTGTTATAAAAATATACATATCAATTGCAGAATAATTTTCTTCTTGCCGCTCTCTCGCTCTCTCTCTCCCTCTCTCTCTCTCTCTCTCTCTCTCTCTCTCTCTCTCTCTCACACACACACACACACTCACACATTCTTGTTTGTCAATTTGTTATTAGATTTCCTATTTTTATGGGATATTACCTTTTACATAAAGAACACACAGTTATCATATTGAAAATTTTACAGATCAGTTTAACAATGAGCTGAGGTGCCTGCTGTATGTTATAAATGAAGTGTTTTCTTATATCTATTGTGATAAGGGAGATGATAAGATTCTTTTCATGGATTAGCATGGGGATTATCTCCCCTAACCGGAACAGTTGTCAGCATAATATAATGCACTATATATCTTAATTTTGATAGACAGACTAAATAAGTTTAACCCTTTAACACTCAAGCTGACCAAGAAATGGATCAATCGAGCCCTGCACTCTGAATCTCAATTTCCAGAAAACTATACAGGTAAGCTGTTGAATATTTTGAAACTAATTTGGCTGGGTGCTCAACACCATCAAGTCAAATTAATTTCAAAATATTTAACAGAATGTTGATTAAATTAGGTTTGCACAATTTTTCGATTTAATCGTGAAGTTCGATCTATTTTTAAGATCACGATTTGTATGATGCAATTGTGGAAAAATCGGAAAATCGTCAAAGATGTCATGTTTGTTTAAAATCTGAAGTGTGTACTTTTCCGTCGCATTTTAGAAGTACATGAGTACAATTATAATCGATTCGCGCTTGTTTTTATTGTGTTTATATTCCGTCGCGCCATGCACATGTCGAATAATTATGAATCACAAAACAAAGCTCTACGATAAACAAGCTAACAATAGCGAGGTAACACCTTTGTCATTGAGAAAACCAGGTAGTTACTCTGTCGAATCGCCATATAATTTTCTTTCTTTCCCTACAGACCCTGAGTTTGCGTGAAATACCAAGTATATACTTAGTTGCAGTGTTAGGCAATAATCACTGAACGTAATTCTTTTTAATGCTAGATTTAGCAATTTCAGGATGTGTAATAATTTTTCCTTTATGATTTGGTTGTCATGTCTAATTAAAGAAAATAATACGGTAAAAGCATTCCAGATTGTTGTATTTTGAACTCTGCCTTCTGTTGATTACTCTGGATATAAATGTAAATTGTACATTCTGAAAGCAACTAAAAACTGCACTATAGGACGAGTTTATGCCGTTACTCTCATAGCTACTCAAAGCTACCGTCCTATGCATGTGGGTTGCGCAGTATCTCCACGGTACTAATATTAGCGTCTTCGTGCTGCTAGGGTAATGACTAAACTCTTCCTATAAAGGGAGGCTATAAGCGGAAGCTGATACATGACGAGATTTATATTTTTTTCGATGACATTTTATGTCAAATTTTGATGAAATAAACGATGTTTATTAAAGTATACACAATATTTATGTGGTTCCAATTAAAAATTTCACTCCCCCCCTGCCCCCCCCCCCCCCCCCGATGATGGATATAAGGTATACATTAAGCATAGATGTATGATGGTAAGAATTTGTCGCACGAAATTGTGTTCTAATTGCGTGCTATTTTTGCATCATTTATTTAGCCTTTTTCTAGAATTGTCAAGTCCTAGATTTCATAACTTGCCACGTTACCCCGGTTTATACTTTTGGGAATTTGGACCTATGATTTAATCGGAAATCACGATTTAAAAAATAAAATCGATAACGATGTTTCAAGGCAAAAATTGTGCACGCCTAGATTACATATCAAAGACATACAATTCGTATAACTTGCCAGACTATTAATCGTTTATGACGGACTAAATCGCGTCATTCATGGCGTGATTGATTATGATGTCAACCTACATGTGATGTAGTTGATTATGACATCATATGATTGCCTGAGAAACATGTTTCTTCATTGATTGATGCATACAGTCAAACCTGGATATAGATATCACTGTATATATGTACAATGAAAACATGTCCACTAAATGCAGGTGGATATAAGTCATTCATTATGCTTATGATCCTTTGGATTGATATCATGATTCATTATTACGACCACCTGTGTTAAGGGACAAATCCACTGTCCACTAAAGACAGGTTTAACCCGTAGCCCTCAAATTTATTCACAAAAATTTTAATGTTCTCATAGAAAATTTCAGTTTGCAGACAAAAGAAAAATATTTTTTAAAATGTACCACTGGAATAACTGACTCGGTTATCGAGCCGGTCATTCCAGTAATAAATTTTCAAAGATACTCTTCTCTTGTTCTGCAAATTTTCAAGACCACTACAGGAGCCTAATTTGTGTTAAATGATTAACTGTTAATTATGTGTTTGCTATTTCATATCCTGACTTTGTATCGACAAATGAGATAGGAGATTTTATTTATTTTTTCTTCCGTGAAGCAGCTATTGAATATATTAATTGTGGAAAAGTGAGTTAGAATCAAATTACTAACCCACTACACACGCACGCACGCACACTCATGCATGACCGCACACTCACAGACAAATAGATATTCATACACAGATATGCATGGACACACATCCATGCACACATGCACTCACACTGCAACACAATATAAGCAATCATGCACGTATATGCACACAGTTAAGTATATGCATACATGCATGCATTCAGGCATGCAGACATGTACAAACGCACACACACATGCACACGCATGCACGCACGCACGCTCGCTCACTTGCACGCATGCACACACACTCACATGCACGCACACACACTCGCACACATGCATGAATGAATGCATGACACATGCATGCGCAGACACACACAGACATGCACACACACACACACACGGGTACTCACGCATGCACACATGTGCATACGCCAACACACACACGCACGCACTCACTCACGCACGCACACAGACACACACACACAGAAAAACAGACGGATGAAAAGGATTTGTAAATCATGGATATAAAAGCAATTAAATTGAGTGACGGATGGATAGAAAAAAATTGTATTTTAATTCAGAAATTTTTTTGGTTTTTCAGAAAGTTTACTCGAGGATAGCGCGTTTATGTAAAGTGAGTATACAAATCTGTCTTTTTCTCAACGATAGAGATACATGTAGTTAAAATTTGTGGTAGCAATAATAATAATAATAATAATAATAATAATAATAATAGTAATATTAATTTCATAATTAATGTATTAAGTGTATCTCCAAATATCATGTTGCAGACTGACAAAGGAGGTAAATTCTTGCTCGAGGATAATTGGACAACATTTTTAAAAGCGAGATTAAAATTGCTCAATTCCAGGAGAGTATCCATTTTACTTCAACGAGATTCAAAGTAAATTCTATCTGGAGGAGGCACAGCTATTCTACGCTATGTTTACAACACCAGGTTATGTCTATAATAATAATAGTAATAATAATAATAATAATAATTTTAACTGTTTGTAATAATACTTTTTATTGCTTATTTTTGACAGAGGAAGAAATCTTATATTTGTTGTCAAAATGTCAATTCTCCTTCGATCAATACTTATCATTCTATTACTTCTGATACAAGCTATCTTGGATAGCTGGCCCTAGGACTCTAGACTTAGTAAGCTTTACTGGCTCCTGGAACCGGGTACCCAGCTCCCAACAACCGAGTACGCGTATGCCATGAAGCTCATTCTTGTTTGCATAGCACCAAGAGCTACATGCTTTTTGCAGTTGGAAGTGTCTTAGCTTTTCTTAAAGTTTTCCAAGTCATTTTTTCTGTGATTGTGATAGCTTAGTGCTCACTCTCTAAGGATTATTTGGATTACCATGGAAGGAGCCGCTGATATCCCGGTTGTATTTTTCCATGTTATTCCATAGTTAAAAGACCTAAGTCTTCAAAATTTTGTCTGCCGCATGTTCCAATTTCTGACCATGAATCTGGGATGTTTTAAAAACTAAATATGCCAGATTGGTCGCCTTCCTTTAACCCCAACAGGCGATCGGCAGATATGAAATGAGGTGTTGACTGTACGGTGTTTGAATGCGAAAATTGGCTGACGTCGTTCTCCGTATGATCCGAGCGGGTGACGTCACACCCGAGTTGTCTCAGATTTTTATGTGAAGAAAATGTTTCATTAATTCACGCATCTGATTGTGGGTGCTGCGTACTGTATTGGTATCAGAAAAACTTTGGAATTTTCAACTTTTGCGTGTTATCACGATCTGTTTGCAATGATCGGTGGTTTCAAAATTCTTGATTAAGATGTGTGGTCTGCGGTTTTACCGTGTTCTACAGCAGTTTGTTTCATTTTGTTATTTCTTCACATATCGTTTTGGCCTTCGTTAGGAGTATAATTTATATTAATTAGTAAATATACCCCGAATGCTATGGGATATGGTTCCTGGTTCCGTTTCTACATCCTTCAGGATCAGTATATGGGTGTATCTTGCCCACTTCGTTCTTGGCGTCATAATCAATGCGATCTTTGCTGTAACATTGCGGGGTGGGGTGCTGGAGGGTTACAATTAATTTATGGTCAAATTATATGAAAATTATTTGTCTGCCTTCCATTCCTGTTCGTTCCGCTTGCTTATTGTAGGTTTGTGCTTATTTATAGGCCAAGCCAGCCCCGCCATCATGTGACGATTGCCATAAGTTCGTGAGGGTCTTGTTCAAGGACCATGTCTGCTTTAGGTGTACAAAATGTAATCTTGATGTGACATTTGTGCAGTGTGGTCATCCGATATGATGGTCAAGTTCCTTTCCCAGAAAGACTTGACAGGGGCTGACTCGGGGTCAGGTGGTGCGAAATTAAATCGTGGAGCATCCGTTTCGGCCCCTGGACGCACTCCACATCCGCAACCAGAGGAGATGGCACCTCCGGCGTGGTTTGCATAGCGTCCTTCCTATGCTGGTGTCGTCCCTGCTACCGAAAGTTGTAGGGCTGTCTCTTCCCATGCTTGATACGGACCCTGTCCAAGGTACGGAACCTGTCCTTAGACAGGGTTCTGGACTGGTCACCAAGGGCGTCCTTGCAGTCCCGTCGGGCTCCGGCCTGATGGGTTGTGTCTCTCTGCGGCCACCTCCGGGTGGTCCAGTAGTGGTGGCCGGTCAGTCAGGCATGGAAGCCGTCTGCCAGGACGGCTCCAGTGCTTCCTCGTCTGGTGACGACTCTTCAGAGTCTGAAGATGAGGAGGCCGAGGAGGAGAGATTGCTGCGGTATGAGATGCCGCGGGTGGAGAGCATGGAGGTCGATTCCGTCCTGGACGGAACCGCCCTCCATCTGTCTGGCTTGGCGCAAGCCAGGACAGCGGCTCCGCCTGTGGTTGAGGCCACTCCGGTACCGGGCACCGGTCCCATGCTGGTTGGTTTGCCGCCATCCGACACGGTGACGGGTGTGCTGGCCAGGCATGGTATACACCTATCTCACCTGGTCCAGCGGTCAGGCATGGTGTGCCGTTGGCGCCCGTGTATGGCCACGGTTCCTCAACCACTACGTGTCTGCACGGTTTTCCGTGCGGGCTTACTCCATGGACTGGTGTTTTCCAGGGGGTGGCGGCGGAACCGTACGGTACCGGAGTTCCTGGCGTATCAGCAATGGCTCCTAGCCGGGAGGCCGTTGCTGGTAGGGCCGTGAGCACGTCAACGGGTGACGTGTTCATGGGAGTGTCCTCTTCAGAGACAGGCTGGTCGGAGGCTCTGGCTTGGCTGATCAGAGTGGACCCGTCTGTGGTTTCGACCACGGCCGAAGAGTATGCACCCCATCCATCGGTTACATCGATTAGGACGGGGATCTTGCCCGCAGCCCGGGTCCAGTCTATTGGACTGGATCCAAGGTTTATGGAGTTGTTAGATGCTATTTATAGCAAGCAGCTCCTGACCAAGGGCCAGCTCCCTGCGGCCTCCAGGGAGCTGCAGGTGAGATGTCGTAGTCCACGGGGAGGGGAATACGACAAATTCAGTACAGCGCAGAAATAACTTAACATAAAACGAGCCCAAAACGTGGTTAAAAACGGGACCGAAATGCGTTATAATTTATGACCGTTTGGGAATTAAGACGCGTAGTTCATAAATTATAAACGGGTTTAGTATTTCTTGACTACGCATAGCGGTTTTTTATGTGACGGGCTTATTTTTTTATGTGCCGGGTTAAATATATTTTCAAACGCGTCGGTGTTTAAACTGAAGTTGAACGCATCTAATATTTTACCATACAGTATACGCGCTTGGTTTAGTGTTTTTCTAAGTAGCCTAGACGCCATTGTTACTCAAACGTGCACGTTATGGCATATTGCTGCCGATGTTTCTCGATTAAAAAAAATTATTTTTGTATCCAGATTGTGGTGACTGTATTGGGTACCATGATATACCGTCATGGATCTTGTGAAATTATAGTTAAAATACATCGTTGTTAGTTGTAGGGCATACATTCTTCCCGTAACTATCTCAATTCGGCATGTTTCAATGCTTTGGTTGTTTATAGAAATAAAATGCGAAAGCAACCATATATGTAAGATCACACGCTGATGTGTGTGAAATCCCGTGAAACTAGCGATAAACTAAACTTTTCTTTCGAAACATGCACGTGCGAAAATACGCCTCCAGACTGGTTGACTTTATGTAACACACACCCAGTTCTCGCAACTTCATTTGCTTTCAAAACTCAAACTGGGTGATTTTCATAAAATGATGTCACAACCCTCTGGGTGTTTATGGGTGGTGAGATGTGGCTTCGATACTGAATAGTCGTCTTGGTTAGAATTAACTCATTCGATCCTAGTGACGCCATATGGTGTCATAAAAAATGTCTGATCGGGCGTCCTGGATTTTAGCCAAGAGGTGTGTCCACTCAGGAGGTGTGTCAGTAAAATGAATGCTCATTGGTGAAAACTAATTTCACCAGCCAATAGAAAATTCTCTGACCTTTAACCTGGTATCTCATTCATATTCAGTACAAAGATTTATGGGAAATTTGCTTGTACTTCCGACATAAATTACTGCGAAAATATGCATGATTCGTGTGTTCGCTAGCCAACTTTGGATGATTCGTGTGGATAATTTTTATGAATTTAAATTGATTTGAGCCAGAATTGATCAGATCATAGTTATTATTTAGTGTTTCCTAGCTGGATTCGTCAAAATTCTTGGTTTTTCATTATGAAAATCGTGATATTTTGATAGCCGACGACGTTACGAAATGCGAGATCGTCATCTTAGATTTGAATTGATATTTTAGCGGTCACTATATTATCCGACTGAATCCTCTAAATATCAGTCAGATTTATTAAAAACATCATTTACATCCACATTATAAGAGATTTTACTAATGGAAATTGGAGATTTTGTAAAGTTTCGTGATCGAAGTAGCGAGAATTTAGTACGAGAAGACCAGCATATGTTAATGAAAATTGAAGCAAGAAGGTTGTTTACAACATTCTTGCTAAGATTTAGACCCGCGAGTCGAAATACTCTGTGAACGGGTAGGGCCGAGTCCACTAAACGGTTCCTACATTCCTCAGCATAGATCCTGGAGTTGCTAGACTGATTGGATAAAACCTGCACATTATGTCAGCTAATGAGCAATAGAAATGGTTATTTTTAGAGGAATTTAGTATTTCGGATTTCCCGTGCTTTGAAGACAAATTCTCGCGACTATATCGAAAACACTGTTTGAAATTAATTAACTTCAAGGGCAGCAACGGGTTTATAGCAACTTTTCTCAAATATTCAGTGCTGGATTGAATTCTGACAAATTACAAACTACTAGGTCAACTGATAAGGTCATCACGGTTGACTCTTCATAGTCTGTCAGAGAATGGACATGTTGTCAAATAATATGCAGTCACATGTATAGGAATTTTGATGAAAAATTGAGAATTGGGATCCAAGAATGGCAAATTGAGACTTGTAATTATAGCTACACACACACTGGAATTTTGTCATTTCACATTTAGATTTGAATTATATTATGGGGTGGTGGGTGTGTGGGGGTTGTTGTGAGTGTCTGGAAGTTGTACACACAAAATTTGAAAATGAGTTGCTCTGAGAGGTTATTCCCTGCATTCTGGCTTATATAGTAAACAACACATGTATCTTGACTCCAAACTTTGCCTATAATTCAACGGTACCTTTTAATATTTTCAAGTAGGTTCTAACACACCACTTTAACACTCATATCAGCCAAAGATGACTTCTGAAGTGGTCTTGAGAACTGTCCATTTGCAGAGGAAGAGAAGACTTGTTTTTATTTATCACTGCAATGACTGGCTTGATAATCGAGCCAGTCATCCCAGTGGTAAATTATCCAAAATAGTCTTCTTGGTCAGCAAACGTTGCAAATGGACATTTTCTACGAGAAAATTTAAATTTTCTTGAACAAATTCAAGGGTTTAAATGCTTAGCCCTCATATCAGGCAAAAACTGCTTTTGCAGTGGTCTTGAAAGTGTCCATTTGCAGACCAAAAGAAGAATGTTTTTGAAAATGTACAACTGCAATCACTGGCTCAATACACGTGCATGTAAAGCAGAAATAACGCGTAGCATCTTTATTTCTAACGCGTAGTCTTTATTTCTAACGTGTAGCGTTTTTATTTCTGACGCATCTCGGTTTTATTATAAACGCGTGCAAATATATTTCACTGCATTATAAATTCTAAATGCGCCTGAATTTTGCCCATTTATAAACGCATTTATGTCCCATTTTTGTTCAGGAAACATGTTAAGTTATTTCTGAGCTGTACTGTATTGTGTTTTACCAGCGGTCACTGAGGATGATTGCTGGGTGCTGGGAGTCCATAGTGCTGGAGCGGATGGCCCCACTCTGGCGCTGGTGAACAAGTCCCAGGTGCACCATGATGAAGTCCTGTCCCTATGCGATGAGGGGGTGAGGGCAGCAATGAGTGCTGTCAATCACTTATCGCCTTCTTCAGTTGGTGTGGGCTGAAGCGGGGACAGGCAACCCTGTGCCACCTGTGGCGCTATCATGCGTGAATGATGGCTTGGTGCTGTTTCCATTACAAGCGTTTTCCGCGACGCGTTTACCGCGCGTGCGTGATTTTTTTATCGGCCATGTGTTATTTAATGCAAGTGTTTCCATTCCAAGCGTTTGACGCGCGTCTCGGAGCTATAGAACAGCGCTGTCATAATAAAATCGGTCGTGAGCCGATTTTTCATGCAGAAACGCAACAACGCCCGTCAGCCCGGTGTCTATTTGACTGAAATAATTGCATGTTCGGTCATTTCTGCTACACGTGTCGGTATGACAGACTCAAATCGAATTACTGAAAAATTGATAGAATTAGTTCGACAAAATGAAGGGTTATATAACCAATCCTTAAAAGAATATAAAGACAATATTTGGCGGAAGAACTGTTGGGTAAAGATTGCCAAATCTATGAACATCGAAGGTGTTTCTGGTGAGTTTATTGTACAATGATTATGCCAATTAATTCATATATATATATAGCCCCCTAGGCACGGATGACCCTCCTGCCAGGCTGCTCACATACCGGATGGAGGTGGTGTTGTTGATGATGCTGGTGAATCCTATATTATTGGGGTGGGGTTGGGGGTGGGGATGGTATTGGGGTTGTCGATGGATTAAGCCGGAAGATGTAACCTTTTTATTTAAATTGGGTGAACTCAAAGAAACGTTGATTGGCTGAATTGATGCATGTGTGCATTTGTGATAAATTCAGGCTATACCCATTTCTTATCGTAAGTTTAAATATAATTAATATGATTTGTTCTGGACCAATATGCGTATATGCGTTGTCATTCATCAACTGTATTAATTTAGCAGTGGTTCGTAAAGATTGGGACCTCAGAACATGTTTTAGAACCAAGGTAGTAGGCCAAGTCCTAAAACCACATCAATCTGTGTGTATATCAGTCCTCTGTGTGCGTCATGCTGTGCGTGCGTGAATACGTGTGTTTGCATGTGAGTACGTGTGCCCGTGTGTGTATGTGGGTGGGTGTGGATGGTGGGGTGGGGGGTGGAATTTATGTAGAATTTTGCCCATTTTCTCCCTAAAAATTAAAACGATGACTTGAAATTATATGTCAAAATAATGTTACAATATTGTGACATAGATATTCACATCCTGATTTTACTTTAATTGAAAAAAAAGGGTCGATGTTTCGATTTAATTAAATGCATATACTGCGAAATGGTGTGATGCACAGGGGCGCTTAGCCAGGCCTACATCACCATTATGGGAATATAGGCCTGGCTAGGGGCAATCTGTAAGATGTTGGTCTGGGCGAATGTCCTTTTCTCCATCCTTTATGGTCTTGTCTGTAAATGTTAGGCACAGAATGTGCGGCAAAATGGAAACACCAGAGAGACCGATTTAACAGAAGACAGGCTGTTATCAAGAGCAAAAAGAGCGGTGCTCCAGCCAAGGCAGTAAAGAAGGGGAAGTTTTATGATCAGATGTCTTTCCTCACGCCATATGTCATGCCTGCAAGGTATTTGTTTTTCAATGACATCATTTGTACGAAATGACAAAGCAAGATCAAACATAGACTGCAGACTCTCGCCCTCCCCCTTTTGCACCATTTTGTTGGATTTGGCGGACCCCCCCCCCCCCCCCCATATTGAGCTTGATGCCGGTTTGTGCCAAAATCGGCGGTATCCTAGTGTGGAATAACCCAGATTTGTGACCGAATTCTACTCCGGTCGTTACTTTGATCAAATCTGCATCAGGGTATTTTAATATAGACCATGACCAAACTCTGGCAATACTCTTACAGAATCAGCACATTTATGGTCTTGCAGTTTGAGAAAGATAGGATCAGTCGTTTCTTATCGCTACGTACAGTTAAAATTTACAAAGATCATGATCTTTTGCTTCACAATGCCAAACTTATCCCCAAATCCTGGACATATCGAAATAAATGCTTCAAAGTCACAGACAGACGTACGGACGGACGGGCGGGAGGGCGGGTGGGCGGGCGGGCGGGCGGGCTGACAGCCAGGTATGCAGGCAGGCAGGCAGACAGACAGACCTGATTACAATACCATCTTCCCCTTGCGTGGTCGATGGCAATTAATCAATACTATTTAAACGTCTCAGAAAACACATTGATTTGAGATTAGGATTATATAGAAGCTGTCATTCATCGATAAATTTTTTTTTAAGGACCGAGAGCAACATAAGCAATCCTGGATCCAAAACTAGTGATGACGATACTTGCGATGGCGATGGCAATGCAGAACCCGAAAGCACGATAGAGGACATGTGTTCTGATGATGGAAGTGGTGTGTCAGAATACACTCAAAATAATTCTGACAATATTGATGTAAGGTAAGCACACAATCAGTTAATGTAATCCCCTTTCAACAGCGCGGTTTTGCCAGGGGATTGTATCATATTTGTTAAACAGTTCCTTGAACTTATCTCTGGTTTCTATTGCCTCGGTTGTTCCCCGTGTGCCAAATTTTGATGTGGTACACAGACCCACACATTCATCGACATTGTACTCATCCAACAAATTGCTTATTGCCACTGTAGTTGTTTCCTTCTGAAGCATATTGTGTAGTACAACCGCAGCCTTTACGATTTTGATATGGGTATGTGGCATTACTGCTAGTTTAGTATGGAACACACGCCACCTTACCGCAAGTACACCGAATGCAGTCTCCACAATCCTACGAGCGCGAGTATGTCTGTAATTATAGACTTGTTGTTCAATACTGGTTCCTCTGCCAGGATATGGCCTCATTAGGTTTTGTTGTAGAGGGAAGGCCTCGTCGCCTACAATCACGTAAGGGATAGGTCCCAATTGCTCGCATCCTGGGACAAATTCAGGTGCTGGCAGGTGTAATTTATTCCGTGTCGACAGGGCCTTGCCTAGCGTACATTGTGAAAATGTTCCACCATCTGATTGCTTTCCATAAGCTCCTATGTCAATGTAGAGAAATTTTAAATTTGCATCTACTAGGGCCATGAGAACAGTTGAGAAAGTTGACTTATAATTGAAATAGAGTGATCCAGTATTCTTTGGAGCTACACTAACAATGTATTTGCCGTCAATGGCTCCCAAGCAATGTGTGTAGTTACATTTCAGCTCGAAATTTCTGGCAACTGTCTTCCACTCAGCTTCGCTGTTAGGGCATTTTAAGTATTGTGGTCCGAGAATGTCATATATGGCCTCGCATACTTCTGGTACTTTTGATACAGTAGTCGTTCCTACTCGATACTGGTTGGCAAGTGAATGATACGATTCTCCGGTTGCTAAAAACTTGACAATCAAGAACAATAATATAATGTAACCCCTTTTCATATGCTAAAGTTGGAAACATCAGTTCAATAGATTATTGAAAACTACTGCGGACATACAGACAAACACACAGAAAAACATACAGTGCCAAATGTAATGCCCTTTCTCCGCACCTTCATTGATCAAGGAAAATAAATAAATAAATAAATGCAATTTTTAATTTGTCTTTAATTCAGAACAGTGTCAACAAGCCAAGCAACGGTCAGACCGCCATCTCCATATACATCATCGAAAGCACCACCATCACAGGATGCTGCGGATTCTAAAGGCAAACTCCATCAAATCCTGTCGCCGACGAAGAAGCCAAAACAAACAACTCGGAAAAAGGAGGACAAATTTGATAAAATGATCTCGGATTTGTTTTCCGAAACACCTAATTCATCTGATAAACTCGAAAAGGCTATGGCCGCAATGGCTAAATCTGTACAAGAAACGCCACCAACTGATGACTCGGACACATTCTTTTTATGGATGTCGAGGCGTGTCAAGAAGCTAAATCCTGATACCCAAAACTTCATACAAGATGAAATTTTCGATCTTGTGCGCAAAGCGGAGCGTGGGCAAATTAGCATGACAAAGATGCCAGGTGTGCAGCAGGAAACGGTTCAGAGGCAGCTACCAGAGTACAGGAATGTCGCTGCTCCATCACATCAATTTCCATATCCCATTAATCAGGATACGACACCATATAGCCATGTATTCGGAGAGGCAATGCAAACGGGGCTTGGACAGAATTATGAAAACCGTTATTCAACTTATTAATACACAGCAGATTCTTTTCAAAAAAACGATCTTCATCATAATTACCATTGTGATTGAACGAACGAGTGAACGACTGAATGGGTATATGTATAGTGGCTGTAGTAGTAGTAGTAGTAGTAGTAGTAGTAGTAGTAGTAGTAGTAGTAGTAGTAGTAGTAGTAGTAGTAGTAGTAGCAGTAGCAGTAGTAGTACTAGTAGTACTAGTAGTAGTAGTAGTAGTAGTAGTAGTAGTAGTAGTAGTAGTAGTAGTAGTAGTAGTAGTAGTAGTAGTAGTAGTAGTAGTAGTAGTAGTAGTAGTAGTAGTAGTAGTAGTAGTAGTAGTAGTAATAGTAGTAAAACCATCAGCATCTTAAATATTACAAATTTGGTTATTGATATCAGTGAACTAACCTGAGGCATATTGCAAGTCTTTCATGGGGAGAGATAGGATCCCTACAAATCCTTTCCTTTGTGAGCCTCGCATCGTATTCTCTTACAACATAATAGAGCTGTTCTTTGCTTAGTCTGAAGTGCTGTTGAAACCGTTCATTGTCCAACTCTAGATCCTTAAAGAAATGATGAAATGTTCCATATTCTGGCCGCTTCTGATTGATGGGATGTACCCAGAATCTATGACGTCTTCTGCTCTGTAATTTCCTCTTGTACAGTAACAAAATTAATAATTTCCTTCGTTTATAGGTGAGCTTACAATATTCTGTCCTATATTCTACCATAAACTTAGATAGAGCTGGCGCCATCATATATACGTTGTGTGCTCTACAGCTAAATGCCAATCTGAGTTTTAGTGCCGATACACATGTCCCAGGGTAGATCTCATGATTTGCAGGGAAGAAATAAAAAAACAGCTCAACTGCATGCGTTTGTGCAAAATTTACGGCTCGTATGGAAACAAAAATGCGGTGCCGATGACGCCAGGCGGCTAACCGCGCGGCCAAAAACGCTTGTAATGGAAATGCACCTTTAGGCGTCAATGTGTCTATAGTGGGTGGAAGGCTCATGCGTTTCGTCGAGGCTTGGCGAGGTGTGATGTCAGACAGTCTGGTCCTAGGATGGTTATACCAGGGGTGCATGCCGGAGAGGTGGGATTTTCCACCACAAAATCTGTCTTTGGCACCAGTCTGGACTCCCGTACCAAGGGAGCCAGACAAGTTAGAAGCCATTCAAAACGAAGTGTCAGGTTTGCTTCGGAAGGGAGCAATAAAACCACCAAAACAGAACATTCCAGGCTTCTAGTCAAACATGTTCCTTGTTCCTAAGAGCACAGGGGGTGGTGACCCGTTCTCAATCTCGGGCCATTGAATTGGTTTATCCATATGCCTCGGTTTCAGATGGAAACTCCGAGGTCGGTAATGGCAGCATTGAGGAAGGGAATGAGGTGTGTATCGATCGATCTGAAAGATGCATATTTCCACATTCCAATGAACGGGAGTTGTCACAGGTTTCTGAGATTTGTATTTCAGAATCAGGTGTGGGAGTTTGTAGTCCTCCCATTTGGCCGGTCGACAGCTCCACGCGTTTTCACCAGAGTGGTCCTTGCAGTGACAGTGTTTCTCAGAAGAGCGAACGTGGCGCTTCACACCTACATAGACGATTGGCTTATCAAGGAAGACACGCCAGCCAAGTTAGAGGTGGATACAGCTCTGACTCTGAAGTTACTTTCAGATCTAGGCTGGATAGTCAACAAGGAGAAATCCGAGTTGACACCCACTCAACAGTTCGTTTATTTAGGAATGCGATTCGATCTCGAGGAGGGCAGGGTTTACCCGTCTTAGCCCAGAGTGGTGTCTCTGTTAGCCATCCTCAAGAGTTTTTGATTGGGAAACCACATTCAGGTGAGGCGGTTTCTTCAGATGCTGGGCATGATGGTCTCCATGGAGCAGGTAATCCCGTACGCTGGTCTGATGCGAAGACCTATCCAGTTGTATCTGATGTCTCTGTGGAAACAGAGAACAGAACCCCTGTCAAAACTGGTGCCAGTTTTGGAGCCATTAATGTCGCATCTTGTTTGGTGGAAAAGCGTCAGAATCTCCTAGTAGGAGTTTCACTGCACCTACCCCACCCCAGCCGTCCGTGTACATGGGTGCATCGCTAAAGGGATGGGTGCGTGCCTGGGAGAACACCAGGTCTCGAGCACATGGACTCTCCATGAGAGCCAGCTGCATATCAATCTGTCGGAAATGATGGCAGTGGAACTGGCGTTGGAAAGATTTCTTCCAAAAGTCAGGGGCAAGGCGGTATTGATATGGTCGGACAACTCGACAGTAGTATCATACATAAATCGCCAAGGCGGGACCAAGTCACCTACACTATGTATGGAGGTGTGGCACTTGATTCAATGGTGCAGGAATTACTCGGTTGTTTTGAAAGCAGCTCACATTCCTGGGCGATTGAACATTCTGGCGGATGCTTTGTCTCGGAGACAGAGGATTCTGCCAACAGAATGGTCTCTCAACCCTCCAGTTCTTCACAGGATATTCGAGCATTGGGGCAAACCCAACGTGGACTTTTTCGTCACAAAGGAAAATGCTCAAATCATGACTTATGTCTCGCCGATTCCAGATCCAAATGCCGTCGATACAGATGCTCTGGCGATAAGCTGGCGAGGGATGCACGCTTACGCGTACCCACCCACCATTCTTCTGCCGAAGATATTGGTGAAGATCAGAGAGGAACCATGCCTGGTCCTGCCAATAGCGCCATTTTGGCCCAGCAGGTGATGGTTCACGGATCTTCTGGATCTGCTGGTGGCCAATCCAGTGCAGTTACCCGAGATTCCGAACATAATCTTCCAGGCCAAGGGACGCTTCCTACACGAGCCTCCCGAAATGTTCAAATTGACTGCATGGATGTTATCAAACAACGTTCGCTTCCTACACGAGCCTCCCGAAGTGTTCAAATTGACTGCGTGGATGTTATCAACAACGTTCCACGTCGGAAGGTTTTTCTCGACAGGCTGCGAAATTCATTGCAGCTGCGAGAAGGAGGTCAACCTTCAAGTCTTATAACAACAAGGTTAACAAATTTGGAGAAGGTGTGAAGGAAAGGGTATTGATACCTTTCAATCCACTATTCAGTAAATAGCAGACTTTCTCTGTGAGCTGTTCTTTTCAGAACTAGCTCCTGTCACATTTGCTGGATACAAGGCAGCTTTGGTATAAGTTATCCCTTGTCTAGCCAACAGGGATAGTCCAGAGGTGGCCCAGTTAAATGTGATGGTGAAGGGAATGAGCAATCTCCGACCGAGACAACCGGTAGTCATTCCAGGCTGGAGTCCATCTTTAGTGCTTAATGTACTGGCCACGCACCCTTTCGAACCGTTGCGTTCGGCTAGTCGAAAGCATTTGACTCTAAAGGCGGTTTTCCTATTGGCAGCTTCCTCAGCAAGAAGGTGCAGTGAGATCTATGCACTTTCAGCAGAGAGCGACCGATTTATTCTCTCCGTAGAGGGTCTGTGTCTACTGCCAAGAGCAGAGTTTATGTCAAAGAATCAATCTTTGAAATACCCCGGCAAACCGATCATTATACCGAAACTAACTAGGTTTGATCGTGATGCCAGTGTATGGTGCCCAGTCCGTGCTTTGAATAAGTACAAAAAACGGACAGACTCGTTACGGTCGAATGATAGACATCTGTGGATCTGCAATAAGAAGCCATATGGTGCCGCATCCATGGATTCTATCTCTCGTTGGGTAGTCGAATGCATTCAGTCTATCCATGAGATTGCGACTGTGCACAAGGTGCAATGTGCAAGGGCACACGATGTTAGAGGAATAGCCGCCTCGACCGCCATTTACAATGGTGTTCCGTTAGAGGACATCATGGCTGTTGCACAATGGGACTGTGAGTCCTCTTTCACGGATTACTATATGAGGGATGTGTCAGACTCTGCCAATCCACTCGCGTTAGCTGTTTTGAAACGATAGTTAAATGGCCACACTGCTTTTCTCCCTTTTTGGCATTTGTAAAGCAAGAAGTAAGAGGCAGACATGGTCAAGCGAGAGGATGTCAACCAGATTGTGTCACTGATGGCCAGACAAGTGATTGGTTGAAGGCTCCACGTCTGGAATTAAATAATCAGGTGGTATTTCAAGATTGAGAGTTTTTTGTATTATGTGTGTATATCATGTTCATTCATCTTATATACTCATGCTCATTTCCAGGCTGATATATGCAAAGAGCAGTTAACCCTCTTAGCATATTTGTGTTTCAGGCGAGATGCATGTTCGTGAGTTCTCTCCCTCTTTCTTAGGAGAAAAAAAAGGGGGGGGGGGGGTGAAGGGGCAGTGATGTGAATGTGATTCGGTCCCTTTAACTTGATGGTCCTTTTAGGTCTCCGTTTGTCAAGTTTAAGTCTAAGCTCGTTCTCCAAGGGGCAAAAGTAGCAATTGATGGCTTGCCCCTTCCCACCAGGTTACTGTCTAAATCTGGTGTATATCAGAAGTAATAGAATGGTAAGTATTGATCAAAGGAGAATGAAAGAAATTTCAATTTCCCTTTCTCCAAGATCTAACAATACTTACCATTCTATTACGGACCCTGCCTCTCAGCCCCACGGAGGCAAGCCATGGGTATCTCTTGTTTTGTGGCTATGCAAACAATATGAGCTTCATGGCAAACAGGTACTCAGTCGTTTGGAGCCGGGTACCCGGTTCCAGGAGCCGGTAAAGCTTACTAAGTCTAGAGTCATATGGCCAGCTATCCAAGATAGCTTGTATCAGAAGTAATAGAATAGTAAGTATTGTTAGATCTCAGAGAAAGGGAAATTGAAATTTCCTTCAAGTCATTGCAACAAATGTGTTATGGTCAATATGTAATTACTGGTATATTTTTAGCAATATGACTCAAATTGTGGCATTGATACAATAAACCGTTCCAGTTTATCCATCCATCATATGACATCTTAATCAACTATGTGATATGTAGGATGACATCATAATCATTATACAGCATGAATGACTCTATTTAGTCCGTCTTAAACGCTTAGTAGTCCAACATTTTGTATGAATTGTAATGGCTTCTATTTAATAAACATTCTGTTGAATATTTTGAAACTAATTTGACTAGGCGCTGTTGCTATGGCAGCAACAGCACCCAGTCAAATTAGTTTCAAATGTTCAACAGCTCACCTGCATAGCTTTCTCAAAATTGATAGTCGGGGGTGTCATGGATCGATCGATCCCAACATGGGCTAAAGATGGGTGGAGCTTAGCTAGAGATGGGCGGGACATATCTAAAACTGGAAAGGTCAACTACAGTGACGGTTACAGGAATACCACCGGCCAGTGATGATGATAATTACAATAACAGTGATGGTAGTGATGATGATGATCATGATGTTACTGTCGGTCATGATAATGGTGGGGACGACGATGATGGTGGTGGTTGTTTTAATGATAATATTGATGATGACGTCGCCAATGTGAATAAACTCATGTCACATTAACATTGTCCTCACAGTAACAGTATGCCGCGGTCAGCGGTGTGTGTGTACAATTTGACGTCTATATCGGAGTCATTCGGCGGAGATTTCAAATATCAAGAAAACTCAAAAGCAGCATGGCACCGACGAGATAACCTAAAGCGCATACAACAGGTGAGTGGGAATGGACTATGGTAATCTTTGCTGATTTTTCCACTACTCACTCCACGTATGCAGAGTAGTTAGGTTTCATTTTTAAACAAACTTGCTGTAAGCTGTTGCTATTTTTGATAGCAACTACATTCAGAAATACTGCTTTAAGACTTACCCCTCTAGCACTCATATCAGCCAAAAATGGCTTCTGCAGTGGTGTTGAGAAATGCCCATTTGTAGACCAAGAGAAGACTTAACCGAGCCAGTCATTCCAGTGGTAAATTTTCAAAAAGAGTTCTTTTGGTCTGCAAATGGACATTTTCTATGAGAAAATTGAAATTTTCTTGAATAAATTCAAGGGCTAGAGAATTAAACATTATAAAGAGGAAACGAATTTGATCATATATTTTACTGTCATAGCGTTTCTTTTGTCATTACCTATGCTCAATATCGAGATATATATATCTTGTGACATTTCTACATTCACCGTGAAAATGTCATCGCATGAGCTCGTTACTTTAGATAATAATCATAATTATTTTCTCGCATACTAATGTTGTAATATTACAATTTTGTTCTTAAATTGCTCCGAGCATTACCTCATTCATAAGCATTTATGTCTTTAGATGTTGTCTAAAAGCTGATAGATGTCACTGGTTTTAGAACAGTGTATGCGTGTGTGAGTTTGTTTCAGAGGGCAGTTGGCAGAATTAATGTTGACTGGTAAAAACTAATTTCATCAGTCAAAAGAAAGCCTAGCATTTATTTATTTGGCAACAACATATGGTGGTTTTGAGAAATGTTCATTTGCAGGCCAAAGGAAGGCTATTTTGAAAATTTACCACTGGAATGACTGGCTGGATAACAAAACCATTCATTACAGTGATAAATTTTCACAAAGAATATTCTCTTTGCTGCAAATGGACATTTTCTTTGAGAAAATTTAACAAATTTATGGTTTACGGGGTTAGTGATGTCCAGCTATATAACCTGTTGCTAGCAATAATCCTTTCATATATTAGTGTGGTGTCCGAAATACAGACCCTTGCAAGCGGTCATTTTACATGGCGATGCATTTAGTGGACACTTAAAAGTATCAGTTATTGGACGAGGCGGTTCAACCTCTCAGCATCCATCCACTGCGTGTTGGTCACTCCCAGAGGTAAGAATAACAATTTCTCTAACTAACAATTATCAAACACAATCACGCTGATAAATTTGTGTACATATACATGTACATTTGGAAATCGCTTAGAAGAATGTGATAAAACTTTGTAGGCTATAGAGAGTAATAATTATGCAGAGCAGGATGACGAGGATAATGTGTGGTGGTAGTGAGGTTGTGAGTGGGGATGAGACTGTGTGGTGGTGGAGGTGATGGTGGTGGTGGTCTTTTTAGCTCACCTGGTTAGAATGGCCAAGTGAGCTTATGCGATGGCGACCGTCCGTCGCCTGTGTGTCATCCATCAACTTTTTCTTTAGACGACTTCTCAAGAACCACTAGGCCGATTTCAATTATATTTGGCAGGAAGCATCCCTAGGGCATAGAGATTCAAGTTTGTTCAAACGAAGGCGATCGGCCAAAATCAAAGATGGCCGCTGGCCAAACTGGCTGAATTTTAGAAACACTTTAAAAAATATTCTCCGAAACCGCTGGAGGAATTGATTCAAACCTCATAACACATCATCTGTGGCAACGGTAGACCCAAGTTTGTTCAAGGCAACCTGATTGGCCGATTTGCTTGGCGGCCAACTTGGATGACCTAGTTTCCCGAAAACGACTTCTCCCGAACAGCTGAAGTGATAGAGCTGAAATTTTTGTAAATATGCTTTGGGACCAAGGGCCTTTCAAGTTTGTTCAAGGGAAGTTTGTTCGTTAAAAAACATGGCCGCCATCAACCAATCAAAATTTAGCGTTTCTTGGTCATATTGGCTTTTTTGTATTTGATGTATTTTGATGGCGAAAATTGCTTTATATATGCTTATCAGTGTGGCTAGTTAAAATATCCCACTTTCGAGACTGTCGGGTAAACGGTTTTCGTGTCATCTTGGTTTGTTTTCCCGCCATAGTCTCCCATAGTAAAGCAATGGGACCATAGTAAAGCAATGGGGAATTCTTTAAACGACTTCTTCTCAAGAACCACTGGGCCGATTTCAATTATATTTGGGAGGAAGCATTCATAGGGCATAGAGATCTAAATTTGTTCAAATGAAGCGAATCGGTCAAAATCCAATATGGCCGCCAGCCAAAATGGCCGATTTTTAGAAACATTTAAAAATAATTTCTCAGAAACCGCAAGAAGAATTGATTCAATGCTCATAACACATCATCTATGGCAACGTTAGACCCAAGTTTGTTCAAGCCAACCTTATTGGCCTATTTGCTTGGAGGCCATCTTGGATGACGTCGTTTTCCCGAAAACGGCTTCGTTTCCCGAACCGCTGAAGGGATAGAGCTGAAATTTATGAAATATGCTTAGGGACCAAGGGCCATTCAAATTTGTTCAAAGGAATTTCGTACGTTAAAAAACATGGCCGGCATCAACCAATCAAAATTTAGCATTTGTTTGTCATATTGTTTTTTTTGTATTTGATGTATATTAATGGCGAAAATTGCTCTATATATGCTTATCAGAGTGGCGAGTTCAAATATGAGACTGTCGGATAAATGGTTTGGCTACAATCTTGGTTTGTTTTTCCGCCATAGGCTCCCATAGTAAAGCAATGGGCCCATAGTAAAGCAATGGGGAATTATTTAAACGAGTTCTTCTCTAGAACCCCTGGGCCGATTTCAATTATATTTGGCTGGAAGAATCCTTAGGGCAATGATATTCAAGTTTGTTCAAATGAAGCCGGTCGGACAATTTGGGTGGCGACCATCTTGGATGTTGTCCAGTTTTTAGAAAACTCATTAAATATGATCTAGGGCAACAACGGAAACAAGTTTGTTCAAGAGAACTTGATTGGCCAAATAGTTCGGCGGCCATCTTGGATGACCTAGTTTTTTCAAAAACGACTTCTCCAGAACCGATGGAAGGATCAGGCTGAACTTTGGGAGATTTGATTAGGGCCTAAGGGCCATTAAAATTTGTTCAAGGAAAGTTGATCCATAAAAAAATATGGCTGCCGTGGATCAATAAAAATGTAGCATATTTGGTCGCCATATTGAATTTTTTTATTTTGACGAATCTTGAAGCCGAATTTGGTTTTATATATGTGTTTAGGCATTCTGATTTCAGATTTGCCATTTTCGAAACTGTCGGATAAACGTTTTAGCGGCCATCATGGATCATTTTCCAACTAGAAACTCCCATGTACTAAAGCAATAGGAAATTTCAAGTGTGTTTGTCAGAAAACATAGTTAGGGCCTAGAGATATACGTTTGTTCAAATGCAGCTGGTCTGTAATTTGCCTGGCGGCCATCCTGGATTTTTGAAATGCCTTTAAAAATCTTCTTTTCCGAATCCGCATAGGGGATTTATTCAAAACTCATGACTTGTTATTTACGGAAACAGCTAAATCCAGTTTGTTCAATGGAACTCGATTGCCTAATGCTTTGGCAGTCATCTTGGATGACCTGGTTTTCATGAAAACAACTTCGTATCCAGAATTGCTGAACGGATTGGGCTGAAATTTGGGATATATGATAGGGGACTAAGGGCTGTTAAGTTTTGTTCAAAAGTAGTTGATACATAAACATGGCTTCTGTTTTCTTGTTATAATTCTGCTCAACTCTGTAGGGTTCTACTTATTGTTGATGGCCTTTCTGGTTGAAATGCCTATGATGCAGGTGAGCGATACAGGCCCCTTGGGCCTCTTGTTGTGATAAGGGAGATAATAAGATTCTTTTCATAGATTAGCATGGGGTTATCTCCCCTAACTGGAACTGTTAGCATAATATAATTTACTATATATCTTAATTATGATACAGACCACATAAGTTTAACCCTTTAACACTCAAGGTGACCAAGAAATGGATCAATCGAGCCCTGCACTCTGAATCTCAATTTCCAGAAAACTATACAGGTAAGCTGTTGAATATTTTGAAACTAATTTGGCTGGGTGCTCAACACCATCAAGTCAAATTAATTTCAAAATATTTAACAGAATGTTGATTAAATTAGGTTTGCACAATTTTTCGATTTAATCGTGAAGTTCGATTTATTTTCAAGATCGCGATTTGTACGATGCAATTGAGGAAAAATCGCAAAATCGTCAAAGCTGTCATGTTTGTTTAAAATCTGAAGTGTGTACATTTCCGTCGCATTTTAGCAGTACATGAGTACAATTATAATCGATTAGCGCCTGTGTTTATTGTGTTTATATCCCGCCGCTCCATGCACGTGTTGAATAATTACGAATCACAACACAAAGCTCTACGATAAACAAGCTAACAAGAGCGGTAACACCTTTGTCATTGACAAAACCAGCTAGTTACTCTGTCGAATCGCCATATAATTTTCTTTCTTTCCCTACAGACCCTGAGTCTGCGTGAAATACCAAGTATACACTTTGTTGCAGTGTTAGGCAATAATCACTGAACATAATTCTTTTTAATTCTAGATTTAGCAATTTCAGGATGTGTAATAATTTTTCCTTTATGATTTGGATGTCATGTCTAATTAAAGAAAATAATAAAGCAAAAGCATTCCAGATTGTTGTATTTTGAACTCGGCGTTCTGTTGATTACTCTTAAATGTAAATCTTACATTCTGAAAGCAACTATAAACTGCACTATAGGACGAGTTTATGCCGTTACTCTCATAGCTACTCAAAGCTACCGTCCTATGCATGTGGGTTGCGCAGTATCTCCGCGGTACTAATATTAGCGTCTTCGCGCTACTAGGGTAATGACTAAACTCTTCCTACAAAGGGAGGCTATAAGCGGAAGCTGATACTAGGGCTGGGCCGTTTGGCCTAAAAAAAAAACCGGTGACGGTATCACTAATTAAACCGGTATTAACGAAATACCGGTTTAAGGGGTTAGAATGATAGAAAATAATTTGAAATATGAAAATATGCCGTTTTCATTAGCTACAGTACACGTCTTTTGCGATTTGACAACTGACGTAAATTGCCATGAAATTAGAACGGTAACTACGTACGATTGCTCACTTCGACGCTATCTATCTCAAAATAGTAGTTAAAATAAATAAAATAAATAGTCTAGTTCATGTGATGTCGTGAAAATAACACTCTAACCACTAAAATGTTGATTTCACTTCAAGAGTATACTTACCTCCCTAATACTCTTTGATATTGCTAAATATCGGCTTTCACTCAATAAACACTCAGAATAAAAACAGTTAGGTGCCCCTACTGGGCAGGGAGTCAGAGTGCAGTCCGGCGGATGCCAGCCCCACCATCGCGCATGCGCAGACTAGCACTTCCTCTTTGCTAATTTATTGGCAGAGGGTGTACACATGCTTTTGTGCTCAAAGCTTTTCCAAGCCTTTTTCAAGTCTTTTTAAGTGTTTATTAGAAGTCTAGAACACCTGTAAAGATGGCAGATATAGTTACTTCGTCAGAGGAGGGGCCAGGATCTATCCATCAGGTGACTTCTATTATATTTTAGCCAGTTTTTCCCGGTGTAATGTGTTTCCGGGACTCGCGTTTATCGTGATAAGCGCCTAGTATAGTTGTTTTATGTCAACAAGGTGCTATATAATACTAATCTCTCTTTGTGTTTATGTCCACAGGTATCTGTCTGGATATGTATGGGACATCACATCAACAGAGGGTGTGTTTCTCTCCACCAAGGTTCCATTTCCTACTAATACTGTTAGGTTATCTAACCAAAAAGTGTATGTCCAGTGACTCGGAGGCCTCGTAAGAAGGTCTTCTCACTTTGCCCTCTTGATCCAATTCCTTCCCCCTAAGGTGGAGAGAGTTAAGAGGTCATAGTCTTGGTGGAGTGTTCCAGTTCATCACATTGGATGGTTTGTCTATACAAAGAGTCAGGTATTCTAGTTAATGATATGAGGTGATGATAATTATGTAAACTATAAATTGCCACTATTATCATTGTGTATCTGATGTTTGTGTAGTCTGAATATCTATCCTGAATAGTTAGATGTTCTGGTTATGAATACAATTCGTCCTTACACCTGGATGTTTGTTTTCGGATCGATTTAATTTCTGTCTTGAAATAATGACGTCATAATCAGACTTGCTCTTTATTAACAATTAAAGTTTTGCCCAACGCTGGTTTTCTCATATGAATAGTGATCTTTATGATCAGTTTCCCTCTCTTTTATTTTTGGTTTTGAGTTTCTAACCTTAACTAAAATACTCATTGTCCTCGTCTACTGTCCTGTTTCAGAGACCTGGTTGCCCGTCCTGTGGTCGCTTCCTGAAGGAGAAGTTTATACCACACCTTTGTTTCCAATGTAGCTCCTGTGGGCCATTACTTAATTGTGATGTCTGTAAGCATTGGGGGGGGGGCGAACTAATGAAGGAGTTTTTATGCTTACAGGCGAAGGACAAGGTTGCGGAGGAAGAGAGGAAGATGAAACGAGAGGTTGTGAGTAAAAAGGGTAAGAGGAAGGCCTCGTCCTCAGTGGACATGGAGGCCTTCCGTAGTGAGATGTTGGGAGAGATGAAGAGGACAATAAAGGATTTGGTACCAGAGTTGCTCCGTGCATGCTTCATGGACCAAGTCCTTTGTTGTCCTCGTCATCTGCTTCGGAGCAGATAATCCTCGCCCCTGAATCGACTTTCCTTAGGTCGTTACCAGTTTTAGACGATTCAGTGGTGGCCCCCATAAGAGGGGGCGTTCCACGACATTGGCAGCAGGCTTGCCGCGCCGGTGGTCCGTGGACGGTTGTCGCTGGAACCTGCTGGCTGCTTATCAGCCCAGGGGTATCTGCACGCCGCAGGTGCCAGTATCTCCTATGGCACCTTTCTTGGCCGGTCCGGGTTAGCTGTCTTTGCTGACCCGGAGTCTAATCTTTCTGGCCAGGAAGAAGAGGATTATCTGCTGGGTTCCCCTTCTGAAGCCGTGGCCATGGATTTTGACGTCTGTGCATCCATCGCGGGGAATACAGGCGACATGATCCAGGGTTCTACTCACGCAGGAGTAGAATTCACGGCTCAGGTGGCCCTGGTTGGATCTGATGGTCAGTTATTCTGCATACCTTGGCTTGCCGAGAGTGTTGCTGGTGCTGGCCGGGGCCGTGGTGTGGCAGTATCTGCCCTCACGCTCTACCATATGGCACCTGCTCCTGGACAAGCCAGTCAGATTAACATGCCTGATCTTTCGGGCCCGCATGTGTTCTCTGGCTTGCCAGGAGTGTCAGCATATCCAACGTCAAGCTCGACTGCGTTAGCTCAGGAGGAAGACGAAGGCCCTCGTCTAGTAGAGCTTTCGCAGTTAGCCACGGAGGAGGATTGGTCTGACGCTTGTCAATGGCTGATAAGTGTCAGGCCATACCTTCCCGTGGAGCAGTCGGCTAGACAGCGAGACCACAGGCCGTGGTTAGCTGGAAAGTCGACTGTTAGCGCCATGCCATCTCTGCTGCTAGCAGAGCATATCGTTGATATGTTCTCAGCGGCGGAGACGTCCATCAAGGCGAATGGGCGTCTCGCGAAGGCCCCTCACGAGGTCGCAAGGCGCTGCCGCATCGTACCCGTGGACTACCAGAGGTACGGTGTGGTACCTAAGCCTAGCGTGGATGACCGCGCGGCTTTACGTGAGGATACGTGGCCAGGCTCCCGTTCTGACACGGGAGCCTTGTGTTCGAATGCGCTGCGTTCGGCCAATGCCACGTTGCGTGATGCGGAGGAGAGTTGGAGAGCGTCTATTGCTGCGCTTTCTCACGTCTCCCAGCTGTTACAGGGGGTAGTAACAGCATCCACATCACGCCAGCCGATCCATGTCACAGTCAAGAGAGCCATCCAGGATGGTATCAACCTGGCTCTGGACTGCATGACTCGGGCGGTGACCAGAAGTGTCCGGGCGAGGCGCACGTTTGCGTTAGATAACCTGTGCCCGTTCCAGGACCTGTACAATAGGCTTCTGCATACGCCTATGGCAGGTCCTGGTCTCTTTGGAGGTGAGGGATGTAGGCACCTCCAGGAGACGGTCACACTGGTCAACAACCAGAGGGTGCTGCGTGAACAGTTTGAGGTGCTCCGTAGGGAGCGCCTTCGCGCTGCACCGCCTGCGTACCATCCCCTGCAGGCTCGAGGTGGAGGTGGCCATATCAGAGGCCAGCCACCATCGCAGCGTCGGCCTTAAGCTTCTACCTAGGATTAATTTCTTGGCTAAAAATCAGTCCTTTAAATATCCAGGTCAACCTATTTTTTTGCCAGCTTTAACTAGATATGATCCTGATTCTAAAGCATGGTGTCCCGTCCGAGCGCTGATCCGGTACAAACAACGTACTCAGGAGTAGCGGACGGACCAGTCGGCGTTATGGTTGTCATATATTGAACCCCATGGCAGGGCGTCTAAGGACACCATTTCCAGGTGGATTGTAGAATGTATTCAGTTTTGTCATAAATCCGCCACCGGTAAGCAAGTTGATATGGCCAAGGCTCACAGTGTCCGGGGCGTAGTGGCTTCCAGTGCCCTATTTAATGAGGTCCATGTGGATGTCGGTTGCTCAGTGGCACTGTGAGTCAAGTTTTGCAGACCATTATCTCCGTGACACCTCTAATCCTCTCGCCGTATCGATTTTGAAAAGATATTCAGGTGTACTTTTTTATGAGGTTTCCTCATTGCTTGTATATATCACAATTAATTAATGGGAACAACCACTTTTTGACACGAGAGAGTTGATACTTACCTCCCTAATACGGACCCGGCCTCTCCACCCCGCAGAGGCTCGGTCTTCAGGCTCTTAATAGTTGCATGTGTGTCAGCCAATAAATTAGTCAGAGGAAGTGCTAGTCTGTGCATGCGCGGTGGTGGGGCTGGCATCCGCCGGACTGCACTCTGACTCCCTGCCCAGTAGGGGCACCTAGCTGTTTTTATTCTGAGTGTTTATTGAGTGAAAGCCGATATTTAGCAATATCAAAGAGTATTAGGGAGGTAAGTATCAACTCTCTCGTGAAAAAAGAAATCCGTGATTTCGTTTATTTTCAACACTGTTATTTAGTAACTATTTTCGAAAGCGTAGTAAAATCTAACGCGTGTAAGTGGGAACCCGGATATGAGAGCGAGTTTAGGCTCTTAGTACTGCACATACGGTTAGAGTTCGTATAACCACCTACAGTATGATCTAGTCTAGTAAGTTATGTGTTTGTATTTGAGTACTCTGTATTTAGTAATACTCCTCAATAAACTGTTGTTCAAGTGGGTGAATGTCATTCAGCACGTAACTAAAGAGTAGTCATTTCCCGGAAATCGCGCCTCAAGAATTCTCACAAAAAATGTGTTTGACTATTTTTCGAGGTTCATATGTCATATAATAAAGAGATTATGATAATTTGACAACATAAACGCAATGATTCGTGAATCTGGCTTAAATCTACTTAAATCAACACTCCGTACTTGAAGATATACGAAGACGAAAAAGACCGGGCCGTAAAACAAAACGATGTGATTCTAATGCCTATCGAGCAGAAAAGTCGCGTGATAAAAAATACTACGAATTTCATTCATAAAATCGATAGTAGTGAATATCCCGGCGGAAGAATTTGTTAACAACCAATCACATTGCGCCTGCTCGTATTTGAGAGGCTAAGAGGTGTATTTTACTTTAACTACTCTGCCAACGTAAGAATCGACTTAATCATTTTCATTTCTCGGGTGTTCAAGCAATTTGTCTCGTATGCCGTGATGGATCATTTTATGTTTGTCGAAATCTAAGGGAAATAATGATTTGTTTGGATTGGGAGTTCATTGTATAGCGTCGTTGTTTTCGCAGCCAGTTTCTTGATTTCTTTTGTATCATGTCACATTTGGAATCCTAATTAAACATAGTACACACTCGAATTGAAAAAAGGATTATTTGTTGCAAAGAAGAAATGTAGATTTTCAAATTATTCAATCTTACATTGAACCCGCTGAGCTTACGTCATGTAAAATTCATTGCTGGCAAATCAAATCATATATGCCGAGGGTCGTCCTCGGCCAATTTGTTGGGATTTTACCAACACCCTTGCTTTCCCACGGCTAATAGTTATAGATGACTGTATTTTATGTCTCTAGTAGCAAATGGTTACACTAGATGATAATATTAAACTGCAAGTCGAGAACAAACTGGTTTAGGACAGTCACCAGATTTTGCGCAATGGCGATCTTACGGTCAGTTTTTCGGTTGTTTAATTTCGTAATGGTTTTAAAACCGTCGCCATAAAAAACCGTGAGATGGTGTGAAACCGGTATACCGCCCAGCCCTAGCTGATACGATTTATATTTTTTCTCGACGACATTTTATGTCAAATTTTGATGAAATAAACGATGTTTATTAAAGTATACACAATATTTATGTGGTCCCAATTAAAAATTTTACTCCCCCCTGCCCCCCCCCCCCCGATGATGGATATAAGGTATACATTAAGCATAGATGTATGATGGTAAGAATTTGTCGCACGAAATTGTGTTCTAATTTCGTGCTATTTTTGCATCATTTATTTAAACTTTTTCTAGAATTGTCAAGTCCTAGATTTCATAACTTGCCACGTTACCCCGGTTTATACTTTTGGGAATTTGTACCTATGATTTAATAGAAAATCACGATTTTAAAAATAAAATTGATAGCGATGTTTCAAGGCAAAAATTGTGCAAGCCTAAATTAAATATCAAAGACATACAATTCGTACAACTTGCCAGACTAGTAATCATTTATGACGGACTAAATTGCGTCATCCATGGCGCGATTGATTATGATGTCAACTTACATGTGGTGTAGTTGATTATGACATCATATGATTGCCTGAGAAACTTGTTTCTTCATTGATTGATGCATGCAGTCAACCCTGGCTATAGCGATCACTGTATACATGTACAATGAAAACATGTCCACTAAATGCAGGTGGATACAAGTCATTCATTATGCTTATGATCCTTTGGATGGAGATATGATGATTCATTATTACGACCACCTGTGTTAAAGAACCAGCAACATTGGACCCATAATCCACTGGCCACTAAAGACAGGTTTAACCCTTAGGCCTCAAATTTTTTCACAAAAATTGTAATATTCTCCTAGAAAATGTCGATTTGCCGACAAAAGAAAAATATTTTTTTAAATGTCCCACTGGAATAACTGACTCGGTTATCGAGCCAGTCATTCCAGTAATAAATTTTCAAAGATACTCTTCTCTTGTTCTGCAAATGGGCATTTTTCAAGACCACTACAGATGCCTAATTTGTGTTAAATGATTAACTGTTATTTATGTGTTTGCTATTTCAGATCCTGACTTTGTATCGACAAAAGATATTGGTGATTTTATTTATTTTTTCTTCCGTGAAGCAGTTATTGAATATATTAATTGTGGAAAAGTTAGTTAGAATCAAATTACAAACTCACTACGCATGCACGCACGCACACTCATGCATTCCCGCACACTCAGAGACAAATAGATATTCATACACAGATCTGCATGGACACACATCCATGCACACATGCACTCACACTGCAACACAATATAAGCAATCATGCACGTATATATGCACACAGTTAAGTATATGCATACATGCATGCATTCAGGCATGCAGACATGTACACACGCACGCACGAATGCACACGCACGCACGCTTGAACGCACGCGCACATGCATGAGTGAATGACACACGCATGTGCAGGCATGCACACAGGCATGCACACACACGCGCGTACTCACGCACGCACACATGTGCACATGCCAACACACACACGCATGACCACACACACTCACGCGCACGCACCCACATACACACTAGCAGATATACACATTGTTTTTGTCTTTAATATTTTGGTTACATTAAAGCAATTATAACATACATGTTAATTAAATGGATAGAAAAACAGACGGACGAAAAAGATTTGTAAATCATGGATATAAAAGCAATTAAATTGAGTGCCGGTTGAATAGAAAAAAATTGTATTTTAATTCGGAATTTTTTTCTGTTTTTCGGAAAGTTTACTCGAGGATAGCGCGTTTATGTAAAGTGAGTATAAAATCTATCTTTTCTCAACGATAGAGATACATGTAGTTAAATTTGTGGTAGCAATAATAATAATAATAATAATAATAATAATACTAATAATAATAATAATAACAATAATAATAATTTCATAATTAATCTATTAAGTGTATCTCCAAATATCATGTTGCAGACTGACAAAGGAGGTAACTTCTTGCTCGAGGATAATTGGACAACATTTTTAAAAGTGAGATTAAATTGCTCAATTCCCGGCGAGTATCCATTTTACTTCACGAGATTCAAAGTACATTCTATCTGGAGGAGGCACAGTTATTCTACGCTATATTTACAACACCAGGTTATGTCTATAATAATAATAATAATAATAATAATAATAATAATAATAATAATAATAATAATAATAATTTTAACTGTTTGTAATAATATTCTTTATTGCTTATTTTTGACAGAGGAAGGGATCTTATATTTGTTGTCGAAATGTCAATTCTCCTTCGGTCAATACTTACTATTCTATTACTTCTGATACAAGCTATCTTGGATAGCTGGCCCTAGGACTCTAGACGTAGTAAGTTTTAGCGGCTCCTGGAACCGGTTACCCGGCTCCAAACAACCGAGGACCCGTATGCCATGAAGCTCATTCTTGTTTGCATAGCAACAAGAGCTACATGCTTTTTGCAGTTGGAAGTGTCTTAGCTTTTCTTAAAGTTTTCTAAGTCATTTTTTCTGTGATTGTGATAGCTTAGTTTTCACATCATGAGAACATACTTACCTCTCTAACAGTCTCGATATACTAGTATATCGGCTCTAAATTCAATAATATTCAGAATTATAAAAAGTTAGGTGCCCCTAATGGGCAGGTGGAAGTACACAGTCATGCACATGACAGACACCACCCACTGCGCATACGCATACCGGTCCTTCCGTTTTCTAATATATTGACTGAGAAGCAACATGTGAAAATCTTCACAGGCTCTTTATCTGAAAATTCTCTAGAACAAAATCATCCCAATCCATCATGGCTGATGCTAAAGAATTGGAGGAGTCCTCCTCATCATCCACTAAGGTGATATTGTTCCATATATTTATCTAAGACTTGTAACTTTTATTTGTTACCGGTTTTCGTCGCGGCCGTTTCGGCGGTACCGCATTTTCAGGCGCTGGGAATCATTGTTAAATTTTTTTCCCAGCGCTTAGGGCTAATAATCTCTTGCGCTTTGTGCTTACAGGTTTGTCTTATGCTTGAATAAGGATTCCTGTTCTTCTCTCAAAGGTTGTTCACGTCTCTTTTTTTACTTATCATCGTGATATGTCTACGGGTTGGAGATATATTAAATTAATAAAGGAAAAATTTCCTTCCTTTTGCCCCATCCCCCCTCATCAGTTCTTCTGGAAGAGGAGTCTCGGTGGATGGATGGACGTGTTCTCCTGCACAAGAGGATGGTTGCCTATGCTCACGCTAAGGGACTTTATTAATTATGGCACAATTATTTGAAAATAATCACAATTTTCTGCTGCCTTTTGTTATTGCACTATATTCTCTCTTGTGTGTGCATGGATTCTCGAATATATATAATTTGATATTATATTATTCGGGAGGTATGAATGTCTTTAATATCTAGATATTTCTTGCATTCTTTTCTGACATCCCCTCTCCTTGAAGGAGCTTTTGCATTGAGGTTTGATGTCATAATCAACCAGAGTTTTTTCTCTTTCCTTGATGTCATAATCTTAGTTTAGAGAAGTCTGTGATGGGTTCATCACCCTTTATTATGATGGTGGAGAGATATCTAGATAGTCATAATCTTTCTCTCTCTCTTTCTTAATTTGGGACCCTGGTTGTGATTGGTTTTTATTAACTAGAGAAGTCAGCTGTCCCGTCAGGGTTGTCTGTTATAAAAGTCGACGTCTTCTCTCGAGTTTGTTCTTGTTTTGTACTAATAGTCAATTAACAAGGCTTTGCAAACTATAATACTCATTGTCTTTGTATCCCTTCCCTTTTCAGAAATGTCCATTTCACTTCAAGTATATACTTACCTCCCTAATACTCTTTGATATTGCTAAATATCGGCTTTCTCTTAATAAAACACTCAGATTTAAAAAGAAATGTGCCCCTTATGGGCAGGTAGTCAGAAGTCAGTCAGGCGGATGCCAGCCCACCACCGCGCATGCACCGACTAGTACTTCCTCTTTGCTAATTTATTGGCAAAGGGTTCACACATGTTTCATGCTTAAAGCTTTTCTGAGCTGTTTAAGTCGTTTAATTAATATATTAGAAGTGTTTTATCAACCTGGAGTGATGCCAGATCGGATTAATTCGCCGGAGGAGCGCCCAGGACCTAGCCATCATGTGACTTCTAGTATATTTTAGCCAGTTTATCCCGTTGTAATGTGGTTCGGGGACTCGCGTTTATCATAATAAGCGCCTAAAATAAATATTTTATTTCTAAATGGCGCTATGAAATCCTAATCTCTCTTTGTGTTTATGTCCACAGGTATCTACCTACGGTTTTCTAGGACATCACATTATCAGAGAGTTGGTTTTTCTCTCCACCAAGGTTCCATTTCCTACTAACATTGTTAGGTTATCTAACCAAAAATTATGCCCAGTGAGTTGGAGGCCTCGGATGAAGGTCTTCTCACTTTGCCCTCTTGGTCCACTTCCTTCCCCCTAAAGTGGAGAGAGTTAAGAGGTCATAATGTTGGTGGAACGTCCGGTTCATCAGATCAGATGGTTTGTCTATGCTAAAGAGTCAGGTACTCTAGTTATGATATGAGGCTTTCCAATTATATTTGAAAATATTTTTAAAATCTTACTGCCATTTATCATTGTTTATCTGATGTGTGTATAGTCTGTATACACTATCCTGTCTAGTTAGGATGTGCTGGATATGATTACAATTCGTCCTTACACCTGGAGGTTTTGTTGCGGATCGATTTAACTTCTTATTCTTGAAGTTTTGATGTCATAATCAGCCTTGCGCCTTACTGTCAGTTAAATGTTTTGTCCAACGCTGATTTATTAGTATTAGCTTGAGTCTTTATGGCCCCTTCCTCCTTGTTTATTTCGTGTTGAGTTTTAATTCAATATATGTAATACTCATTGTCTTCGTCCTCTGGTGTGTTTCAGAGGCCTGGTTGTCCTTCATGTGGTAGGATGGATAAGTTCTTCCCCCATTTATGCTTCCAGTGCATCCCATGTGGGCCATTGCTTAAATGTGAGATCTGTAAAAAGTGTGGGGATGGGGAGCTAATGTCTGAATTTCTATCATTGCAGACCAGGGAGAAGGCTCCAGAGGAGGAGAAGAAACTTAAGAAAGCGGCTTCTGGTAAGAAGGGTAAGAGGAAGGCCTCGTCCGCTATGGATATGGAGGCCTTCCGTATTGAGATGATGGGAGAGATGAAGAGGACAATTAAAGATTTGGTCCCAGAGTTGCTTCGTGGCATGCTTCCTGGTCCAAATCTTTCGTTGTCCTCTTCATCTGCTCCGGAGCAGATAATCCCCGCCTCTGAATCGGTACTATTTAGGGACATCAGTTTTCGACCATGATTCAGAGGTGGCCCTAATAGAGGGTGAAATCCACGGTAAGAACACTGGCAGCAGGCTTGCCGCGCCGGTTGTTCGTGGTCAGGTGTCGCTGGAACCTGCCTGCTTATCAGGCCAGGATTATCCGCACCCTCCAGGTACCAGTTCCTCCTATGGTACCTCCTGGCCAGTCCGGGTTAGCATTCTTTGCTAACCTGGAGTCTAATCTTTCTGGCCAGGAAGAAGAGGATTATCTGCTGGGTTCTCCTTCTGGCGCCGTGGCCATGGACATTGACATACGTGCACCCCCCGCGGGGACCATGGGCGACATTGTCCACGGTACTACTCACGCCTGTTGTTTCAGGCCCGCATGCTTTCTCTGGTTTGCCAGGCGTATCAGTTCCTCCAGCCACATACATACCTGTGATTGCTCAGGAGGATGACGAAGGCCCTCGTCCTGTAGAACATTCACAGGTGGCCACGGAGGAAGACTGGTCTGACGCTTGTCAGTGGCTAATCAACGTCAGGCCAGATCTTGCCGTGGATCAGTCGGCCAGTCAACGGGACCAGCGCCCGTGGCTGGCAGGAAAGCCGACTGTTACCGCTATGCCATCTTTGCCGTTAGCTGATCATATTGTTGATACGTTCACTGCGGCGGAGGCGTCCATTAAGGCACATGGACGTTTAGCGAAGGCCCCGCGCGAAGTGGCAAAGCCGTGCCGTATTAAAGCTGATCAATATCAGCTATACGGTGTAGTACCGAAGCCAAGCACGGATGACCGTGCTGCGCTGGGTGAAGGTACACGGCCAGGTTCCCGGTCTGACACGGGAGCACTGTGTTCGAACGTTTTGCGTTCGGCTAACACCGCATTACGTGATGCGGAAGAGAGTTCGAGGGCGTCTATTTCAGCGCTTTCGCATGTCTCACAGTTGTTACAAGGGGTAGTAACGGCATCCGCATTACGTCAGCATAGTCCGGTGACTGTCCAGAGAGCCATCCAAGATGGAATTAACTTGGCTTTGGACTGTTTAACCCAGTCTGTAACCAGGAGTGTCCGGGCGAGGCGCACGTTTGCTCTTGACAACTTGTGCCCGTCCCAGGATTTGTATAATTGGCTGCTGCGTATGCCTATGACAGGTCCTGGTCTCTTTGGAGGTGAGGGATGTAAGCATCTCCAGGAGACGGTTACCCTGGTCAATAACCAGAGGGCATTACGTGAGCAATTTGAAGCGCTCCGTAGAGAGCGCATTCGCGCAACTCCCCCTGCGTATCATCCCCTGCAGGCTCGAGGTGGCGGTGGCCAGGTCAGAGGCCAGCCACCGGCGCAGCGTTGGCAACGGCCGCGTGCGCTTCAGCCAGCAGCAAGGTGGGGGGGGGGGGAGCAGCCAGCCATGCAGCCACCCGCGCACCGTGGTGCGCGCGGTGCAGGCCATGGTGCGCGAGGATCTGGTCGTGGTAATCGTACCTGACAGGGTGATTACCACAGTAAGAGCTACCCCAGTGCATCTGCACAAGGAGACAGTGCCACTCTTGCGCTTCTTATGTCCACCTCTCTCCCTAGGTGGACCAGTGGGAGGTCGATTGGCCAACCACATGCAAGAGTGGGAACGGTTGACTCAGGACCGTTTAGTCTTTGCGATGGCTTTCAGTCGGGTATCATCCCGACTGGATAACAGGCCCACCATCACGACTGTTTCTGGTGCCGGTCTGGACTCAAATTCCAAGAGATCCAGATCAGCGGTTGTGTATAGAGGACGAAATAAATTCCCTCATACTCAAGCAAGCAATTCAACCGGCGCAAATTGCCGGGTCTTCTATTCAACCGTGTTCTTGGTAACGACACGCACTGGAGATTGGAGACCAATTCTCAATCTCAAGGCATTGAACAAGTTCATAGACACAACCAGTTTCAAGATGGAAACTGTGAGATCGGTGTTGGCAGGGTTGGAGAAGGGAATGTGGACAGCTTCAATAGATTTGAAGGATGCTTATTTCCACATGCCAATAGTGAGGAGTTTCCGTTGCTTCCTGTGATTTGCATTCCAGGGCAGACAGTGGAGATTTCAGGGTGTTACCCTTCGGAATTTCTACGGCTCCTCGGGTCTTCACCAGGGTGGTTCTTGCGATAACAGCATACCTCCGCAGGAGAAGCATAGCAGTCCACATGTACATAGACGACTGGCTGTTAAAAGAACACAACCAGGAAAGTTTATCAGCAAATCTGGAGATAGTTTTGAAAACTCTCACAGATTTAGGATGGATAATAAATTTTCAAAAATCAGAGCTGACTCCATGCCAGCTTTGTTTACCTGGGAATGTTCTTCGATCTGGAGATAGGATATGTTTATCCTACTCAAGAGAGGGTACAGATACTCATCTCAGTAATACAGTCAGTGTGCAACAGTCGTCATGTCCTGGCACGGGTTTATCTGAGAATGCTGGGATTGATGGTTTCTCTGGAACGAGTCATTCCTCAGGCGGACTTACGCAGGCGGCCGATCCAGTTATTTCTCATGACACAATGGACCCAGAGTACAGGTTCACTGGCCTCAAGCGTTTCAGTGTTGGAGCCTCTAATTCATCACCTTCAATGGTGGTTGAAGACAGAGAATCTCCTGGCAGGGGTAATGCTAACCCCTCCTCACCCTCAGTTAACGATGTATACAGATGCATCGATGGAGGGGTGGGGAGCTTGCCTGGAAGAATCTACGATACAGGGCTTTGGAATCTGGAACAGTCAAAGGAACATATCAATATACTGGAATTACGAGTAGTAGTCCTGGGACTGGAACATTTCTTACAGAAAGTTCAGGGCAAGAGTGTCCTAATTCGATCAGACAACTCAACAGTAGTGAGTTACATAAACCGCCAGGGCGGAACGAAGTCGCCCAGTCTCTGTATGATGACTTGGAAACTGCTTTGTTGGTGCCTGGATCACAGGATTACCTTGAAGGAAGTTCATATTCCGGGAAGGTTAAGTCTGTTAGCAGACTCATTCAGCCGAAGGATGAGTGTTTTACCTACGGAATGGCAACTAAATCAATGTGTGGCGGATCGTCTGCTCGACCACTGGGGGAAAACCAACATAGATTTATTCGCAACGAAGAAGAATGCGAAGATGACGACGTACGTCTCTCCGATTCCGGATCCAAGCGGTTTCGCAACAGGTGCGTTAGCTATCAGCTGGGTGGGAATGTATGCATACGCATTCCCTCCAGCAATCCTGATTCCAAAAAGTCTTCAGAAAATCAGACAGGAGGAGTGCCAAGTGATTCTGATCGCCCCAAATTAGCCAAGCCGATCATCGTATGTGGATCTGCTGGACCTTCGGGTCTGCAATCCGGTTCCTCTGCCTCTGATGGGAAATATTATCTTCCAGGGCAAGAACCTTCACAACAATCCGTCAATGTTCCAATTGACTGCGTGGATGTTGTCAAGGAATCTAGAATTAAGGAGGGCTTTTCTGAGCAAGCAGCCATGTTCATGGCAAAAGCCAGGAGGGGGTCAACCTCCAGAGCATAAATTATAAAATCAACAGATTTGCAGAATGGTGCTCAAAAAGATGTATTAATCCAATGGGTTCATCTATTCAGGTAGTAGCCGATTTCCTCTGTCACCTGTATGATGCCTATAGCCTCAAGCCTAACTATATTGCTGGCTATAAGTCAGCTTTAATGACAGTTATCCCTTGCTTGGCTAATAGGGGAAGTGATGAAGTAAATACATGACATACTTTAATCAAAGGCATGGGCAATCTAAGACCAAGGAATCCCCCAGTGATTCCGTCTTGGAGTTTATCACTAGTGCTTCAGGTGCTAGCTGATAGGCCGTTTGAACCACTAAGCTCCATTTCTATGAAAATCTTGACGCTTAAAACTGTATTTTTAATTGCTGCGGCCTCGGCTAGGCGTAGGAGTGAGATTCATGCCTTGTCAGCCGAGGTAGACCGTTCTGTGGTTACAGGGGAAGGCCTTAGGCGCTTCTAACCAGGATACATTTCATGGCGAAGAACCAGTCTTTGAAATATCCGGATCAACCGATAATTTTACCAGCTTTGACTAAGTTTGATCCTAATTCAAAACTATGGTGTCCAGTCCGAGCATTAATCCGGTACAGACAACGTACTCAAGATTGGCGGATGGACCCAACAGCGTTATGGTTGTCATATATTGAGCCCCATGGCAAGGCGTCAAAGGACACAATTTCCAGGTGGATTGTAGTGTATTCAATTTTGCCATAAATCCGGCACAGGTAAACAAGTTGACATGGCCAAGGCTCACAGTGTCCGAGGTGTAGTGGCTTTCACTGACCTATTTAATGGTGTACCTGTGGATGACATTTTGTCAGTAGCTCAGTGGCACTGTGAGTCAAGTTTTACCGACCATTATCTCCGTGACACCTCGAACCCTCTCGCCTTATCGATTTTGAAAAGCTAATCTAGGTGTACATATTTTGATGAGGTATCCTCATTTTTTATATATTTCACATTTAATCAATGGAAACATCTAGTTTATGGGCTGCATCAGTCTTCACCAATGGGGAGATGATGACGGCACCAATCTCCACAAGGTCAGTCTTGTGTGTGTTGTCCATGGTTTTTTGTAATGTCACGTGACCCTTCGTTATTAATATGGTGATGGTACGTGTTTTATGTGGTTCATTATTGAGAGTATACGAAAATGAAGCCTTTTCGTTTAATGTCCTATAGTAAATGGCACTTGTACGTAGAGAGCGTATGGGCATTGAGGTCATTCAGTCTTCCTCCCAAGATGAGGGGGGGGGGGAGGGCATATATATGACTTTTGGTCATCTCTCAGCCATCGGTTTGTGTTAGCCGATGTGTCCTATCTATTCCTGATTGTGTTTCCACACAATTTCAGAAGTTTAAGTGCCTTAATCGCAGAAAAGCGCATAGGGAAGAGCTGGTCTTTTGACCTCGCCTCCCTCCCGAATTCTGGCAATATCAAAGAGTATTAGGGAGGTAAGTATACTCTCGAAGTGAAATAAACGAAATCACGGATTCCTTTTTTCACGAGAGAGTTGATACTTACCTCCCTAATATGGAGTCGGCCTCTCCGGCCCACTGAGGCTCGGTCTCCAGGCTCTTAATATGTTGCATGTGTGTCAGCCAATAAATTAGTCAGAGGAAGTACTAGTCGGCGCATGCGCGGTGGTGGGGCTGGCATCCGCCTGACTGACTTCTGACTACCTTCCCATAAGGGGCACCTTTCTTTTTAAATCTGAGAGTTTTATTAAGTGAAAGCCGATATTTAGCAATATCAAAGAGTATTAGGGAGGTAAGTATCAACTCTCTCGTGAAAAAGGAAATTCGTGATTTCGTTTATCCTGTCTGAAGCCTATGAAGGCTAGATTCTTCCCCCACCCTTGCCATCTGTGTTCAGCTTGTAGGCTAACTAACAAATGTGTCATTTGTAAAGAGTGGGGGAGATGTAACCTCTGAATTCTTCTGTTCCCAGGCTAAGGAGGGCAAGAAGACTAAGAAGGAGGGTAAGAAGAAGGCATCTGAGAAAGGTGAGCTCGAGGCCTTCAAGGTTGAGTTAGTGAGTGAGATGCGCAGGACCTTGAAAGACCCGATGCCTGACATTCTTCGCGGCTTGTTGCCTGGCACAGGTGTTTCAACTTCCTGCGCGTCGACTTCAGTGCAGGTAGCCCCCGTCCCTGGGGCATGCCCTACTAGCTCGGACAAACTGTTTAGTGATCCAGGGGCGGCTGTCTTGGACCCAGGCTTGATGTTCGCATCGCCTGGTGTTCCAGCGGCGCGAGCAGCATCAGGCGGGACCCGACCAGCGGGCCTGACCACGATCACTCGCGGAGTACCCTCATCATCCGCTTAGTCTTGCAATGTCTTTCGCACGGATACAGTCCAGAATGGATAAGAGGTCCGCCGTTGCATTCCAAGAGATCCAGCCAAGCGGTTGTGCATAGAAGAGGAGACAGAATCTCTAATTCTAAAGGAAGCAATTCAACCGGCGCAAGATTGCCCGGGCTTCCATTCAACTGTGTTTCTTGTGACAAAGGACACCGGGGGGTGGAGACCAATTCTCAACCTCAAACCTCTAAACAAGTTTATAGACACACCAAGTTTCAAAATGGAAACAGTAAGATCGGTGTTGTTAGGGTTAGATAAGGGGATGTGGACAGCATCTATAGATCTCAAGGATGCTTATTTCCACATTCCAATTGCAAAGAGTTTTCGTCGGTTCCTGAGATTTGCTTTTCAGGGACGCCAATGGGAATTCAAGGTCCTTCCATTCGGCATCTCGATGGTTCCAAGGGTCTTCACTCGAGTGGTACTTGCTATCACGGCATAACCCCGCAGGAGATATATAGCTGTTCACACTTACATAGACGACTGGTTGCACACAACCCAGAAAGTTTGACAGCAAATCTGGAGATAGTTTTGAAAACTCTCACAGATTTAGGCTGGATAATCAACTTTCAGAAATCAGAGCTGACTCCATCCCAGAAGTTTTTGTTACCTGGGTATGTTCTTAGATCTGGAGATAGGATATGTTTATCCATCCCAGGAGAGAGTGGAGAATCTCCTCTCGTGCATTCAGTTGGTTTGCAACAGTCGTTATATTCTAGCACGCGTCTATAATGAGAATGTTGGGTCTGATGGTTTCAATGGAACCAGTCATTCCTCAGGCGGCCTTACACAGGCGGCCGATTCAATTGTTTTTCATGGCTCAGTGGACGCAGAGTTCAGGATCACTGGACTCGCGCATTCAAGTGTTGGAGCCTCTCATTCATCACCTTCATTGGTGGATTGAGAGAGGAAATCTCCTGGCGGGGGTCATGCTGACCCCTGTCCACCATCAAGTAACGATGTTTACGGATGCATCGATGGAGGGTTGGGGAGCTTGCCTGGAAGAAGCCACTATTTGAGGGCTTTGAAATCTGGAACAGTCAAAGGAACATATCAACATGCTAGAATTGCGGGCTGTAATTCTAGGCCTGGAACACTTTTTAAAAGAAGTGGGGGGGGGGGGGGAATGTGTGATGATGCGTTCAGAAAACTCTACAGTAGTGAGTTACATAAACCGCCAGGGCGGAACGAAGTCGCCCAGTCTCTGTATGATGACATGGAAGCTGCTTTGCTGGTGCATGGATCATATGATCACCTTGAAAGCAGTTCATATTCCGGGAAGGCTGAATCTGTTAGCAGACTCATTGAGCCCAAGGATGAGTATTCTGCCTACGGAATGGCAACTAAATCAATGTGTGGCGGATCACCTGTTCAATCATTGGGGAAATCCCTACATAGATTTGTTCGCAATGAAGAAGAATGCGAAGATGACGACATACGTTTCTCCGATTCCAGATCCAAGCGCTATCGCAATAGATGCACTACCTATCAGTTGGAAGGGAATGTATGCATATGCATACTCTCCAACAATCCTGATTCCAAGGATTCTTCAGAAGATCAAACAAGAGGAATGCCAAGTGCTTCTGATCGCCCCAAATTAGCCAAGCCGATCATCGTATGTGGATCTGCTGGACCTTCTGGTTGCAATCCGGTTCCTCTGACTCTGATGGACAATATTATCTTCCAGGGCAAGACCCTTCACAACAATCCGTCAATGTTTCAATTGACTGCATGGATGTTGTCAAAAAATCCGCGATTAAGGAGGGCTTTTCTGAGCAAGAAGCCAATTTCATGGCCAGAGCCAGAAGGGGGTCAACCTCCAGAGATTATAATTATAAAATCAACAGATTTGCAGAATGGTGCTCAGAGAGATGTATCAATCCGATGGAAGCATCTATTCAGGTAGTAGCTGATTTTCTCTGTCACCTGTATGATGCCTATAGTCTTAAGCCTAATTCTATTGCTGGATACAAATCAGCATTAATGACTGTTATCCCTTGCTTGGCAAAGAGGGGAAGTGATGAATTAAGTGTTTTAAATACTCTTATTAAAGGTATGGGCAATCTCAGACCAAAAACTCCCCCACTGACACCGTCATGGAGTCTTTCTCTGGTTCTGCAGGTTTTGAGTGATAAACCTTTTGAACCACTTAGTGTTATATCTGTAAAATTATTGACACTTAAAACTGTATTTTTAGTTGTGGCAGCATCAGCCAGACGCAGGAGTGAAATTCATGCCTTGTCTGCTGAGCCTGACCATTATATAGTTACAGGTGAAGGCCTTAAGCTTCTACCAAGATTGAATTTCTTGGCTAAGAATCAATCTTTAAAATATCCAGGTAAACCTATTATTTTACCTGCTGTAACCAGATATGATCCTGGTGCTAAAGTATGGTGTCCTGTCCATACTTTAAATAAGTACAAGAGAAGAACTCGGATTTGGCGGACGGACCCATGTTCCCTATGGTTGTCATATATTGAACCCCATGGTAGGGCGTCAAGCGACACTATTTCCAGATGAATAGTAGAATGTATTCAATTCTGTCATAAGACAGCCACAGGAATCCAAGTAGATAGAGCCAAGGCTCATAGTGTCCGTGGTGTGGTAGCTTCCACGGCATTATTTAATGGTGTTTCTATTGAAGACATTATGTCAGTAGCCCAGTGGCACTGTGAATCAAGCTTTACCGACCATTACCTTCGTGACACTTCTAACCCGCTCGCCGTCTCAGTCATCAGAAAATAAAATAATGTAGAGGTTTATGTTTGTAAATAGTTTCCTCCTCTGCTATTTACAAATATCACATTTGTTGGTAGGGTATCCCTACTATTAGCTGGTACAATTCTCTTCATCCAGTGGGGGAAGAGATGAGTGCCGCATCCAAGACATCAGAGGTCAGTATTTATGACCATTTTTGTTTTTTGTCTTGGTGATGGTGTCATTTTTTATTTAATATGGTGATGGTTAATGTCTCTTAATTGTGGTTCTTTCAGAGAGTTTTTTTAAATAGAAGCAATTCTTCTTTTTCCAATGTCTAGTAATACTTTTCATTAAGTATTAGAGAACGTGCTAGTCATTTAGAGCAGCATTTTTTCCTAACCTTCCTCAGAAAGAGAGGGGGGGGGAGCGCATTTGCCTTTTGATCAATCTCTCTTCATCGGTCGATTATCCAATGCAAAAATTCTATTCCTGGTTGTGTTTCAGTCACAATTTCAGATGTTTTAAATCTCTTGAGAATTCAAAGAGCCTAGTCTCTTCGAGGGTGTGCTGGTTTTCAGGACCTTGCCTCCCTCCCACCAAATTTACTTTCAAATTCTGGTGATTATCAAGAGTGTTAGGGAGGTAAGTATGTTCTCATGATGTGAAATAACAAAATTTATCAAATTTCTTTTTCACGAGTGGGATGACATACTTACCTCCCTAACAGGATCCCGGCCTCGCCACCCCACGGAGGCCTGGTCCTTTGTTTATTGAATAGTTGCTTCTATGTCAGCCAATATTTACTAACGGATGTACCGGTATGCGCATGCGCAGTGGGTGGTGTCTGTCATGTGCATGACTGTGTACTTCCACCTGCCCATTAGGGGCATCTAACTTTTTTATAATTCTGAATATTATTGAATTTAGAGCCGATATACTAGTATATCGAGAGTGTTAGGGAGGTAAGTACGTCATCTCACTCGTGAAAAAGAAATTTGATAAATTTTCTTAACTCGCTCTCTAAGGATTATTTGGATTACCATGGAAAGAGCCGCTGATATCCAGGTTGTATATTTCCATGTTATTCCATAGGTAAAAGACCTAGGTCTTCAAAATTTTGTCTGTGTCACATGTTCTAATTTCTGACCCCCAATCTGGGATGTGTGTTAACAAGGAAATATGCCAGATTGGTCGCCTTCCTTTAACCCCAACAGGCGATCAGCAGATATGAAATGAGGTGTTGGCTGTACGGTGTTTTAACACAAAAACCGGCTGACGTCGTTCTCCGTATGATCCGAGCGGCGTGACGTCACACCCGAGTTGTCTCGGATTTTTATGTGAGGAAAACGTTTCATTAATTCGCGCATCTGATTATGGGTGCTGCGTACTGTATTGGTACCAGAAACACTTTGGAATTTTCAAGTTGTGCGTGTTATCACGATCTGTTTGCAATCATCGGTGGTTTCAAAATTCTTGATTAAGATGTGTGGGTCTGCAGTTTTACCGTGTTCTACAGCAGTTTGTTTCATTTTGTTGTATCTTCACATATCGTTTTGGCCTTCGTTAGGAGTATAATTTATATTGATTAGTAAATATACCCCAAATGCTTTGCGATATGGTTCCTGGTTCCGTTTCTACATCCTTCAGGATCAGTATATGGGTGTATCTTGCCCGCTTCGTTCCTGTCGCCATAATCAATGCGATCTTTGCTGTAACATTGTGGGATGTGGATCTGGAGGGTTACAATTAATTTATGGTCATATTATTTGAAAATTATTTGTCTGCCTTCCATTCCTGTTCGTTCCGCTTGCTTATTGTAGGTTTGCGCTTATTTATAGGCCAAGCCAGCCCCGCCATCATGGGACAAGTGCCATAAGTTCATGCTGGTCTTGTTCAAGGACCATGTCTGCTTTAGGTGTACACAATATAATCTTGACAATAAGTGTGACATTTGTGCAGTGTGGTCGTCCGATATGATGGTCAAGTTCCTTTCCCAGAAGGACTTGGCAGGGTCTGATGCGGGGTCAGGCGGTCCGAAAGTAAATTGTGGAGCGTCCGTTTCGGCCCCTGGGGGCACCTCCGGCTTGGTTTGGACCTGCTATATAAGGCTTCTTGCATAGCGTCCTTCCTATGCTGGTGTCGTCCCTGCTACCGAAAGTTGTAGGGCAGTCTCTTCCCGTGCTTGGTATGGACCCTGTCCTTGGACAGGGTACTGGACTGGCCACCGAGGGAGCCGTCTCGTATGGCTCCCTGGCAGTCCCGTCGGGCTCCGGCCTGATGGGTTCAGTCTCTCTGCGGCCACCTCCGCGTGGTCCAGTAGCGGTAGCCGGTCCGCCAGGCATGAACGCCGTCCGTCAGGACGGCTCCAGTGCTTCCTCGTCTGGTGACGACTCTTTGGAGTCTGAAGACGAGGAGGCCGAGGAGGAGATTGCTGCGGACTGAGATACTGCTGCTCTCAGGCCGCAGGTGGAGAGCATGGAGGCCGATTTCATCCTGGACGGAACCGCCCTCCATCTGTCTGGCCTGGCGCAAGCCAGGACAGCAGCTCCCCCCGTGGTTGAGGCCACTACGGTACTGGGCACCGGTCCCTTGCTGGTTGGTTTGCCGCCAACCGACACTGTTACGGGTGTGGCTGGCCAGGCGTGTTGTACACAATCTCGCCTGGTCCAGCGATCAGGCATGGGGTGCCGTGGGCGCCCGGGTATGGCTACGGTTTCTCAACCGCTACGGGTCCGTGCGGGCCTACTCCATGGACTGGTGTTTTCCATGGGGTGGCGGCGGAACCGTATGGTACCGGAGTTCCTGGCGTATCAGCAATGGGTCCTAGCCGGGAGGCCGTTGCTGGTAGGGCCATGAGCACGTCAGGCGTGTCCTCTTCGGAGACAGATTGGTCGGAGGCTCTGGCTTGGCTGGCCAGGATGGACCCGTCTGTGGTTTCGACCACGGCTGAAGAGGATGCATCCTGTCCATCGGTTGCATCGTGCAGCCTCCAGGGAGGTGCAGGCGGGAAGTCGTATTCCACGGGGTGGGGGGGAGGGAGGATGTTGGAATACGACAAATATGGTGTTGTACCAGCGGTCACTGAGGATGATCGCTGGGTGCTTGGAGTCCAGAGTATTGGAGCGGGTGGCCCCACTCCGGCGCTGGTGGACAAGTCCCAGGTGCACCATGATGAAGTCCTGTCCCTATGCGATGAGGGGGTGAGGGCAGCAATGAGTGCTGTCAATCACTCTTATCGCCTTCAGTCAGTGTGGGCTGAAGGGGAGGGGGGGCAGGCCACCCTGTGGTGATATCGTGCGTGAATGACGGCCTGGTGCTGTCCATGAACGTATTGGCAAGGGTGCAGGTGCGAGTGACAAAGTCTAGGAGGCAGATGGTCCTTGACCATATGCGTCCGGCTACCGCCGTTAGGGAGCGTCTTCTTGGGATGCACCTTACTGGTCCTAGCATCCTTGGTGGCCAAGCGCGGGCCATCTTAGAAGACACTGCAGAATCGGTTAGCGGTGAATCTGCAGTTGGAACTAGTGTGACAGGTGTACGCACTAGGGGCTGTGCCTAAGCCATTAACCGGGCAACCTTCTAAGAAGCATAAAAAGCATAAAAGCCTCCGGCGAAGAAGGCCAAGAAGAGTCTAGACCCTAGCATTGGGAACTAGCATATAAACGCCTCAAATATTACAACAGGCCAAGAAGGATGTGGAGGCTCCTACCCACCCCAATGTTGCCACTGACCGCCCAAGAGGCGGGAAGGGCAAGGGGAAGGGTAAGTCCTCAAAGGGTGGAAAGAAGGAAGTGGATCGTACCTGAGGGTACGAGGGCTCCCTTCGTATCTGCCTGGACCGCACCTGTGCGACAGGAACAGCGGTGCCAGTTAGACAGGTCAAGCCAAGACCAAAATGGTTCTCTCTCTCGTCAAGAGAGGGGAGGGAGAGCAGATCGCGAGCCAGACACCTGCATTAGGCATCAATGCGTCTATAGTGGGTGGAAGGCTCATGCGTTTCGTCGAGGCTTGGCGAGGTGTGACTGCAGACAGTCTGGTCCTAGGATGGTTATCCCAGGGGTACATGCCGGAGTGGTGGGATTTTCCACCACAAAATCTGTCTTTGGCACCTGTCTGGACTCCCGTACCAAGGGAGCCAGACAAGTTAGAAGCCATTCAAAATGAAGTGCCAGGTTTGCTTCGGAAGGGAGCAATAAAACCAGCAAATCAGAACATTCCAGGCTTCTATTCACACATGTTCTTTGTTCCTAAGAGCACAGGGGGTGGAGACCCGTCCTCAATCTCAGGCCATTGAATTGGTTTATCCACACGCCTCGGTTTCAGATGGAAACTCCCGAGGTCGGTAATGGCAGGATTGAGGAAGGGAATGTGGTGTGTATCGATCGATGTGAAAGATGCATATTTCCACATTCCAATGAACGGTAGTTGTCACAGGTTCCTGAGATTTGCATTTCAGAATTAGGTGTGGGAGTTTGTAGTCCTCCCATTTGGCCTGTCAACAGCTCCACGGGTTTTCACCAGAGTGGTCCTTGCAGTGACCGGGTTTCTCAGAAGAGAGAACGTGGCGCTTCACACTTACATAGACAATTGGCTTATCACGGCAGAAACGTCAGCCAAGTTAGAGGTGGACACTGCTCTGACTCTGAAGTTCTTTTCAGATCTAGGCTGGATAATCAACAAGGAGAAATCCGAGTTGACACCCACTCAACAGTTCGTTTATTTAGGGGTGCGGTTTTATCTCGAGTAGGCAGAGTTTACCGGTCAGAGCCCAGAGTTGTGTCTCTGTTAGCCATCCTCAAGAGTTTTCGATTGGGAAACCACATTCAGGCGAGGCGGTTTCTTCAGATACTGGGCATGATGGTCTCCATGGAGCAGGTAATCCGGTACGCTGCTCTGATGCGAAGACCTATCCAGTTCTATCTGATGTCTCTGTGGAAACAGAGAACAGAACCCCTGTCAAAGTTGGTGCCAGTTTTGAAGCCATTAATGTCGCATCTTGTATGGTGAAAAAAGCATCAGAATCGCCTAGTAGGAGTCTCGCTGCACCTACCCCACGCCGAGCTGTCCGTGTACATGGATGCATCGCTGGAGGGGTGGGGGCCTGCCTGGGAGAAGACTAGGTCTCGGGCACATGGACTCTCCAAGAGAGCCAGGCTGCATATCAATCTGTTGGAAATGATGGCAGTGGAACTGGCGTTGGAAAGATTTCTTCCAAAAGTTAGGGGCAAGGCGATATTGATACGGTCGGACAACTCGACAGTAGTATCATACATAAATCGCCAAGGTGGGACCAAGTCACCCACACTGTGTATGAAGGTGTGGCACTTGATTCAATGGTGCAGGAATTACTCCGGTGTTTTGAAAGCAGCTCACATTCCTTGGCGATTGAACATTCTGGCGGATGCTTTGTCTCGGAGACAGAGGATTCTGCCGGCAGAATGGTCTCTCAACCCTCTAGTTCTTCACATGATCGTCGAGCATTGGGGCCAAACCCCACGTGGACTTGTTCACCACAAAGGAAAATGATAAAATCATGACTTATGTCTCGCCGATTCCAGATCCAAATGCCGTCGATACAGACGCTCTGGCGATAAGCTGGAGAGGGATGCACGCTTACGAGTACCCGCCCACCATTCTTCTGCCGAAGATTTTGGTGAATATCAGGGAGGAACTGTGCCTGGTCCTGCTAATAGCGCCATTTTGGCCCAGCAGGTCGTTGTTCACGGATCTTCTGGATCTGCTGGTGGACATTCCAGTGCAGTTACCCGAGATTCCGAACATAATCTCCCAGACCAAGGGCCGTTTCCTACACGAGCGTCCGAAATGTTCAAATTGACTGCGTGGATGTTATCAAACAACGTTCCACCTCGGTTTTTCTCGACAGGCTGCAAAAGTCATTGCAGCTACGAGGAGAAGGTCAACCGTCAAGTCATATAACAACAATATTAACAAATTTGCAAAATGGTGTGAAGGAAAGGGTATTGATACCTTTCAATCCACTATACAGTAAATAGCAGACTTTCGCTGTGAGCAGTTCTTTTCATGTCTAGCTCCTGTCACAATTGCTGGATACAAGGCAACTTTGGCATCAGTTATCCCTTGTCTAGCCAACAGGGATAGTCTAGAGGCGGCCCAGTTAAATGTGCTGGTGAAGGGAATGAGCAATCTCCGACCGAGACAACCGGTAGACACTCCAGCTTGGAGTCTATCTTTAGTGCTTAATGTACTGGGCAAGCACCCTTTCGAACAGTTGCGATCGGCTAGTCGAAAGCATAAGAGCAGTTAACCCTCTTTGCATATTTGTGTTTTGTGAGTTCTCTCCCTCTTTCTTAGGAGAAAAAAAAAGGGGGGGGGGGGGTTGCAGTGATGTGAATGTGATTCGGTCCCTTTAACTTGATGGTCCTTTTAGGTCTCCGTTTGTCAAGTTTAAGTCTAAGCTCTTTCTCCAATGGGCAAAAGTAGCAATTGATGGCTTACCCCTTCCCACCAGGTTGTTACTGTCTAAATCTGGTGTATATAAGAAGTCATATAATGGTAAGTATTGATCGAAGGAGAATGAAGGAAATTTCAATTTCCCTTTCTCCAATATCTAACAATACTTACCATTCTATTACGGACCCTGCCTCCCAGCCCCACAGAGGCAAGCCATGGGTATCTCTTGTTTGGTGGCTATGCAAACAATATGAGCTTCATGGCAAACGGGTACTCGGTTGTTGGGAGCCGGGTACTCGGTTCCAGGAACCGGTAAAGCTTACTATGTCTAGAGTCCTAGGGCCAGCTATCCAAAAATATCGTGTATCAGAAGTAATAGAATGGTTAGTATTGTTAGATCTCAGAGAAAGGGAAATTGAAATTTCCTTCAAGTCATTGCAACAAATGTGTTATGGTCAATATGTAATTACTGGTATATTCTTAGCAATATGACTCAAATTGTGGCATTGATACAATGACCCATTCCAGTTTATCCATCCATCATATGACATCATAATTAACTATGTGATGTGTAGGATGACATCATAATCAATATACAGCATGAATGACTCTATTTAGTCAATCTTAAACGCTTAGTAGTCCAACATGTTGCATGAATTGTAATGGCTTCTATTTAATAAACATTCTGTTGAATATTTTGAAACTGATTTGACTGGGCGCTGTTGCTATGGCACCAACGGTACCCAGTCAAATTAGTGTCAAATGTTCAACAGCTTACCTGCATAATTTTCTGGAAATTGATAGTCAGGGATTTCATGGATCGATCGATCCCAACATGGACGAAACATGGGTGGAGCTTAGCTAGAGATGGGCGGGACATATCTAAAACTGGAAAGGTCAACTACAGTGACGATTACAGGAATACCACCGGCCTGTGATGATGATAATTACAATAACAGTGATGGTAGTGATGATGATGATCATGATGTTACTGTTGGTCATTATAATGGTGGTGACGACGATGATGGTGGTGGTTGTTTTAATGATAATAATGATGATGACGTCGCCAATATGAATAAACTCATGTCACATTAACATTGTCCTCACAGTAACAGTATGCTGGGGTCAGCGGTGTGTGTGTACAACATGACGTCTATATCGGCGTCATTCGGAGGAGATTTCAAATATCAAGAAAACTCAAAAGCAGCATGGCACCGACGAGATAACCTAAAGCGCATACAACAGTCCACATATGCAGAGTATTTAGGTTTCATTTTTAAACAAACTTGCTGTAAGCTCTTGCTATTTATGATAGCTACTACATTCAGAAATACTGCTTTAAGACTTACCCCTCTAGCACTCATATCAGCCAAAAACGGCATCTGCAGTGGTGTTGAGAAATGCCGATTTGCAGACCAAGAGAAGACTTAACCGAGCCAGTCATTCCAGTGGTAAACTTTCAAAGAGTCCTTTTGGTCTGCAAATGGACATTTTCTATGAGAAAATTGAAATTTTCTTGAATAAATTCAAGGGCTAAAGAATTAATCATCAAATTTCTTCAAGAAAAATCTTAATGTCCATTTGAAGACTAAGAGAAGAGTTTTTTTAACATTATAAAGAGGAAACGAATTTGATCATATATTTTACTGTCATAGCCTTTCTTTTGTCATTACCTATGCTCAATATCGCGATATATATCTTGTGACATTTCTACATTCACAGTGAAAATGTCATCGCATGAGCTCATTACTTTAGACAATAAAGAATCATAATTGTTTTCTCACGTACTAATGTTGTAATATTACAATTTTGTTCTTAAATTGCTCCGAGCATTACCTCATTCATAAGCATTTATGTCTTTAGATGTTGTCTAAAAGCTGATAGATGTCACTGGTTTTAGGACAGTGTATGCGTGTCTGAGTTTGTTTCAGAGGGCAGTTGGCAGAATTAATGTTGACTGGTAAAAACTAATTTCATCAGTCAAAGGAAAGCCTAACATCTGTTTATTTGGCAACAATATATGGTGGTCTTGAGAAATGTTCATTTGCAGGCCAAAGGAAGGGTATTTTGAAAATTTACTACTGGAATGACTGGCTGGATAAGAAAACCATCCATTACAGTGATACATTTTCACAAAGAATATTCTCTGCTGCAAATGGACATTTTCTTTGAGAAAATTTAACAAATTTATGCGTTACAGGGTTAGTGATGTCCAGCTATATAACCTGTTGCTAGCAATAATCCTTTCATCTATTAGTGTGGTGTCCGAAATACAGACTCTCGCAAGCGGTCATTTTACATGGCGAAGCATTTAGTGGACGCTCAAAAGTATCAGTGAATGGACGAGGCGGTTCAACCTCTCAGCGTTCATCCACAGCATGTTGGTCACTCCCAGGTATGAATAACAATTTCTCTAACTAACAATTATCAAACACAATCACGCTGATAAATTTGTGTACATGTAAATTTGGAAATTGCTTAGAAGAATGTGATAAAACTTTGTAGGCTACAGAGAGTAATAATTATGCAGGGCAGGATGACAAGGAGGATGTGTGGTAGTAGTGAGGTTGTGGATGGGGATGAGAGTGTGTGATGGTGGTGGTGGATGTGATGGTGGTGCTGGTCCTTTTAGCTCACCTGGCCAGAATGGCCAAGTGAGCGTATGCGATGGCGACCGTCCGTCGCCTATGTGTCGTCCGTCGTCCGTCAACTTTTTCTTTAGATGACTTCTCAACCACTGGCCAATTTCAATTATATTTGGTAGGAGGAATCCCTAGGGCATAGAGATTCAAATTTGTTCAAACGAAGCCAATCGGCCAAAATCCAAGATGGGCGCCGGCCAAAATGGCCGCCGGCAAAAATGGCCGATTTTTAGAAACACTTTAAAAAATCTTCTCCGAAACCGCTGGGGGAATTGATTCAAAACTCATAACACATCAGCTGTGGTAACGGTAGACCCAAGTTTGTTCAAGGCAACCTGAATGGCTTATTTGCTTGGTGGCCATCTTGGGTGATGTAGTTTTCGCGAAAACGACTTCTTCTCCCGAACCACCGAAGGGATAGAGCTGAAATTTGGTAAATATGCTCAGCGACCAAGGGCCTTTCAAATTTGTTCAAAAGAAGTTTGTTCATTTAAAAACATGTCCGCCATCAACCAATCAAAATTTAGCGTTTCTTAGTCATATTGGCTTTTTGTATTTGATGGGTTTTCATGGCGAAAATTGCTTTATATATGCTTATCAGTGTGACCAATTCAAATATTCCACTGTCGGATAAACGTTTTTTTCTGCCATCTTGGTTTGTTTTCCCCGCCATAGTCTCCGATAGTAAAGCAATGGGCCCATTGTAAAGCAATGGGGGAATTCTTTAAACGACTTCTCAAGAACCACTGGGCCAATTTCGATTATATTTGGGAGGAAGAATTCATAGGGCATAGAGATCCGTTTGTTCAAGTGCCCCCGATGGAGACTGCTGTAGCTGAGTCTCTCCCCTCATATACAACAAGGGCAGGGCGTAGAACTAGGTGTCCAGGTAGGTTTAGTGATTTTCTAACTTAAATTGTAGTTAATTCTTTGTAGAATTGTATAAATAGTTGTACATAGTTCCTTCCCTTTATAGTCCCTTTTCTCTACTCAATTTCCTTCCTGTAAATAATTGTACATTTACCATTATATTAAGATTCCCTCGGTTTGGTAGGCTGTACTGGTGGACCATTTATCGTGTAGATAACTGTTGATAGTTAAGTTGCTTTGGTTTGGTAGGATGTACTGCTGGACCATTTATCATGTAGATAACTGTTGATAGTTAAGTTGCTTTGGTTTGGTAGACTGTACTGCTGAACCATTTATCGTGTAGATAACTGTTGATAGTTAAGTTGGTTTGGTTTGGTAGGCTGTAGTACTGCTGAACCATTTTAAAATCCATAAATGTTTGTTTAATGCAGTTAAAGACTATAGCTCCTTGCGTCATGATTTTGTGCTATTGTTATGAGGACATATTTTCGGGGTAGGGGGGAAGAATATAGACTGGAAGATTATGTTCCGGACTAATGAGTCCCTGTTTTATATTGTGCCTAAAAGAAAAGGTGACCGGAACCGAGTGGCCTAGTAACAAGCGGACATCAGACATAACCAGGAAATGAACAAGTGAACAGTGTAGACAGGAATGAGGGCGAATTAATGAGCAATGTAAGTATGTTACAGACATACTACGCGATCTCATGAACTGGATACTCCACCATTCTCTATGGCTCTTAAATCTCTCTACCATAAGGGGAAGGGAAATGGACCAAGAGGTCAGTGAGAAGATCTTATGAGACCTCCAACTCACTTGACATGGACTTTGTTCCTAACATGTTAGTGGGAAAAGGAACCTTGGTGGAGAGAAAAACAAAACCTCTTAAGATGTCCTGCCCTTTTCAATCATAGATAGATACCTGTGGACACAGACACAAAGAGAAATTAGAATTTCCTAGTGCCAGATGTAAATAAATCAGTTTTAATGGCGACTATCATGCCTAATTGCAAATCCTGGAAACACATTGCACACGGGATTAAAACGCTAAATTAGACAAATATTTATTAGAAGTCACCTAATAACTTGGTCCCGGTCCTTCCTCCAGCGATTTAGCTTGAGAAGACATCGTTATCACATGGAATTGAGTTTGTTTGGACACAACAAGCAGAAAACTTAGCAAGAAAGTTAACTAGCATGTGAATCTCGTGTATCTCTTTGCAAATAAATTGGAAAAGAGGAAGTGCTAGTCTGCGCATCCGCAAGTTTGGGGCTGGCATCCGCCGGATGGCATTTGACTACCGGCCCATTAGGGGCAGCTAACTTTTTTAATCCGAGTATTTATTGAGTGAAAGTCGATATTTGGGAATATCAAAGAGTGCTAGGGAGGTAAGTATACTCATGAAGTGAAAGGCAAGCTCGATAACCAAGTCAGTCACTCTACTGGTAAATTAAACATTCGCAAGCAAACATCTTTTATTTTATCCTGAACATTAAAGTTTAAGACAAAACTATACTAACATGTTTCACTGGGTAGATTATGGTACATGTAGTTTCTGTACTTCTAACCTCGCGCTTAACCATTAAATATACATCTTGACCACACAGCAGTATTATCAGAGCTGTGACATTGTCGCCATCCAGGTATTTTCTTTTAATCACTACAGATAACTACACGATTTTTCTCACTTGTATCAATCTTTACTCCCGGGAATTTAGTCAAGTTTACAAAAATTGTCGGACAGTCCATAGCAAGCCACAACTCAAGACAACTAGTTTGAAAGCATAAGTAATTACCACCACATCTAACTCTCCACGGGCCCTATGGAAACTTAATAATAGTAATACAATGCTTTGTTAGGGAAATCTAGATTAACTAGAAAATCATCAACTTACACAATTTGAAAGACTTGGATAATTGAAGATTAGGGTTCCGGATTCCCCCCCCCCCCAGAATTAGACTCCTGTTCCCCTTTCACTGATAAATGTTCTTTACATATATCCTGATTTCAAGACAAGCATACAGGAAGGCTGTTGGATATTTTGAAAATAGACTTCCTGTTAAATTATATTCATAATATTCAACAACATACATGACATAGTTATTATGTATATGAAAAATGTCTTCTATCTTGTCAGTACCGGTAAAAGAGACAAGAGGGCCAAGGACCTGTGCCTCTCACCTGGCATGTCTGGACAATTAGCATGATGGATAATTTTCGGAAAATCCAAGATGGCCACCCAAAACATTGAACCATCAATATTCTCGTTTTATAAGCTGATGCCATATCACCCAAGTTTTGCTGAAATCAGGCCATTGATTAAGGAAGAGCAGAGCTTTAAAGGATTTCTGGAAAATCCAAAATGGTCACCAGAGAAATTGAACTATCAAAATTCTGTATACAATTGTGAAGCCTACCACATAGGTTACCTTCCAGCCAAATTTGTTTGAAATTGGTCACCACCCCCCCCCCCTTTAAGGAGAAGCGATTTGACAGATGGATGGACGACGGATGCCCACCATGGATGGCGTAAGCTCGATTATCGAGCCAGTAATTCCAGTGGTACATTTTCAAAAATAGTCTTCTTTTGGTCTGCAAATGGCCATTGCTCAAGACCAATGCAGAAGCCGGTTTTGGCTGATATGAGTGGTAAAGGGTTAATAATATCTTTATTGATTATGGGTTAGCTGTTCAGCATTACGCTGAACAAAATGACGTCCTGGCTAGTTAGAATCAAGTAACCTCCTGTGGAACGATCGTTCATTCACATCAAATCTTGTGGCATGGACTTTAGAGCTGCTTTTCTGATGCAAAATTCTTGTAGAACAGAATAGATGTATGTATAAGAATTTTTATCCTACACTCCTTGATTTAACTTATCCCACAAGCGAGACATTGATTGGATTTGTCAGATTTCATGGTCTGTGAAGTAATTTGTACACATAGAGATGGATACATACTTCCTACCTGTACTGGTCATCAATGCAGCGAGGGAATTTGCATAGAAGCGTGAATTACTGAAGCCCAGGCACCCATACATGCTGTTAGCCGTCAGTTTCAAGGCCTTCTGACGAATGTCGTACTGAAACAAACATGACAGATGAAATTGGACATTAACCCTATAATGGTCATGCCGGCAAAAACCAGCCTCAGTTGTGGTCTTGTGGAATGTCCATTTACAGGCCAAGAGAACACAATTTGTGAAAATGTACCACTGGAATGACTGGCTCGATAACCGAGCCAGTCATTCCAGTGAATTAATTTTCAAAAATTGTATTCTCTTGGCCTGTAAATGGACATTCAGAAGGCAGTACCACGGCAGCCATCTTGAAAGTTAGTTTCCTTATGACGTACCACAGCCTTTTTTCCTGATTAATTAACCCTGTAACACTCATATCAGCCAAAAACAGATTCTGAAGTGGTCTTCAGAAATGTCCATGTCCAGACCAAAAGAAGACCATTTTTGGAAATTTGCAACTGGAATGACTGGCTCGATAACCGAACCAGTAATTCCAGTTGTAAATTTTCAAAAACAGTCTTATCTTGGTCTGCAAATGGACATTTTCTATGAGAAAATTGAAATTTTCTTTAGAAGATTTGAGGATTAAAGTGTGTCCTGAGGACCAATACCTTATCCAGCCTATTCACTAACAAACTGTGGCAGAGCCTATGATTAGAACTGACTAATACAGGTCAAAGCTCAATACACTTCATTAGCTTAATGTAAATCCTCACTATCCATACATAGATACAGGTGAAACATTTCATGCTTTAGCTTTCACAGCTTCTATTAAGTTTAGATTTTTAACTGTTTCAGAGGAGATCAGAGATGAGTTTGTCTGTATTCTGGAGGTCAGCGAGGTCACCACTATTGGTCAGATAACACCCCATCTCTTCATTATTCGCTCACCTGGCCTGAAAGGTAAATGATTAAAGTGTAATGATCCTGCCTGTTATAAAAATATACATATCAATTGCAGAATAATTTTCTTCTTGCCTCTCCCTCCATCCATCCCTCTCTCTCTCTCTCTCTCTCTCTCTCTCTCTCTTCTCCTCTCTCGCTCTCTCTCTCTCTCTCTCTCACTCTCTCTCTCTCTCTCTCTCTCTCACACACACACACACACATATACACACACACACACACACACACACACACACACACACACACACACATTCTTGTTTGTCAATTTGTTATTAGATTTCCTTTTTTATGGGATATTACCTTTTATAAAAATAACACAAACTTGTCATATTGGAAATTTTACAGATCAGTTTAGCAATGAGCCGAGGCGCCTGCTGTATGTTATAAATGAAGTGTTGTGATAAGGGAGATAATAAGATTCTTTTCATAGATTAGCATGGGGGTTATCTCCCCTAACCGGAACAGTTGTCAGCATAATATAATTTACTATATATCTTAATTATGATAGACAGACTAAATAGGTTTAACCCTTTAACACTCAAGGTGACCAAGAAATGGATCAGTCGATCCCTGCACTGTGAATCTCAATTTCCAGAAAACTATATGGGTAAGCTGTTGAATATTTTGAAACTAATTTGGCTGGGTGCTCAACACCAAGTCAAATTAATTTCAAAATATTTAACAGAATGTTGATTAAATATCTAAGACATACAATTCGTACAACTTGTCAGACTATTAATCGTTTATGACGGACTAAATCGCGTCATTCATGACGTGATTGATTATGATGTCAACCTACATGTGATGTAGTTGATTATGACGTCATATGATTGCCTGAGAAACATGTTTCTTCATTGATTGATGCATACAGTCAAACCTGGCTATAGCGATCACTGTATACATGTACAATGAAAACATGTCCACTAAATGCAGGTGGAAACAAGTCATTCATTATGCTTATGTTCCTTTGGATGGAGAAATGATGATTCATTGTTACGACCACCTGTGTTAAGGAACCAGCAACATTGGACCCAAAATCCACTGTCCACTAAAGACAGGTTTATACCTTAGCCCTCAAATTTATTCACAAAATTTTAATGTTCTCATAGAAAATATTATTATTATTATGATTATTATTATTAGCTCACCTGGCCAGAATGGTCAAGTGAGCTTATGCCATGGCGACCGTCCATCGTCTGTCCGTCCGTCCGTCGTCCATCCATCAACTTTTGCTTTAAAATGTATCTCCTATATTGCTTGGCAGATTTTAATCAAATTTGGGTAGAAGAATCCTATGAAAGTAGGCTCTAGAACTTCTATTCAGATTTTTTATTTGATTTTTTGGGTGAAAATCTTAAATTTTATAAAAATTTACTGGAAAGTGTCAAAACGCATCTCCTCCTTAGCTTTTTGACAGAATTCAGCCAAATTTGTCTTGAACGGTCCTATAGTGGTATGTTCTAGAAATTCTATTCAGATTTTTGATTCGTCAATTTTTTGGGTAAAAATCTTAGATTTTGTAAAGAATGTACCGGGAAGTGTCAAAATGCATCTCCTCCTTAGCTTCTTGACAGATTTCAACAAAATTTTCCTGGAGGTATCCTATAGTGGTACGCTTTAGAACTTCTATTAAGAATTTTGATTGGTACATTTTTTGGGTGCAAATCTTAGATTTTGTTACAAATGTACCGGAAAGTGTCGGAGCGTATCTCCTCCTTAACGACTTGAGAGATTTCGGCCAAATTTGTCTTGAAGGATCCTATGGAGGTAGGCTCTGGAACCTCTATTCAAATTTTTGATTGGTAAATTTTTGTGGTTAAAATATTTGATTTTGTAAGATTTACTGAAAAGTGTCAAAACGTATCTCCTCCTTAGCTTCTTGATAGATTTTAACTGAATTTGTGTGGAAGAATTCTACAGTGGTATGCTCTAGAATTTCTATTCAAAATTTTGACTTTGGGTGAAAAGCTGAGATTTTGTAAAAAATTTACCGAAAAGTGTCACATGTCCTCCATAGCTTCGTGACAGATTTCAACTAAATTTGCCTGGACGGACCCTATAGTGGTGGGCTTTAAACTCCTGTTTAGAATTTTGATTGGTCAATTTTTTTTGCGTGAAAATCTTAGATCTACTGTAAGTTGTCGAACCACATCTCGTTAGTCACTTGATGGATTTCAACGAAATTCGGCTAGATGGACCATATGTCTGTAGCTTCTAGCACATCTATTCAGAATTTTGGTTTGTCAAATTTTGGTGAAAATCTTAGATTTTATGAAAAACTTCATTTCTGTCACTAATGTCATTGTAATTTTGTGTTGCATAAAATGCTACTATTACATAACGATTCCTGTTATACAATATTCTTGTTCATGTTTGTTAACCCTTTACTCACAGCATGCACATAGTGAGAGGTAGTGGAGACGGAATGACAAGATTTTACAATGACATGCATCATGATATCAGTTAGAATTTGTAATCCATGGTCAGTAATTACTTAAAAGTAAATGCTGTCTGTAACTTAGCGATGTCATCTGTTGTTGTATAGTAAGTACAACTTCGCATAGTGCTACCTCTATGTCACATTTCAAATACTTCATCCGAACCATCATTCCAGAATTAGTCTTATTCAACTGTACTTCATGTGTCCATCATCTCTTACCAAGATAAAATTGCCCATGGATGAGCATGAAATTCAGTTGACAGGTTTAACGCTTAGCCCTTAAATTTATTCACAAAAATTTTAATATTCTCCTAGAAAATGTTGGTTTGCAGACAAAAGAAAAATATTTTTGAAAATGTACCACTGGAATAACTGACTCGGTTATCGAGCCAGTCATTCCAGTAATAAATTTTCAAAGATACTCTTCTCTTGTTCTGCAAATGGACATTTTTCAAGACCACCACAGATGCCTAATTTGTGTTAAATGATTAACTGTTATTTATGTGTTTGCTATTTCAGATCCTGACTTTGTATCGACATATGAGATTGGCGATTTTATTTTTTTTTTCTTCCGTGAAGCAGCTATTTAATATATTAATTGTGAAAAAGTGAGTCAGAATCAAATCACAAGCTCACTATACACGCACGCACGCACGCACACTCATGCATTACCGCACGCTCACAGACAAATAGATATTCATGCACAGATCTGCATGGACACACATCCATGCACACATGCACTCACACTGCAACACAATATAAGCAATCATGCACGTATATATGCACACAGTAGATGCATACATGCATGTATTCAGGCATGCAGACATGTACACACGCATGCACTTGCATGCACACACACACATACACTTGCACGCACACACACACACACACACTTGCACGCATGCATGCACATACTCACTCGCACGCACATAGGCATGCACACAGGCATGCACACACGCGCGCATACTCACGCACGCACACATGCGCACACGCCAACACACAACCACACACAGGCCCACACACACAACCACACGTACACATACGCACACAAGCGCGCACATGCACGCACACGCATGCACACACACACACACACACACACACACACACACACACACACACACACATACACACACACACACACACACACACACACACACACACACACACATGCACACACTCACGCACGCACACACATTAGCAGATATACACATTGTTTTTGTCTTTAATATTTTGGTTACATTAAAGCAATTTTAAGCGGTTAATAGAAGTTTGAAACACGTGTTGTGATCTCTGAGAGAGTGACTTCACCGGAGGAGTGCCCAGGACCTATCCATCAGGTGACTTCTATTATATTTTAGCGAGTTTTTCCCGGTGTAATGTGTTTCCGGGACTCGCGTTTACCGTGATAAGCGCCTAGTATAGAAAAAGCCGACCCAGGTATTTACATAGTTACCTATGCATACCTGCCAGTCTGCAAACTTCCGTCAAACCTCCTATGTGTGAGTGAGTGAGTGAGTGAGTGAGTGAGTGAGTGAGTGAGTGAGTGAGTGAGTGAGTGAGTGAGTGAGTGAGTGGGTGGGTGGGTGGGTGGGTGAGTGAGTGTGTGAGTGTGTGAGTGAGTGAGTGAGTGAGTGAGTGAGTGAGTGAGTGTGTTATGCTTTTTTTGTTTATTCCGAACGGGTGAATCGTTTTGAGTTCTTTGATCCAGTAGTGTTCTCTGTTTAATCTTAGTTTTTTGTTATCTGTAAAAATTCTTTCAATTGGTCTTATCGTGATGTCTTTCATGGAATGTCTTGGTTGGTTGAAATGCCATGAAATTCTAGTGTCTGTTTGGTGTCGGATTGCATGGATATGTTGTGTGAGTCGCTTGCTGAGTGTTTGACTTGTTTCTCCTATGTATTGAGAGCTGCATTGCTCACTCACTCACTCACCCACTCACTCACTCACTCACTCACTCACTCAGTAGATAGATTCGGTCTAAGTGAGACATACAAAATCATTTAAGCTACAACAATATTATAATGTAAAAATGCACATATGTATATTATGCCCCCCAATCTACTACCCCCCTAGAATGTTTTACTTCGCCACTCTATTTTATTTCCCAGGTGTACCATCATCAGCGACAGCATCTGTAGGAACTTACCGCTGCCAAATGACCGAACAACACTACAGATGTACCCAGGAGCAACCTTTGAAAAGATCACAGAGAAAATACTGAAGAGAACCATCCTGCTAAACACCGACATCATCATCATACACATAGGAACCAACCACATCGAGCGAGATCCTCCTGCTGCCATCCACAGAAAGATGATCGCACTCATCAATCTTATCAACACATCAGCATAGCACAACCCAACCATAGCGATAAGCTCCATCCTACCGAGATCAAAAGATCACCACAAGACTGACACAAGATGCAAGACCACCAACGATCTCTACAAAGCCATAACCAACATCAAATTCCTCAGAACCTACAGAACATTTCTCCAGTATGGACACCCAATACTCACTTATCCACTCGCTCACCCATACTGTTGTCCGGTCGTGCATAGGCTCGTTCGTTCGTTCATAGGCTCGTTCGTTCATTCATTCATTCATCTCCCGTTCGTTCGTTCGCTCGTTCACACAGCCGTCTTTAAATTGCCCAAAATATTAAATTACCCAAAATATTGTCAAAACACACACACACACACACACACACACACACACACACACACACACACACACACACACACACACACACACACACACACACACACACACACACACACACACACACACACACACACACACACACACACACACACACACACACACACACACACACACACACACACACACACACACACACACACACACACACACACACACGCACACACACATAATTGAAAAATGATCGCACAATTTTTAAATTGTCCAAAATATTGTCAAATTAGCTAAAATATTTAAAAATCATCCATAATATTGTTAAAATTATCCAAAACATTTTTATTTTTTAATTTAAAAATTATCCATAATATTGTAAAAATTATCCGAATCTAATCACTACAATAAGAATAATATATGCTTGTTAACTATTCAACTACAAGAATAATCAATAAGAATTCCATAGAACTTTTACAGCCAAACCTTAAGCCATGTGTAAATTGTAAATTTAATTATCGATCCATCCATCCATCCATCCATCCATCTATCCATCAATCCATTCATTCATACACTCATTCATTCATTCACTCATTCATTCACTCACTCACTCACTCACTCACTCACTCACTCACTCACTCACTCACTCACTCACTCACTCACTCACTCACTCACTCACTCACTCACTCACTCACTCACTCACCAAAGGCGGTTAATCCTTTCCAAATTAGTTTTGAATCCTTATCGACACCTTTGTATTATGAACCCATACCAGGTGTTAATCACTCCATGGCGAATAATAGTGCTTTGAACTCTATAAACATCCTTTGATGGCCAACCCACATTCACTCCAGGGCGAATAATAGTGCTTTGAACTCTATAAACATCCTTTGATGGTCAACCCACATTCAATCCAACTAATAATTTCCCCTCTCCCCTCACCCTACCTCACCCTAGAAAATCCCCTATAAATACCATGTTTAAACACAGCATTAGTCATGTCCTCTGACGAAGGTAACAACAGCCGAAAGGATCCTAAGGACCACCTTATTATAAGTTTTGATAATAGTTTAGCCAGATTAGTGTTTTTATAATAGTTTTGCCAGATTAGTGTTTTATAATAGCTTAGCCACTTTAGGACCACCTTATTATAAGTTTTGACAAAAGTTTAAGCCAGATTAGTGTTTTATAACAGTTTTGCCAGATTAGTGTTTCATAATAGCTTAGCCACTTTAGTGTTTTAGTGCAAATAATCTAGGAAATATGGCCTCCAACAGAAATCAACAAACGTAAGTTTTTATTGTAATATATATACTGTAATAATATAATATATCTTCGTAAACAGACACCATATCTTCCAATCTTGTTTTTTAACCACACACACGCACAAGCGCACACACGCACACACACACACACACACACACACACACACACACACACACACACACACACACGCACGCACACACACACGCGCGCGCACGCACCTGTCCACTATGAATCCAGAGGATAACAGGCCACAGACCAGGAGGCAGACAGAGTTACACCCAAAGTCCACACCCACACCAAAACAAACCACACAATCAGTCAACCCTACAGAAGAACACACAACTACAACGCACAACCCAACAGCAACCACCCCGCCGTCACCACCACCACCACAACAATCGGCCACCTCTGCAGCCACTACTAACACCACCACATTAACAACAAAAGCACACACGGATGCAGAAAAACAGACACGCCTACAACCAATCTTCAGCAAAGCCGATTTAGAGCACCCTGTCAACCAACAGCACGAAAACACATTTCAGCAACTATACAAATCCCTATACAAAACAGAACAACTGCAGCACCACATACAGAACATAGAACATGCCATCAAGAACAACACACATATCGTTAAGCCAGACATAGCACTAGCCATCGTAGACCCCAACACAGAAACCACTGCAGAGATCGACTCGATCTTAAAAACCGCGGCTAACAGCATCCAACACGCAATCCTAGAACATTACTACAAAAAACTACACTACCACAAACAGCAAGCACACATAATTGAAGGGAATCTGGTAGACTCACACACATACGAAGCGGACAGAGCTGTTGCTAAGGCACACAGGATAGCTGCTAAGTTCGCCACAACCAGCCTAAAGACACACAAAACAAACACAAACTGGACACACAATGACACACACAAACAAAGCACACATAACCCAGTCATGCGAAAGGCAAACATCCCGCCTTTGATGGATCTACAACATCAAATAGACCACACGCAGAAGCAAGCACGCCCAGCACAACACGCACCAACAGAGAGACGCCACAGACCACCGCTGTTGCCAACACCTCAACCAGCACAAGGACAAAACACAAAGCAAAACCCACATACATACACAAGACCACAAACACCACAGAACAACCAAACCAAACTCAATGGTTTAGACCTACACAGCTCAAACAGCAACCACAGATCAACACAGAGAGACAACCGAGGAGTAACCCACTTCCCCTGCCAAAAAACGGGGGAGCACCACACATACAGAACAAACCACATTCACCACAAACCACCTTCAAACCAGGGCAAGTTGGACCAAAACAAACATCACAAACCAACCGCCACTACACAAACAACCGACACTTTATAATACCCTACTCAAGACAACCACCTCCCATCCACCACGCACATCCATCACCACCAAGAGAGCAGATGTACCTTCCCAGAACACAACCTATCACACACTCAACACACCAACCCAGAACCCAACCCATCCCAACAACATAACAGACAAGTACAAGCACACCACAAACCAAATCATATGCCGAAGTCATAAAACAATCCAAAAACGAAAATGTGAAAAAACTACTCTTAGAAATAATCGGCCAATTAGACGTTTAACATCAGGTACACAACTACAAAAACGCAGAAAACAACGCATCATCAACAAACAAAAAACAACACCAGATATTGTCGTTAACCTGTCCAACCACAAACTTACCAAAACAGAAAATTCCATTCTAAACAAAGGCCTTTCATTTGTACCCACACCACACCACATATCACCAGACACACAAATACATTGCATAGATCAATTCATCAGGAAGTTAGAATGCAAATACTAGTTTTACAGCAACAACCTTGAAAAACCCACAGCACCATCCAAATTCAAACTACCCTCAGAATGGAGACTAAGCACAACACCCAATGCCATCAACAAACTCCGGTCATCACTCACCAAGCTTATCACCAAACCACCCGACAAGTCACCACGATTCAACATCACACACCATGAGAAAACAGCCCTCAAAACATTAGCTAATAGCACAAACATAGTCATCAGACCAGCAGACAAAGGCTCCGCAATAGTCATTCTCAACAAAACAGACTACATTGCAGAAGTACACAGACAACTTACAGATGTAGCATACTACACCAAACTCAGTGAAAATCCCACTTTAGAATATAAAGACACCATAGATGCATACATTAACGAACTTCTAATCACCGGAGCCATCACAGGACAGACACACAGATATCTCACCGAATTCAAAGTCAGAACTCCACGCATCTACATTAACCCTAAGATACACAAAGGCAAAATACCACCACCCGGACGCCCGATTGTATCCAACTGCGATGGCCCCACGTCACGCATTAATGAATTCACAGACCACCTACTAAAAGACACGGAAAATGATATCCCAAATCTACTACGAGACACCACTGCATTCATCCAACATATAGAAAACACTACAGTGGATGCTGGCTCAATCCTATGCACAATGGATGTCAGATCACTATACACAAACATCCCACACGAAGAAGGCATACAGATTGTCACAGAACATTACAGACATACACTTGAAAAAACAAACACAAACAACAATAACGACACACCTGCACACATCTACCCAGACGAATTGGCCCAAATAATGAGATACATTCTTACAAAAAAACAGCTTCCAATTCAATGAAGACTACTACATACAAACACATGGAACAGCCATGGGAGCCAAGTTTTATGTAAAATATGCTAACATTTACGTGTACACCATAGTAAGCAGAATGTTATTAACATGGATGGGCAGCACTCCATCTCACTTAGTTAGATACATAGATGACAACATGAATAAAGAGCATCCCACAATAAAATTTGACTTGGAATATTCAACAGAAAAAATCCCATTTTTGGACACAATGGTATACAAAGAAGATAACAAGCTTAAATTGGACCTATACAGAAAACCTACAGACAAACAACAGTATCTTCACAACTACAGCCAAGCATTAAGATACAAACGCATCATCACAGATCCCACTAGATTAAAACAACGCACACAGGAACTCACAGATGCATTCATCCACCGGGGATACAAAGAGACAGAAATTAAAGCCATCATAGAAAAAACCGAGAACACACAGAGAGAAGACATTCTTTACAAACAACCCACACAAAAACAGCCTAGACCAGCTTGCATACTACAATACCACCCATCATTAGAACACATAGGCAAATCCATTCGAACCTACTGGGAAAAGTACATCTTGTCTTCACCAATCTTAGCACCAATTTTTCCCAACTACCCAGTAGTAGCATTCAACAAAAATAAAAGCATTAGGGACCACCTAGTCCACTCTAGCCTAATTAAAATAAAAAATCCAGATGCTAACAATAAGATCGTACCGACACCAGATGACACTCACGACATAGTAGGGACACTCCAACAATGCAACAACAGCAATTGCATCACATGCAAACAATACATGAACACTGCTGACAAATTCACTAGTTACGTCACTGGTAAAGACTACAAAATCAACACACAAATGAGCTGCAATACCACCAACATTATTTACCTCATAGAATGCAAACAATGCAGCTCTCAATACATAGGAGAAACAAGTCAAACACTCAGCAAACGACTCACACAACATATCCATGCAATCCGACACCAAACAGACATGAGAATCTCATGGCATTTCAACCAACCAAGACATTCTATGAAAGACATCACGATAAGACCAATTGAAAGAATTTTTACAGATAACAAAATACTAAGATTAAACAGAGAACACTACTGGATCAAAGAACTCAAAACGATTCACCCGTTCGGAATAAACAAAAAAGCATAGCACACTCACTCACTCACACACCCACCCACCCACCCACCCACCCACCCACCCACCCACCCACCCACCCACTCACTCACTCACTCACTCACTCACTCACTCACTCACACATAGGAGGTTTGACGGAAGTTTGCAGACTGGCAGGTATGCATAGGTAACTATGTAAATACCTGGGTCGGCGTTTTTAAATACTTAGGCTTCATAAATCAGTTCCGTCATTTTTGTATCTAATAACAGATCCCTCGCATACACACACATACGCACATATGCATGCATAGACACACAGACGCACACGCACGCACATACACAAACACACACACACATATATATATATATATATATATATATATATATACATATATATATATACGCACACACACACACATACACGAGGTTTGATGGACACAAATGACCAGTATGTACACATAGATTCTGTCTAAGTGAGACATACAAAATCATTTATGCTACAGCAGTGTTGTATGTCAACATGGTCCTATATAATACTAATCTCTCTTTGTGTTTATGTCCACAGATATCTGTCAGGATATGTATTGGACATCAGAGGGTTTGTTTCTCTCCACCAAGGTTCCATTTCCTACTAATACTGTTATGTTATCTAACCAAAAATTCTATGTCCAGTGATTCGGAGGCCTCGTATGAAGGTCTTCTCACTTTGCCCTCTTGATCCAATTCCTTCCCCTACGGTGGAGAGAGTTAAGAGGCGTAGTCCTTGGTGGAGTGTTCCAGTTCTTCACGTTGGATGGTTTGTCTATACAAAGAGGCAGGTATTCTAGTTAATGATATGAGGTGATGTGAATTATTTTAACCATAAATTGCCATTGTTATCATTGTGTATCTGATGTTTGTGTAGTCTGAATATCTTTCCTGAAGATGTTCTGGTTATGAATACAATTCGTCCTTACACCTGGATGTTTGTTTCGGATCGATTTAATTTCTGTCTGGGATTAATGACGTCATAATCAGCCTTGCTCTTTATTAACAATTAAAGTGTTGTCCAACGCTGGTTTCAGATGATTGGTCATCCTTATGATCATTTCCATCTCTCTTTTAGTTTGGTTTTGAGTTTTCTAACTTTAACTAAATTGCTCATTGTCTTCATCCTCTGTCCTGTTTCAAACACCTGGTTGCCCGTCCTGTGGGCGTTTTCTGAAAGAAAAATTCATCCCGCATGTTTGCTTTCATTGTAGCCCCTGTGGGCCATTGCTCAATTGTGACGTATGTAAGCATTGGGGGGGGGGGGGGTGGGTGGGCGAGCTAATGACCGAATTTTTATGCTTGCAGGCTAAGGACAAGGTTGTGGAGGAGGAGAGGAAGCAAAAAAGAGAGGTTGTGAGTAAGAAGGGTAAGAGGAAGGCCTCGTCCTCAGTGGACATGGAGGCCTTCCGTAGTGAGATGTTGGGAGAGATTGAAGAGGACAATAAAGGATTTGGTTCCAGAGTTGCTTCCTGGACCAAATCCTTTGTTGTCCTCATCATCTGCTTCAGAGCAGATAATCCCTGCCTCTGAATCTGGTTTTCCTTAGGCTGTTACCAGTTTTCGATGATTCAGAGGTGGCCCCATTAGTGGGGGGCGTTCCACGACCCTGGCAGCAGGCTTGTCGCGCCGATGGGTCGTGGACGGCTGTCGCTGGAACCTGCTGGCTGCTTATCAGCCCCAGGGGTATCCGCATGCCGCAGGTTCCAGTACCTCCTATGGCACCTTTCCTGGCCAGTCCCGGGTTAGCGCTCTTTGCTGACCCAGAGTCTAATCTTTCTGGCCAGGAAGAAGAGGGATTATCTGCTGCGTTCCCCCTTCTGAAGCCGTGGCCATGGATTTTGACGTCTGTGCACCCCTCGCGGGGAATACAGGCGACATGATCCATGGTTCTACTCACGCAGGAGTAGAATTCACGGCTCAGAACGTGGCCCTGGGAGGTGCTGATGGTCAGTTGTTCCGCATACCTCGGCTTGCCGAGAGTATTGCTGGTGCTGGCCGGGGCCGTGGTGGGACGGTATCTGCCCCGCGCTCTACCATGGCGCCTGCTCCTGGACAAGCCAGTCAGATTACCATGCCTGCTCTTTCGGGCCCGCATGCTTTCTCTGGCTTGCCGGGAGTGTCAGCATATCCGCCGTCAAGCTCTGCTGCGTTTGCCCAGGTGGAAGGCGAAGGCCCTCGTCTAGTAGAGCAATCGCGGTTAGCCATGGAGGAGGAATGGTCTGACGCTTGTCAATGGCTGATAAGTGTTAGGCCAGACCTGCCCGTGGAGCAGTCGGCTAGCCAGCGAGACCACAGGCCGTGGTTAGCTGGTAAGTCGACTGCTAGCGCTATGCCATCTCTGCCGTTAGCAGAGCATATCGTGGATATGTTCTTGGCGGCGGAGACGTCCATTAAGGCGAATGGGCGTCTCGCGAAGGCCCCTCGCGAGGTCGCAAGGTGCTGCGCATTGTGCCCGTGGATTACCAGAGGTACGGTGTGGTGCCCAAGCCTAGCGTGGATGACCGCGCGGCTCTGGGTGAGGATGCGCGGCCAGGCTCCCGTTCTGACACGGGAGCTTTGTGTTCGAACGCGTTGCGTTCAGCCAATGCCGAATTGCTGGATGTGGAGGAGAGTGGGAGAGCGTCTATTGTGGTGCTGTCTCACGTCTCCCAGCTGTTACAGTGGGTAGTAACAGCATCCGCATCGTGCCAACCGAGCCCAGTCACAGTCCAGAGAGCCATCCAGGATGGTATCAACCTGGCTCTGGACTGTATGACTCGGGCGGTGACCAGGAGTGTCCGGGCGAGGCGCACGTTTGCGTTGGATAACCTGTGCCCGTCCCAGGACCTGTACAATAGGCTTCTGCGTACGCCTATGGCAGGTCCTGGTCTCTTTGGAGGTGAGGGATGTAGATATCTCCAGGAGATGGTTACTCTGGTCAATAACCAGAGGGCGCTGCGCGAACAATTTGAGGTGCTCCGTAGGGAGCGCGTTCGCGCTGCACCCCCTGCGTACGATCCCCTGCAGGCTCGAGGTGGAGGTGGCCAGGTCAGAGGCCAGCCACCATCGCAGCGTCAGCTACGATCGCGTGCGATTTGGCCAGCAGTGATGGGGGCCGCAGGCACCTCAGGCGCAGCCAGCCAGGCAGCCACCCACGCACTGAGGTGCCCGCGGTGCTGGTCGTGGCGCGCGAGGATCTGGTCGTGGTAATCGTGCCTGATGGGCCCGTTGCCGCGGTGAGAACCTCTCCGGTGTTTCTGGCGAAGGAGACAGTGCCACTCTTGCACTCCTTATGTCCACCTCTCTCCCTAGGTGGACCGGTGGGAGGCCGGCTGGCCGACCACATGCAATAGTGGGAACGGTTGACTCAGGACCGTTTAGTCTTGCGATGGCTTTCAGTCGGGTATCATCCCGATTGGATGACAGGCCCGCCATCGCGGCTGCCTCTGGTGCCAATCTGGACTCCAAATCCGAGAGATCCAGATCAAAGGTTGTGTATCGAGGAAGAGACAAACTCCCTCATACAAAAAGGAGCAATTCAGCCGGCACAGAAGTGTCCGGGCTTCTATTCAACCGTGTTCTTAGTGACAAAAAACACCGGAGGGTGGAGACCAATTCTCAACCTCAAGCCATTGAACAAGTTCATAGAGACTCCCAGTTTCAAGATGGAGACTGTGCGCTCGGTGTTGGCGGGGTTAGAGAAGGGAATGTGGACAGCTTCAATAGATTTGAAGGATGCTTATTTCCACATCCCCATAGCGAGGACTTTCTGTCGCTTCCTGAGATTTGCATTCCAGGGCAGACAGTGGGAATTCATGGTGTTACCCTTCGGAATTTCCAAGGCTCCTCGGGTTTTCACCTGTGTGGTTCTTGCGTTTACCGCATACCTCCGCAGGAGAAGCATAGCAGTCCACACGTACATAGACGACTGGCTGTTAAAGGCACACACCCAGGGAAGTTTATCAGCCAATCTGGAGATTGTTTTGAAGACTCTCACAGACTTAGGCTGGATGATCAATTTCCAAGAATCAGAGCTGACTCCATCCCAGAAGTTTGTTCACCTGGGGATGTTCTTCGATCTAGAGACAGGATATGTTTATCCTACTCAGGAGAGAGTTCAGAGACTCATCTCAGTAATTCAGTCAGTGTGCGACAGTCGTCATGTCCTGGCACGGGTTTACTTGAGAATGCTGGGGTTGATGGTTTCATTGGAACCAGTCATTCCTCAGGCCGCCTTATGCATGCGGCCGATCCAGTTATTTCTCATGATGCAATGGACCCAGAGTACAGGTTCACTGGACTCGAACGTGTCAGTGTTGGCACCTCTAATTCACCACCTGCAATGGTGGTTGAACACAGAGAATCTCCTGGTGGGGGTTATGATAACCCCCCCCCCTCACCCTTAGGTATCTGTGTATATAGATGCCTCCATGGAGGGGTAGGGAGCTTACCTGGACGAATCCACGATATCAGGGCTTTGGGATCTGGAACAGTCGAAGGAACATATCAATCTACTGGAATTAAGAGCAGTAGTCCTGGGCCTGGAACATTTCTTACTGAAAGTTCAGGGCAAGATTGTTCTTATTCGTTCAGACAACTCAACAGTAGTGACTTACATAAACCGCCAGGGCGGAACGAAGTCGCCCAGTCTCTGTATGATGACATGGAGACTGCATTGTTGGTGCCTGGATCACAGGATTACCTTGAAAGCAGTTCATATTCCGCGAAGGTTAAATCTGCTAGCAGACTCATTGAGCCGAAGGCTGAGTGTTTTACCGACGGAATGGCAACTAAATCAATGTGTGGCGGATCGTCTGTTCGTCCATTGGGGGAAACCCAACATCGATTTGTTCGCAACGAAGAGGAATGCGAAGATAACGACGTACGTCTCTCCGATTTCAGATCCAAGCGCTTTCGCAACAGATGCGTTAGCTATCAGCTGGGCGGGAATGTATGCATACGCATTCCCTCCAGCAATCCTGATTCCAAAAATTCTTCAGAAAATCAGACAGGAGGAGTGCCAAGTGCTTCTGATCGCCCCAGATTGGCCAAGCCGATCATGGTATACGGATATGCTGGACCTTCTGGTCTGCAATCCGGTTCCTCTGCCTCTGATGGACGACATTATCTTCCAGGATAAGGCCCTTCACAACAATCCGTCAATGTTCCGATTGACTGCGTGGATGTTGTCAAGGAATCTAGAATTAAGGAGGACTTTTCTGAGCAAGCAGCCATGTGCATAGCCAAAGCCAGATTTGCAGGGTGGTGCTCAAAAAGATGTATTGATCCAATGGATTCATCTATTCAGGTAGTAGCTGATTTCCTTTGTTACCTGTATGATGCCTATAGCCTCAAGCCTAACTCTATTGCTGGTTATAAGTCAGCTTTAATGACTTTATCCCTTGCTTGGCTAATAGGGGAAGTGATGAAGTAAGTACATTAAATGTATTAATTAAAGGCATGGGCAATCTAAGACCAAGGAACACCCCCCGGTGATTCCATCTTGGAGTTTATCTCTAGTGCTTCAGCTACTAGGTGATAAGCCTTTTTAACCACTTAGTTCCATTTCTATGAAACTGTTAACTCTTAAATCTGTATTTTTAATTGCTGCGGCATCGGCTAGGCGTAGGAGTGGCATTCATGCCCTATCAGCCGAGGAGGACCATTTTGTGGTTACAGGGGAAGCCCTTAAGCTTCTACCTAGGATTAATTTCTTGGCTAAGAATCAGTCTTTGAAATATCCAGGTCAACCTATTTTTTTGCCAGCTTTAACTAGATATGATCCTAATTCTAAAGCATGGTGTCCCGTCCGGGCGTTGCTCCGGTACAAACAGCGTACTTCGGAGTGGCGGACCGATCAGTCAACGTTATGGTTGTCATATATTGAAGCCCATGGCAGGGTGTCTAAGGACACCATTTCCAGATGGATTGTAGAATGTATCCAGTTTTGTCATAAATCCGCCACCGGTAAGCAGGTTGACATGGCCAAGGCTCACAGTGTCCGCGGCGTAGTGACTTCCACAACCCTATTTAATGGGATCCCTGTGGATGACATTATGTCGGTTGCTCAGTGGCACTGTGAGTCAAGTTTTACAGACCATTATCTCCGTGACACCTCAAATCCTCTCGCCTTGTCGATTTTGAAAAAATAATTAGGTGTATTTTTTGGATGAGGTTTCCTCATTGCTTATATATATCACAATTAATTAATGGCAACAACCACATTTTGGGACTGCATCAGCCTTCACCACTGGGAAGATGATGTCAGCAGCCAAGTTCAACAAGGTCAGTCTTGTTCATGTGTTGTTCATTGTTGATTGTATTGTCACGTGACCCTTTGTTATTAATATGGTGATGGTTTGTGTGTTTATGTGGTTCATCATTGAGAGTATGCGAAAATGGAGCCTTTTCGTCTCTGTCCTATAGTATATGGCACTGGTACGTAGAGAGCGTATGGGACATTGGGGTCATTCGAGTCTTCCTCCCAGGAAAGGGGGGGGGGCGCATATAACATTCGGTCATCTCTCATCCATCGGTTTGTGTTAACCGAGGGTTTTGTCAAATCCTGACTGTGTTTCACACAGTTTCAGAAGTTTAAGTGCCTTAAACGCGGAAAAGCATATAGGGAAGAGCTGGTCTTTTGACCTCGCCTCCTTCCCGCCGAATTCCCTGTCGAATTCTGGCAATATCAAAGAGTATTAGGGAGGTAAGTATACTCTTGAAGTGAAATAAACGAAATCAAGGATTTCTTTTTTCACGAGAGAGTTGATACTTACCTACCTAATACGGACCCGGCCTCTCCACCCCACAGAGGCTCAGTCTTCAGGCTCTTAATAGTTGCATGTGTGTCAGCCAATAAATTAGGCAGAGGAAGTGCTGGTCTGCGCATGCGTGGTGGTGGGGCTGGCATCCGCCGGACTGCACTCTGACTCCCTGTCCAGTAGGGGCACCTAACTGTTTTTATGCTGAGTGTTTATTGAGTGAAAGCCGATATTTAGCAATATCAAAGAGTATTAGGGAGGTAAGTATCAACTGTCTCGTGAAAAAATAAATCCTTGATTTCGTTTAATTTGTTGTCAAAATGTCAATTCTCCTTTGATCAATACTTACTATTCTATTACTTCTGATACAAGCGATCTTGGATAGCTGGCCCTAGGACTCTAGGCTTAGTAAGCTTTACTGGCTCCTGGAACCGGGTATCCGGCTCCCAACATCCAAGTACCCGTTTGCCATGAAGCTCATTCTTGTTTGCATAGTGTGGTGCTGGCGGTTTCCCGCAATTCCGCGGTTCGTGTTTCGCGGCTGCCGGGCTGGCTCATTCCCGCCGTTTCTACGGACGCCCGGCAGTCGTACCTTGGAACTTGAACCGTGCACATCTGCCGCTGGTTCCACTGGCCGATTCGAGACCTCTGTTGGGTGAGTAACCTTTTATAGGTAGCTAAGTTACTACAAATGGTGTCAGGAGTAATTTGGGCCCTAAATTAAAAATTGTTATTAGTTATTTCTAAATTCTCAGAAATATAAAGACTACTCTAGTCCTGCCCGAACGTCAATTTTACAGACTCTGGCCGCCATTTTGATTATTGATAGTTATTTTTGTAGGATTTAACAATCACAGATGATAGGTGAGTTATAGTTAAATATATATTATTTATTTATACTATAGCATGCACATGTCGGGTATATAGGACATACATTCTTCCCGTAGCTATCTCAATTCGGCATATTTCAATGCTTTGGTTGTTTATAGAAATAAAATGTGAAAGCAACCATATATGTAAGATCACATGCTGGTGTGTGAAATCCCTTGAAACTAGCGATAAACTAAACTTTGCTTTCAAAACATGCACGTGTGAAAATACGCCTCCAGACTGGTTGACTTTATGTAAGACACACCCAGTTCTCGCCACTTCATTTGCTTTCAAAACTCAACCTGGGTGATTTTCATAAAATGATGTCAGAAATGTTTTTGGGTTGTGAGATGTGGCTTCGATACTGAATAGTCGTCTTGGTTAGATTTAACTCATTCGATCCTAGTGACGCCATATGGTGTCATAAAAAATGTCTGATCGGGCGTCCTGGATTTTAGCCAAGAGGTGTGTCCACTCAGGAGGTGTGTCAGTAAAATGAATGCTCGTTGGTGAAAACTAATTTCACCAGCCAATAGAAAATTCTCTGACCTTTAACCTGGTATCTCATTCATATTCATGTTCAGTACAAAGATTTATGGGAAATTTGCTTGTACTTCCGACATAAATTACTGCGAAAATATGCGTGATTCGTTTGTTTGCTAGCCAACTTTGGATGATTCGTGCCGATAATTTTTACGAATTTAAATTGATTTGAGACAGAATTGATCAGAAAATAGTTATTATTTAGTGTTTCCTGGCTGGATTCATCAAAATTCTTGCTTTTTATTATGAAAATCGTGATATTTTGATAGCCGACGACGTTAAGAAATGCGGGATCGTCATCTTAGATTTGAATTGATATTTTAGCGGTCACTATATTATCCGACTCAATCCTCTAAATATCAGTCAGATTTATTAAAAACATCATTTACATCCACATTATAAGAGATTTTACTAACGGAAATTGAAGATTTTGTAAAGTTTCGTGATCGAAGTAGCGAGAAATTAGTACGAGAAGACAAACATATTTTAATGAAATTTGAAGCGAGAAGGTTGTTTACAACATTCTCGCTAAGAGTTAGACCCGCGAGACGAAATACTCTGTGAAAGGGTAGGGCCGAGTCAGCTAAACGGTTCCTACATTCCTCAGCATAGATCCTGGATTTGCTGGACTGGTTGGATAAAACCTGCACATTATGTCAGCTAATGAGCAATAGAAATGGTTATTTTTAGAGGAATTTAGTATTTCGGATTTCCCGTGCTTTGAAGACAAATTCTCACGACTATATCGAAAACACTGTTTGAAACTAATTAACTTCATGGGCAGCAACGGGTTTATAGCTACTTTTCTCAAATATTCAGTGCTGGATTGAATTCTGACAAATTACAACTACTAGGTCATCGCGGTTGACTCTTCATAGCCTGTCAGAGAATGGGCATGTTGTCAAATCATATGCAGTCACATGTATAGGAATTTTGATGAAAAATTGGGAATTGTGTTCCAAAGAATGGCAAATTGAGACTTGTGATTATAGCCACACACACACTGGAATTTTGTCATTTCACATTTAGAATTGAATTATATTATGGGGTGGTGGGTGGGGGTTGTTGTGAGTGTCTGAAAGTTGTACACACGAAATTTGAAAATGAGTTGCTCTGAGAGGTTATTCCCTGCATTCTGGCTTATATGGTAAACAACACATTTATCTTGACTCCAAACTTTGCCTATAATTCAACGGTGCCTTTTAATATTTTCAAGTAGGTTCTAACACACCACTTTAACACTCATATCAGCCGAAGATGACTTCTGAAGTGGTTTTGAGAACTGTCCATTTGCAGAGGAAGAGAAGACTTGTTTTTATTTATCACTGCAATGACTGGCTTGATAATCGAGCCAGTCATCCCAGTGGTAAATTATCCAAAATAATCTTCTTGGTCAGCAAACATTGCAAATGGACATTTTCTACGAGAAAATTTAAATTTTCTTGAACAAATTCAAGGGTGTAAATGCTTAGCACTCATATCAGGCAAAAACTGCTTTTGCAGTGGTCTTGAAAGTGTCCATTTGCAGACCAAAAGAAGAATATTTTTGAAAATTTACAACTGCAATCACTGGCTCAATAACTGAGCGAGTTATTTCAGTGGTAACTTTTCAAAAATAGTCTTCTGGTCTAAAAATGGGCATTTTCTATGAGAAAATTGAAATGTTTTTGAACACATTCGAGGGTTAAAGGGCTAATATGTAAATTAACAGTCCATGATGTCCATCTAAGGCAAAGGTTATTGAGTGATCTCCCCAACATAAAATATAGCACGTGGCATAACAGTGCAATGTTAAAAGGACTTCGGGATTATAAGTAAAAACAAAGTATCTGTTTATTTTTATTTGTTTTATTTTTCCAGTTAGCACAGACAGTTCACTGGTCAGACAATCGGCGATTCTTCTAAATAATAAGTCAATCTAACAAATGATAGCCATCATAGCCACTATGGATGAATCCTATATGTCGATCAAGTATATGATGTCATAAGCAATTATGTCACATGTAGGCTGACGACACAATCATAATTGAAATATGCCGTCAGTTGTACCAATTCTTTACTACTTATACCCCCAGTCAAATTAGTTTCAAAATATTCAATAGGTTTGCTCTATAGTTACATGTGCCATGGTATTTTCATTCAGGTTTTAAAGTATATAATTCGATGCCAACATGCGCAAAACATGGACAGAGCTTAGCTAGAGATTGGTGGGGCATAGCTAAATCCATTGCTTCATGTGTCTGCATGTCTTTACTTAGTTCTTGAGTACGATGCATTTAAAACAGAACCCTACCATTGAAAAACATTGATCTCGATATATTATATTTCTCAATGTTTGTAATTCAATTGTAATATGTAAAATATATGTACATGCAATAAAGAATGTGTTGGGGGGGGTGTTGTGTTGTAGATTGTAGATTCATTTTCCTCAGTCCAAAATCTTGGAGATTTGCAGTTTCTCAAGCGAGAAACCACAGGGAGCGGTCAACGGAAGGGATGCAAAAGCAGTCACTAACCACAGCAGCCTTCTTGACATTGTACCACCCAACCGAGTGGTCAGTCTCTGTAATAATTATGTATTGTCGTCTCTGTCATTGCACATGCACATGCATAAGTAACTGTAGAGACGGGTTTTATCCTGCTTGTGCATTAATTAACCCTTTACTGGTTTAGCCCCAACATTTGTTCATGAAAGTTTCAATTTTCTCATTGAAAATGTCCATTTGCAGACAGATTATTTTAACAAATTTATCACTGGAATAACTTGCTCGGTTACCGAGCAAGTTATTCCAGTGGTAAATTTAAAGTCTTCTCTTGGTCTTGACAGCTCTCAATACCACTACAGAAGCTATTTTTAGCCGACTTGAATTGTACATGGTATAGTAGATTGTGGCAAAAACAACAAGGTCAATCATTGATTGCAGACTTTCGCTCTATTTTTGTCACTTTTGGGTTAAAACTTTTCAGATTTCAATATCTCATTAGCTTTTCGCGGAAATAAATCGCCCGTAGCGATTTAAAGATTTACTTTTTGTGACATTCGGTAGCTTTCGGATTCACTATATTGCAATGTAATGTAGCCGAGTATAACCATAGACTAACTATATAAAGACGTGCCAAGTTGACGTCACTTGCGCAATTCACCCTCTGGCAATAGTCGCGGTAAACTGTTGGTGAAAAAGCTGTATCCAAGTGGGATAACTACGTTTCTAGTAACGTACAGTCATAAACATCGTCTCCACACTATGGGCGCAGTTTACCGTGACTAACTTCAGGTGGCACTGTTTATAAATTTGGTATTACGCCGTAGTACAGTCTGTCGCGTCTTTATATAATTCGTCTATGACTTCGGTTAGGCGCGATCGCTAGTTTCAGGTTTATTGGAAACTAGATAAATACGTTCGCGTTTGCAGAAAAGCTGTTTGCCCGCTCCATGTTTGTTTGGGCCGAAATCACAGATTTTCTTTGTATTATTTATAGTAACCGTTTTCCGTGTAAACGCCTGTAACTAAAATAAGTAAGCAGTAACTCTTTTAGCAAATATTTTGGCATATTTATCAGAATCTCATGAAATAGTGAAGATTGATGTTTTTCCACCAAAATATCGGTTTACGGCAAATGTATCACGATACGTATTGCAGCTGTATTTGTATCGATTTATAGCAATGTATCGGTAATACCGCCCATGACTACTAGTTTCCTGGCTCAATTCAGCTTGTAGGTGAAGGTCTGGGCCTTTTCCAGAGATGGCTTGACGTGTGACAGCTCACTTGTCTCCTTGTTGCTGAAGATGAAGTGGTACAGATCAGCTGTCCTCTGTACACCTGTGATAAAGTCCCCTTTGGTCTCCTTGAGCTTTAGGCTGTCGTATATGCTCTCGAGCAGGGCACGTCCACCAGAAGGATGTATTGAGTGTGTAGATGTTCGGTCAGGCGAGCCCGCAGCAAGATGTTTTTCCCATGTCCTGAGGGGGCAATGATCAGCACCACCTGGCCAGCATCGGCCGGCCTACTGTCGAATGGGACAGACATGCGTGCGGAGGATAGTTAGCACATGGTCGGCGGTAGCCTCGTCTATATCTGGGAGACTAAACGGCAGTACATCCTGCACCAGCTCTTTCGCCTGCAGAGCGGGGAATCCTGCACCTCCGGCGGCTACGAAGGATGCGATGGAGGTGTCAAGCATGAAATTCCAGCAGCAGCTGAGAAGATAGCGTAGAGGGCCTGTGTCAGCACCCACAGTGTCTAGTACATCCAGTATCTGTATGATACATGCACGGGAAGCCATGACTATCCTGTGGTCTTAAACGGCAAACCAAAGAACCCTGACTTCTTCACATCTGGTAGCTGGAGGCTGGCGGTAGCACCTTTTTGCCATCGACAGTGATATTGCTCAGGCCGATGGTGCCTATCGTGAGAGTCTCTCCATCCTGTTGGAATGAGCTCGCGATTTCAGGAGATCCTTAACCAGGTCCTGTGCAAAGGACTCAGCCATAACCTTGATGGCTCCATCCTCATCGACTCCGAGCATACCGAGCATTGTCGCCCTCTCCTTGATGCCCATCCCCTTGTATACAGTCTTGGCCTTGTTAATGGCCGATTGTCCTACCGTATCAGTGTTCCCGATGAGATCGCGGGCTGGGATGGCACCTCGGATCTCCCATGGGTCTCCCTTCTCATCGAAGTCTAGGAAGGAGATAGGGGCAACAGTGTCCTCTGAACCGAGGCGTGCCTCGCCCAAGTGAACAAGATCGCCTAGCTCTTTGCTTTCTAAGTCTGTGAGTGACAGAGTCATAGTGCTATATACAGACGGCTTAAACATCCTAGAACCGCGGCCTCCATTAGTGTAATATGTTCACAATCTTGGCGGCGGCAATGTAGGAGGCACCACTGATGGCAATCTTTGGGAGGAGGCGAGTTATTCCGAGACAGTGCTCGGCCGCCCCACTCACCACTACAGCGAGGACAGCCCCAGCAAAGGCCTCAGCAAAGGCCTCAGCAATATTGATGACTTCGATCTCAGCAAAGCCCTCAGCAAAGGCCTCAGCCATAATCTCGATGACTCCAGCCTCATCTTCGAAGTCTACGAAGGAGATATGGGCAACAGTGTCCTCTGAACCGACCTCGCCCAATTGAGCAAGATCGCCTAGCTCTTTGCCTTCTAGGTCTGTGAGTGACAGAGTCATAGTGCTATATACAGACGGCTTAAACCTACTAATCATACCCCAGCATAGGAGGACCGCACAGTCGGCCAAAGGAATAGGTAGCAGTGCTCAGGGTACTGGCCCTCTGCAGGGGCACGCCTTGTGGGCGGTCAACCATTGGCAATCCTCAGTCCGTGGTGCTGCACTTCGGGTCTCGTGGTCCATCTCTCACTATTCAGAGGTTTTAAACGTGGGCGACGATGATCTCAGACATTGCACTCGTTGCTAGCCCTAGAACCGCGGCCTCCATTAATGTAACATATTCACCCATGATCTTGGCGGCAGCAGTGTAGGAGGCACCACTGATGGCGATCTTTGGGATAGGGTGAGTTATTCCGAGACAGTGCTCTGCCACCCCACTCACCACTGTAGCGAGGGCAGCCGCAGTGGCGGCAGGAAGAACCTCATTTCCATCTGTCATCTTCACCACAGCCACATTCGCCGTCACGTTACTGGCGATATGGACTGCCAGAGGTTTTGCTTTGGTCAGTAACTTCTGTGTCTTGGTTTGCAGCAGATTCTCCACCTTCTGAAGACTCGCCTGGCTCTCGGGCAGTTGCTTCACGATCTGTACCATTGACGGCATTGTTTAAGCACTGAGTATACAATGCGGTTAAACGTCTGCGTTCCCTGTCGAGAGAGCTAATAAGATCTTCCCAGTCTGCATCTGCCAGGTGTCCGGGTTGGTACTCAGGAATATTCATCTCTCTATTGAGACATCTTAAACATGTCCGGGCTCATGCTATGCGAGAAGTACTATGATGTCTTCCGGAGGGAGTTGAAGGACTACAAGAAGAAGACACCAGATGAGCTCTCTCAGCTCTCCGGTGCTGAGCTGACAGGAGCTGACAGCTGTGAAGCTCTATCTAGGATTTGGTAAGGGACAGATCTGCTTCCTCGAATACCTTATCATGGGCGGGAGTATCGTCAAGCAGCTCCTGCGGGCTAAAGGTTTCTACAAGGATCTGGAGTATCTGTCAGATGTGTTCCAGCAGTTACAGACCGCCATGGCCTCACCTGACTCAGAGCTGAACAAGGCTCTGCGATACTACAAGCTGGAAAAAGGATGCGCTGTGGAACCGTCCAGCCCTTGGATGTGCATGTTGGCAGCGTGTATAGGAGCTGTAGGGCATGCCAAGCTGGTTCAGTGTCTCACCGTGGTCCCCACTGCTACTGTAGCGTCAGGATAGTCTTATAGCTGATTTGCTAGCGGCAGAGTAGGCTGATCCCGAGCACCATGATAGCTAGGCCTGACACCACTCGTAGAGCTACCACGGGAAGCAGTGTCATGTCGACTGGCTGCAGGGTTGGGGTCGGAGCTGCCATGGGAAGCGTCATGTCGACTGGCTGCAGTATCCGGGTCAGAACGACTGTATGGGCTGTACTACGCGTAGGTGCGTTGATATCAGTTTTGAAGCTGAAGTGGACACCAGGGAACTCCCCTCGACTATCATGTTATTATAGCGCCTGACCTTGAGGTCCTCGATGTTCGCGATCATGTTGCTCGGAGGTGTGGTGAAATAGCAAAGTCAAGTTTGCGACGGGCCTTCTGCAACCCCTGCTGGAACTTAGCAATAAGACTACTGGGGTCTGCCACGATGATCATATCCTCAACGAGTCTGATGAACATGGCCTGGACCTCTGCTCCGCTGACACCGTCTATGGAATGATGCAGCTTGGTCTGTGCTGTAAGGAGGCAGTAGCACAGTGCTTCCAGGGACTAGTTGATCCGAACGATCCATGCTGGTGTGAGGCCTGAGGTGGAGTGTGGGACAAAGTGCTTCCACACATCTGGATAGTCCTGCCGCAAGCCAGTGATGTGCATATTTTGCACCAGCACTCCAGGGTTGGAGTCTGGATCGAACGAGAATGTCGCGGTCTTCTGACGGCCTACTCGTCGGGGTGATCGATAGGGGAATCCTGAGTAGTCACGTCTCGGGTCACTGTACATAACCCCTAGACCACTGTTGTCACCACCATGCCACCAATAGTCTGTGTGAGTGCTGAACTCTTTTTAGTCTGCTGGCCGCTGAGACGCTAACTATTGAGCTGTGGGTCGAAGTCGTTTGTATCAGGGAGGCTTGTACCTAGCTCATGGAGGATTCGTCGCACCGTAAAGTACACATGGAATCTGAGACAGCTGGCGATGAGCACAGCTTCAAGAGTACCAGAATAGGAGTGAAGCAGGGTGGAACTTATTCCACATCCTGCCGTGGCACACCACACGGCAAAGTTCAGCTGCTGATTCCAGTATGAGAGGTGTGGAGCAGCCATCCAAGTATGAGCTTGCTTCGCATCCTTGATGGTGATGGGGCGGTTGGTCAGCGGTCGTGGGTTGACGGAGAAGCTGGTTCGGGACCATCCATCCACTGTGATGGAGAACGGTGTTAGCTCTGGTATATCATCCAGTAGACCTCTCAGGCCAGTCAAGGGTGTACCAAGGAGGGGCGGTTGGCTCCGGATGACTGTCATGAGGTTCAGTGGGAAGGTCATCTATACTGGTGTTCTTAAAGCTACCGTACAGGCAGCACATTATGTGTAGTCGTCTCGACTCCAGAGACCAGCGAGGTGACCTCGCCGTAACATCTCGTTTTTTAGCTCCTCCATATCAACCCGCCCGCTGGAGCCGTTGAGGTATTGCTGTCGCACTTTAGGTTTCTCCATGCGGTACAGGGCTTGGACCTTCAATATATGGTGGTACTCTTCATCGGTGACCTGTCCATCCTCAAGAGCTTTGCTGACAGACTCGTCGATAGTCCGTAGCATACTCTGTGCCAGTGTCACATACTTAGCATGCTTCTCCAGCCTCCTTGTGATCTGGAACTGCCCCACCCCCAAGCCCGTGGCCAAGACAGTGGAGTCACCAGCCGTGGATGGTACCGCCCTCGTCAGCAGTCAGTGAGGGGTATAGTTATGATTGCTTCCGCCACTGATTTTGCCATAGTATATCTGGAGGATTAAACGGCATCACCTGCAGAATCTGCTCATGAGTCATAGAAGGGTTCATTTTGGAGAGCCTGGCGAACCGTGCCAGCTTTTTAGTGTCGAGACAGGCATCTCTTAGAAAGTGGTCATACAGCACTATCTCGGGTGCCAGTAGCTTTCTGAGACATGACATCCGGAATTTCACCTTATGTCCAAGATAGTAGGTCCGCCGCTGGATGGCTGTCTTGGTCTTACGCTTCTGCACCATTTCCTCTTCCCACTGTATGACATCTGGCTCATCCTCATCTGAGAAGACACATGGCTCTTCGTCGTATGTGAAGACATCTGGCGCATCATCGTCTGTCAAGACTCCTGCGTCCTGCTTACCCTCTTCCAGGAGGGCCTGCCGGTATCGGAAACCTTCACTGTTCCTTCGCCTCCTTGCAATGCTCACGTTCTATTGATACCAGCTCTCCCGCTGTAGTCGCTCTCCTTCTTGTTGCAGTGCGAGCATCTGTTCGTTTAAGGCCTTTGTCTATCTGTGCAGGGGTCATGAAGGGGCAACCCTGTAGCTGGCTCTTCATCATCTCGGCAAAGGTCAGATATTCCTGGTATGATATCATGTTGTCGTCAGGTCGAGTAGTAATAATAGCGTAAACTCTAAATGGGTATCCGATATCCCATCCGTGCTGGCATATATGTTAATGGAGGGGCTGTCAAACAGATGATTTACAGGTGTGAACAGGCTGGGACTGATAGCTTTCCATAGGTTGCTGTTGGCACCTGGGAGATACTCTATCACGTCCCGACCGACTTCTACCAGTGAGCTGCTGTGTGCACTGCCCGGCGGTTGATGTAGCAGATCAGCGTGTATGTATGTTGTGCCCCGCTGGGGCACCTCGAAGATGACCCATTCTACATGGTACGGTACCACCCGTCTCCCCTCTAGAGAGGGTGAGATTACGTTCTCACCACCGGAAAGCAGCAGTCGGACAATCGGCATGGTTATATCTCCTGTTTAAACCCCTTCTATAGCAAGCTTTGGAACCCATATTTGCTCACTCAACTGGTCTTGCTGACCTGGCAGATGTGTATGCAGTTGATGCTGCCAAGTTAGAAGAGAGAGCGATGGCAAGTCATTCGCCCTACAGTACGAAGCAAACTCAAAGGCATTCTCCCTCAACCCCATTGGTGGTGATGGGGTGGAGCTACTCACAGACCTCAACGATGTGTCGAAGGAGCACCTGGGGCGCAACATAGATGGCCACAAGATCATGTTTCGGTACGATTTCCCGAAGAGGAAGTACATCCTCGAGCCATTGATTGAGGTCTCGGATACAGAGGTGGCAGACATCAACACCCTAAATGATGACCTCGGCTTTCATCTGGTCAAACCCTATTCGAGCAATGCCCCGCTGATGACACATGATGGTCTGCTATTGACCCTGGCAAAAAACCTGCAGTTCATGTTTGAGAAGAATGAAGTGTGGTACCGCGCTCGACCTGGTGGTGACTGGCAAACATGGTTGTCACCATATAGGCCTCCCACAGTCATTGACATAGAGGTTACCCCCCTCCCCACTGTTGTGAAAAGGGATGGGACAGTTCGAAAGCTCTACAATCGGGGATCATCCTTCCTCACCTACATAGGTGAAGTTGTGTCCCTGACGAGGGTGGGTCACCGGATCGGTGTTACAGGTGGAAAGCTCTTGCTGCGTCGTCCAGTCGATGGACCCGAAGAAGCTGTTAACGTCCAGGATGGCACCCTACGGGTATATGATGTGTCACATGTCTCCAAAGCCAAGGGTGCTGTTAGACTGCTTCAGCGAGTCAGACTCACTAGCCCGCAAACGACTCATATAGTTCTAGAGCTACGTTTCTTAGCCGGTAGCAGGGTGAAGCAGCTAGCCCCTGCCCCTGAGGGGATGAAGATCACTATCGATCCGGATGGAAGAGGGCTCGATCTGGCACAGATATTTCTCGAGGGGTTCACTCTGTTCAGTTTAACTCTTCATATAGAGCCATGATTCTCATCATACTGCTCGTGCTGGCGTCTACAGCAGTGGCACAGGGCGCTGAGACTGCCATGATATTGGATGCCAAGTGGGCCCACTTCCGGGATGCCCTCCAGTACAATCCTTAGGTCGACCCCTTCTGGAGAACCATTTACGACCGCTTTCACCCACGTGAAGAGATCGTGTCTGTCTGCCACTTCTATGGTGTGGAGAGGGTAGGACGTGGTTGTCTGCTGTAGACACCTGCTAAGCACCAGATTCTCTGCATAACATGGGAACATGCCAGAGTCTGCAGTGGTGCAAATGCTAAGCACTTTAGCATCCTGCCAGGTGAGAATTATCAAGCTAGATGGAAGACACTATGGGTGGTCCCATCATGCCGATGCGACTCTGGCAGAGACAACGTGTTTGTCTGAGCCTACACAGAGACTGGCCACCATCCTGAGGAGGTTCTCCCGGACATGTGGTCTGCATGGGAGTTTTATATTCGCCACAGCCTTGCATGTCCGGAAGGACCACCCCAGGTTTTGGGTGGATTTTGCGGCACCATACACGAAAACACATGTCTCAACAACCCTATGCCCCAGCTAGAGCGTGTTGATGAAGTCCTTGATCTGGCCCTCGGTCACAGATTCGGGCGGCGAGATCTTGCCGCGTCATTTCTCCAGCGCGTGCATCTGGTGAATGTCCTTGTAGGCGGCGCACGGATTGGGCGACTCGCGGATCTGCAGGGCAAGTGTGGTGAGCTCGTCGGTGCGGGGTTGGTTTTTGGCCAGGAACCCGGGGTTGCGCTCCACGGGAACGTAGTTGATCTCAAAGACCCTCCAGGGGATAACGCCCAGCAGGTAGTAGGCGTTGGGTTCGTCTGCTGCCAGGGCGTCTATAATGCTGTGGTCGAAACGGTTCCCGCGGCCATCCGTGAAGCGCAGGTCAACGTGCTACGTCAGGTACTCGCCTTGGTCCACGAATCCCATAATCGTGTCGTACATCTTGGAGGTGCAGCTGCCAAAGTCCACCGGGTTGAGTATATCGACGTCAGGCTCCACCTCGAAGTAGCTGAATGCCATCAGCCAGGCCTGGTGGCCCGACGTGTGCATCGCCCACGACATCGAGTCATCGTAGTCGCTAGCCGGACCCCAGCCGCACCACTCGGCATAGACGGCGGTCATGCCCCAGGCCACCGGTCGGCCCCATCCCTTTGTGTCGCGGTAATGGTAGGCCTCGTTTTACTCGGGGCTGTCGCCGAGGTCTTCGAGCGCACAGATGCGGTAGACCACGTCGATGTAGAGTCCGAACTTGGCTACCGGCGACAGCGCGAGGCCCGACCAGACCTGCGGCAGGTAGTGGCAGGGTATATCTCATTTGGGGCGCCGGCTGTAGGGGCCCTTGAACTCCAAATGTACCGTCACTGTTTGGACTTCATGCTCCTTGTCGTCGACCTTCAGGTTGGTGAACAGGATTTGCCACTCCTCGTCGGAGTCACGTTGCCACACCAGCTTGAATAGACAGTAGCCGTCGGGGCTGTTGGCGTGTCCCCGGTAGCCCAGCCACCGCCGTCAAAGTGGATGTTGGTGCCCACTGTGCGCGTCCCGCAGTCGATCTCGAGCAGGCGTGCGCTCATGGCCTCAAAGAGAGTCTCCCACCAGCACGCCACAGCGCCCCCCGCTCCAGGTCTTGATCCCGCACTTCTGACCCAGAACTGCCTCGAAGTTCGAGTATGGGTTCTGCCCCATGATGGCGGCCAGTTCGGAGCCGCCTACAGTCGTTGCCCTGTTCTGCAGCCATCGCAGGCTGCACTGTCATGGGACGTCCGTGAACAGCTGGATAAACTGATCACGGTTCTGTTCCATGGTCTGGACAGCGTCATTCTGTTCCATGGTCTGGACGGCGTCTTACAATTCTGGCCTCCAAATAGATGGCGTTCTGGCTGTTCAGAGGGTGTATATCACTGTGGATGCTTTCTCTAAATGGGCGTTCAGACCCTATTATGTGTGTGGTTGATCACAAGGCGATCATTGGTGAATATGACTGTGGAGGCTTGTCTCTAAATGGGCGTTCAGTGTGGTAGTAGTAGGGTCAGAGTCAAAATGATACTACGTCCCTCAGCTGGCAGCCGTTCGGCGATCCGTGGTGGCCCCCCCCCCCCACCGCCGTCTTAATCCCTGGGGCATCATCTAGAGGCATACACCAACCACATGTCTCAACAACCACCCAGGGATTAAGAGGGCGGTGGGGACCACGGATCGCCGAATGGCTGCCAGTTGAGGGAGGTGGTAACATTTTAATTCTGACCCTACTATATATATATGTGTGTGTGTGTGTGTGTGTGTGTGTGCGTGCGTGCGTGCGTGCGTGCGTGCGTGCGTGCGTGCGTGCGTGCGTGCGTGCGTGCGTGTGTGAAAATTGCGTCTCTTGCTTACATACGCCACCCTCTATTATTTTAATACACAATTTTTGCTCCATTTAGAGTTGCTTTAATTGTAATTCGGAATGCACATCAATCAATCAATCAATCAATGTTGCTCCTGTAAATCTGTCAAAAGTGACATATTCATCTGGATCAAGAAGCCAGATTGGGAGGTACAATAACATGTGGCGGCATCCCTCTGTTCGGTACAACCAAATTTGTAAAAATTTGATACGATGAGACACTATCGTTAATTCGTTCGTAAATATTTCTACCGTTTGTTTAAAATAATTTCAATTATACATTAATATGACAGATACAGGGAATATGGGGTGGGGAGGTCCCATTGCCAGCAGGCCTACGCCAGGATACCTTGGCGTAGTCCAAATATCTTATAATGGTAAAAATAATTGATTTTGGCACTTCTAACCTAAAGTTATATCTGGTGGCATAACTGGAGAGAAACCAGCAGGTTACAGCAACACCATTCACATTCGCAATGTTGTAATAGCTGCACGCTAGGCCCTCACTGCCTTACCTGTATTGGTCCTGATATTATTCCACGGTGTTGTGTATATGTCTACCCAGTACTCCAGAAATATTACACTAAACAATATGATTATTCATTGTGAATTTTCATAAGGACGATATACAGCTATATAATAGGACGCATCTACGCGTAGGTATAAGCAGAGACTGTATGTTACGCCCCTGGTATAAGTGACACATTCTCTCAGTTGTGTAATACAGTACAACTAAAAAATAATTAAAGTAATTTCCAAAGCAACAACAGAAGAAACATGTTAGTAGAATTTTGAAGATACTGTAAAAATGTTTGTCTGAATATTTTGAACATAATTGGATTTGATACCAATTATGTTCAAAATATTTAACATTATTTTTTGTTGGAATCGTTCTAAGTTATCTCTGAGCTGCATTGTAAAGGCTACTATTGTTTTCATTTTACTCCTTCAAGGCAAGACAGAAATTGATCTGTTGGCGTCTGTATAGAAAATGTCAATTATCAGGTGACGTGAATGACCTTCACTACGTCCCGTTACAACCACGATGTCTGTGGGTCTGTTTGAATGCATGGGGTTATTCATTGGAAGCGTTTCTTTAAATTTAATTTGTTTTTACAACACACGCTCTTCAGTAAGCTAGAATTGAGGTAATCTCTAATTGTTCTTGTATTATTTTTTGCGACCACTGGATGTTAGTTCAAGTATTATATATATATATATATATATATATATATATATATATATATATATATATATATATATATATATATATATATATATATATATATATATATATATATATATATATATATATATATATATATATATATATATATATATGGTATAGCGCGAATCGACCGGTAAGGTATGGACCGTCCCAGCCAGTCTGGGTACGGGATGGCCGGGCCGGGTACGGTCCGAGCATGGGCCCCCTGGGTAGCGTGATGCGTGTGCATAGAGCCGATTACGAGGTCGAAAATGTCCGTGAGATCGCGTAGCTCGCATGCGCGAGCGTCAGAGATTGCTTAACAACGAGCGTTAGCGTTGGGTAGAAAAAGCATCTCAAACAGTACCGAGTTGGTACTGGTAATCCTTTTAGATTGCATCTTTCTCGCCGTTCTTGTGAGGGTCGCGGCTCGGCTTTGATTCTGTGATCAAATATTTATATTCGTCCCCCAGGCCATCTGACTTCCTGAAGATCCTTAGAGTCGTGCCAAAGTGTGTCTCTCTGGTCTTGTTGCATCACTAGCTATCATACTTGTATCGACAAACAGCAACTTCAAACTTGAATATTACTATGAATTTATTCTCCTATTGTTACAATCATAGCTATAGTCTGACAAAGACATCTAACTAACATCTAACATTCATGTTTGTAATATTAATAAATAAATAATAATAATAATATTCTTTATTTTGCTAGGGTAAATCGTCAGTTACCTGATCTTAACGAGGCCCTCAAACATATATACACTATGTACAATAATATATAATATACACTGAATGTTTGTACAAATGTCGAAAAATACAAAATACAAAGATTGATGAAAGATTAATAATAAGAAGAATAATAATAGCATTATTATATTTTATATTATGATTGCCTACTTATAACTTGCGCGCCTACACTCATATAGACACAAATTAACGCACACATGACTTACATGCAGACACTTACGCACACTATTACGCGAGCATGGACGTACGCACACATAGACAACGGACAGACATGTAGACAGACAATCTACCTCAAACGCATTCTTTCTTCAAGGCAATTTTACGGTTAATCTGTTCAATATTTTGAAACTAATTTGTCAAGACTGCTGTTGTTGCGTATGGCAGCTTAGGCCGAGTTCTTAGTGGATAATCATTCAGGAATAACGGCTTACTGATGTATGGCATTGTTCCGGATTGGCTCCAGCGTTAACACGACCTTAAGATATAATGAACTATTCCTACATTTGGCGGGGACTTGTTCATTGTTCATGAAGGCGCTAGATACGTCATTTTATGAATTTATTTGAATGTGACGCCAGACCACAAGTGACTTACGCACACCTGCATGCCCTTATGCACACATGTGGGTACCCATTTATGTACAATTAAATAATAGTGTTAGCTAAGCTCTATCCAACATTAGCCTGAATTGGGATCAATCGAATAGGTAGGGCCCTTAACTCCGTAAATATGTTTCATTATTTACATAAATATATACCTTTATTGTGGTGTAGGTATGTTGGCTGAATAATTTGAAACCAATTTGACAGGATGCATTTGCTGCCCATGGTAGTAGATGCGTCTAGTCAAATTGGCTCCAAATTATCCAACATAAAGTTTATGAACAGTAAATACATACACTTCGTATAGTCAGACCGACTATTTAGCGTTCTTGACCGACTAAGATGGCATTCATTGTTTAGTTTGTTGTGACGTCAACCTGGATGTGATGAAATTGATTATGACGTCATATATTTGATTAATACATTGGATTCATTAATTGGACGAAATTGATTATGACATCATATATTTGATTAATACATTGGATCGAAATTGATTATGACGTCATATACGTGGTTAATATATTGGATTGGATTCATTAATGGTATAAGAATTATTTAGCGGTTTCAAAATGGCTCAGTGATACATCATATAAGAAATAGATATAATTCTATTTTGAAAATTCCAAAGAGAGAGAGAGAGAGAGAGAGAGAGAGAGAGAGAGAGAGAGAGAGAGAGAGAGAGAGTAATTAACTATAATATACTAAAGCTTTTCTATATATATAGTTTATATCGTTTTAGCTTAACCGCTTGGCTGTTGGGTTTCTGCAAATTATGTTTGCCACGCGGTTTAGCTCTTGATGTGCGGAAACATTTGGAAAACAATTTGCCAGAAGATTGATTGTAGCCAAGCCACCAACAATCTCCTGTCAAATTCTCTTCAAACCACTCAGCCCATCCAGTGTTTATTTGCCTTGAAAATTGTTTTGGCTTGTAGCAACTATCTCGCGACAGGACATATTTAGTGACCAGTCATTACTCTAGGTAATATGTGTGGACGTGTAGAGGTCACTAGACAGGACATATTTAGTGACCAGTCATTACTCTAGGTAATATGTGTGGACTTGTAGAGGTCACTAGACATGACATATTGAGTGACCAGTCATTCCTCTAGGTAACATGTGTGAACATGTGGAGGTCACTAGACACGACATATTGAGTGACCAGCCATTCCTCTATGTTATGTATATTTGATGTTGTGCTTATTTAATTTTTCAGTGCCACATAATGGCATTTTCTGGCTATTTTCAATTAGACATTCGGTCAGTTATAGAACATTTTATGATACAACAATATACAGATGTCAGATTCTTAGCATCAGCCAGGTGATATATTGACAGCTGCTGTCCTAGGGTTAGTACACATATTGATGCAAGGCATCAATGGCAAATAGCGTGGCCGGAGATTATTATAATTCAAGTTGAGTTTCAAATTAATTTTTATATATAATATACAATTTGCAGTAGCACAACAGATTGTCCACCAAAGACAGTGACTATATCCAGACCGTGGACCCTACATAGAACAAAAAAGAAATTATACATGTAAAAATGGCACAGCACTATATAATATAGGAAGACATGAGCTTCAAGTTATGTTCAATGTACTGTAAAGATATAGCCATTAGACATGTGATAAATTGACAATATATTTGCAGGACAGAGGGAAATTTATTTATCTTGTTATATTAACATTCAATATTACATAGGCTCTGACTATCATTTTCAGTTTCTTACCTGTCCCATGTAGTGCTGATGGTAGTTGCGATTGTAATACTGATAGTTTCTTGGTAGTGTCATATCTTTAAGATGGTTGTAATGGCATCGGCCTTGGATAGGATTAGCTATGGGCTATAGGAAGAAGTAGATTATATTTTGGGGCAGTCCATCCATCTTTCCGTCCATCTTGTTGACCATTTACGTAAATTCTGGATTTTTTTGTTTGAATATTCAGATTCTATCTGGAGCTAAATTATAGGATATATAGAAAGATTTTCACATTATTGCAAAAAATATTTAATGATAGAATTGTCCAATATCAAGTGAGTTCTAGACGGTATCATGTTCGAAAGCCTGGGTACAAAATGAGAACAGGGATTCTGATACTGAATATATAGTAAATTATTAGTATTTGAAAACTGCAGTCACGACTAAATTGCGTATTTCGAAATTACTTCATAGTAGAATTTTACTCTACTTTATTAGCGCATTCATATATATTCAAACATATCGGTGAAATTCTGGAGCCAAACCTTTTACAAGCAATATGCCAGGACCTATCGACATCTATCCGATTGTGGCTAATGTGAACCAACTATCTTTGAATGGGGACATATTGTGAATAAGTAATTACATGGACATACTTATTAATTATGATATTATTTGATGGTAGAATCGTGCAATATCTCGTACAGCACTGGTAAGTAATAATGCATGGCTAGATGTTCGAAAACTGTACATAGATATTGGTACTTAAATTATTGCCATCTGACAACTTTTGGTCGCTACTAAGTTGTGTATTATAAAATTGCTTTACGGTGGAATTTTTTTTAGTCGATATTATATTAGCGTATTTATATATCTACCTGACATTTTGGGGCCAAACTTATTACAGACAGTAGGCTACCGAAAACCATGGATCTGCCAAAACTTGTGCAAATTTTTGCCATGGAATTGTGTGCTACGAAATTACTTCATGGTAGACATTTTAAGCTGGATACTCCATTAGCGTATTCATATACCGATCTGACCATATGTATGAATTTTGAACCGAATATGGGCCAAACATATTGCAGACAGTATGGTACTGAAAATCACTGATCTGCCAAGATTTAAGCCAATTTTCGGTATGGAATTGCAGCCTATGGAATTATTTCATTGTAGAATTTGCTTTAATCATGACTATAGCTAGCTATGATATGATATCATATTGTTCACAGCTGAAAGTAATTTAAGCTAAATTATACTTTTTAAACTCAGGTTTATGTGGGTGAAAACCTGGGGCCGAGCATAACCTACAGAAATTTACACAAAATTTATACACTATCTCGAATGTTCAGTCTAGTGTTTTATGCTATAATACATAGGGGAAAATGAAACAGACACAGTACATGGTATTGCCGTCATAATATATTAAACCTTTACTGTCTAAATTTGGTGAAGAATGTTAAAATATTTAGATATTGAATGTCCATTTGCAGGCCAAGAGAAAACAGTTTTTGCAGATTTGCCACTGGAATCTGGAATGACTGTCTCGGGAGTCATTCCAGTGGTAAACTATCAAAAACTGTCCCCTCATGGTATGCAATTTGACATTGCTCAAGGTCACTGTAGAGGTCGGTTTGACCAGCTATGCCATGAGGCAGTTAAAATACAATAAGAGATGATGATAGGCCTATGAGGATTTTAAAACTAATTTGACTAGATGCTGTCGGTGCTTATAGCAGCAGCACAGTTAAATTAGTTTCAAAATATTCAACAGAATGTTTATTAAATAGTAAAGACATACAATTTGCACAGCTTACAGACTTTTCAACGTTCCTGATAGCCATAGCTACGTAATTCATTACGTAATTTGACTGTGACGTCAGCCTACATGTGACATAATTGATTATGATGTCAACACTTGCGTGACAGGTTGGATAACTTATACCTTTTTCCATAAGAGAATCGGTCCATTGTGATTGGGTCTACTTGTGTCTGGCAGGGCAATGCTAACTATCTGAATTCTCTTGCTAAAATATGTAGTCACTCAATATAAGTGGGTGGACCACACATTACTAAGTGGTATTGGCCGTTTAATGATCAAATTTGTTCATGACAATTTCAAAGGTGGGGTCCATTTCTAGCTAAGCTCTGTCCGTTCTTTTGGCGTGTTGGAATCAATTTATATACTTTGATTCACGACTTCCCAGAATCCCAATTTCAAGGTAACTATACAGGTAACGTGTGGAATATCCTGAAACTAATTTGAATGGGTGCTTTTGCTGCCTATGGTCGTAACAGTGCCCGCTCAAAGTGCCTGGTCAAATTAATTTCAAAATATTCAACAGAATGTTGATTAAAAAGTAAAGACATAATATTTGTAAACTTGACGGACTATTCAATATTCACGATGGAGCTAGAGACGTCATTCACTAAGCGTTTTGACTATGACGCCTGTGAAGGTTTTATAGGACGCAATTGATAATGGTAAAAAACATACAACGCCCAGGAAAATTAGTTTCAAATTTTCAACAAAATGTTGATTAAATACTAAGGCCACACAATTCGTACAATACCCAGTCAAATTAGTATCAACATATTCAACAGAATGTTGAAGATTGTCTGTATGTCCACATGTTGGATTTGTTAATAAAGATTGTTTGCTTGCTTAGTTTTTTAACACACTGGCAACACGATGACTTCAATTTCCGTGCTAACCTCCCCTTCGGAGTGCACCCATTAGTTTACTTTGTTGATCATCATTTCCCCGGTCAGGGTCGAACCATCATCCTGCAATTCCGCATAGCATCAGCAACCCAGACATCTTTCCGCTGGACAACCGCACCAAGACAAGAATCGGATATACTGATACACTGCCGAATTCATATGAGACTATCTTTTGAATGCACTCCGTATGGTATATTCTATGCCCTCACCCGTTCTCCATCACGACACTGGCAGTAGTTGATTGATTGATTGATTGATTGATTGATTGATTGATTGATTGATTAAATCCCGGGCATTAAATCGTAAAGACATAGAATTCGTACACTTGATGGACTATTCAATGTTCCTGATGAAGCTATTTACATCATTCATCACGTATTTTGATTGCGACGTCATCATACATATGACGTATATCATTATGACGTCATATGCTTGGGTGGCAGATCAGATCCATCCATTATCATAGAGATATCCTATGCCCATTTGCAGACCATGAGACCGTTGTTTTTGGCACTTTACCATTGGAATGATAGGCTCAGTTATCGAGCCAGTCATTCCAGTGGTAAATTTTCAAAAATGCCTATCTGTTAGATGTAAATGGTAGTTTCTCAAGATTACTACAGAAGCCATTTTGGTCAGTTTAATCGGGACGAGTGTTGAAGTGGAGGTTAAGAGATGTACGTGGGTACAGTGGGACAGATCACAATACTATTTTATTTCTGATGCAAATGTACAGTCAGCAATTATCCCAGGCCACCAGCTAGTAGTGCAACTAGCCCCAATAGTGCGGGTATGCGTTTAATGCGCACGAGAAATATAGACAATATATCCTAAATCTGCGATTCCAATCTAAATAGAGACGCTCTCATTAATAATAATAATACATATATATATATATTTATATACATATATATATATATATATATATATATATATATATATATATATATATATATATATATATATATATATATATATATATATATATATATATATATCGCTCTTGTTAGTGTTAGGAGATCTGGCGAGAACGTGAATGACCACAATCCCTCGTGAAAACTGGCAGCGCCGGCAATGGACCTTTCCAGTCTTAGCTATGCCCCGCTCACCTCTAGCTAAGCTCCACCCACACTTCACAGTGTTGGGATCGATCGATCCCCGCGAGTTGCCCTGACTGTCAATTTCCTAAAATCTATACAGGTACAGCGCTGACTATTTTGTAACTAATTTGACTGGGTGCTGTTGCTGTGTATGGCAGCAACAGCACCCAGTCAAATTAGTTTCAAAATATTCAACAGAATATGTACAAAATAGTAGACATGCAATTCTTGCAACAACTCATAGTCCGTCTTCAATGGACCTTTCCAATTGTTTCCTTTGATTATATGGCGTCATAGCCAACTAAGTGACGTGCGTGCTGACATCATAATCATTACATCATAAATGATTCTATTTGGCCCGTCTTTAACTCTTAATCGTCCAACACGTTGTAAGAATTGTATGTCTGCTTTTTAATAAACATGCAGTTTAATATTTTGAAAACAAATTAAACTGGGCGCTGTTGCTGCCGTAAGCAGCAACAGCACCCTTACGGCAGCAACAGCAGTGGGTCAAATTAGTTACAAAATATTTAACAGCCTACCTGTATAGTTTTCTGGAAATTGATAGTCATGTATTTAAGGGATCGATCGATCTCAACACGAGCAAGGTGTGTGTGGAGCTTAGCTAGAGGTGGGCGGGGACTAGCTGAAACTGGAAATTTCCATTATGCGTTCGTGACGTACTTGTCTAAGTCATTCATGACGTCATAATGACGTCATTGATTATGATGTCATTCTACACGTCACGTAATTGATTACGACGTCATGTGATGGATGGATAATGTGGAAAGGTCCATTCTAGACACAACAAGTGAATGCATAGCGCTGAGCGGCCACGGAAAGAGATGATAGGCCTACATGCACATCCGTCGTAGTCATCGTAATTTATATACTTACTTTGAACAATGACTTCCCAGAATCCTCTTTTCACGGTAACTATGGAGGTGAGCTGTTGAATATTTTGGAACTAATTTGGCTGCTGCTTGTTAAATAGTAAAGCTTTTCAATTCGTGCAGCTGAAAGACTTGCATGTTCCTGTTGGACATAGCTACGCCAGTCATTACGTATTTTGACTGTGACGTCACATGCCTGGGAACTAATTGATCTTTCGATTATATGACGTCATAGCCAACTAAGTGACGTGCATGCTGACATCATAATCATTACATCATAAATGATTCTATTTGGCCCGTCTTTAACTCTTAATCGTTCAACACGTTGTAGGAATTGTATGTCTGCTGTTTAATATTTTGAAACTATTTTGACTGGACGCTGTTGCTGCCGTAAGCAGCAACAGCACCCAATCAAATTAGATCAAAATATTTAACAGCTTACCTGTATAGTTTTCTGGAAATTGATAGTCAGGGATCGATCGATTCCAACACGAGCGGAGCTTAGCTAGATGTGGGCGGGGACTAGCTCAAACTGGAAAGGTCCATTATGCGTCCGTGACGTACTTGTCTAAGTCATTCATGACGTCATTGATTATGATGTCATTCTACACGTCACGTAGTTGATCATGACATCATGTGATGGACGGATAATGTGGAATGGTCCATTCTAGATACAACCAAGTGAATGTGTAGCGCTGAGAGGCCACGGATAGGCCTAAACGCACATCTGTCGCTGTCGTCGTGATTTATATACATACTTTGAACCATGACTTCCCAGAATCCCATTTTCACGGTAACTATGGGGGTGAGCTTTTGAATATTTTGGAGACTAATTTGACTGGGTGCTGCTGCTTATTAAATAGTAAAGCTCTTCAATTCGTACAGCTGAAGGACTTCAATGTTCCCTGTTGGACATAGCTACGCCAGTCATTACGTAATTTGACTGTGACGTCACCCTCCTGAGGACAGGTTGGTGGCGGGGGTGGGGGGGGGGGGGGGGAACTAATTGATTATAACGGCAAGGCTCTTCAATATCTGACCGCTCTTGCTAAAATATGTGCTCACTTAAGTGATTCGACTGATTAGGCTATGTTATACAGCTCATAAATAAGTTAACATACTTACAAAACATAAACAGAAATTCTGTCGTGTTTTGCAAACATGTTAATTTATTCTTTAGATGTTCTATACCATCCAGTAGGCAGTTTTACAGTACAGCTCATACATGTAAATAAGGAACTATATTTGCAAAGAAAAACAGAAATTCCACCTTGCTTTGAAAACGTTTAAATTTATTTTTGAGGTCTTCTATACCAAACGGTGTCAGGTTTCACGGAAACTGGGAGATAAAAAAACACTAACCATTATCTTTCTGCTTTCAAAGGCTAGGCCTAGTTGTTTCACGGTCATTACAAGAAAGATTTGTGTAGATTATGTAAACAATAATGCTGAAAATTGTCTACATGTGTGCAGCAACGGTTTACGGCAGCAGTTTCCAAATGAATACAAGTTATCATATAGTTATCATATGTAGATAAATATTTGTAATTTCAGCGATGTATGCGTTGGGGTTTTAACGCATTTCTGTCATTCTCACCGCCTCTCAGTAATACCGTATTTCCCCTATTTGTTTTTACCGTAGATTTGTAGTTCCGTATTGTGCATGCTATTTAAGCATAATTTCTATTCCAATTAACAAAAAATTATTTACTTGATCGTCTGCGTCAGATGTCAGTCAGTCAGTGAAGATCCAGCGGTCGAGACATCTATCCCATTCCCCCCATAGTAAGCGTATGTGTATGAGCGATCAAGCCAATATATATCCTAAATCTATGGTTCCAACTAAAAATAGAGGCACGCTCTATCTATCTCTCTAGTGAGCTGTTGGAGACCACAATCCTTTGCGCATAATGGTCGCGCCTATACGCAGTTCTAGCCCTAACCCGAATATAAGCGTAGCCGTGAGCGGAAACGCAATAAACCCTCCCAAATAGACTAAATGCCTACACGGGTATTGACATGCGGCAAAATAGTGTTGTGGCGAGTTTGTCAGTTATACTAAACGCTACCTTCAACAAACTACTTTACTGTGAAACAGACGTGTTTAATTGGCATGAATATGTTAATCATTGTTACTTATAGCATGATATTAAGTCCTTATCACTCTGATGTCAAACCTTTTATTTTTAAGGAGTCTGTCGAATTCATACGCGTGTGTATTTTGGAAATAATGTTGCTGTTAGCTTTTGCTGTCTTAAATAGAAACAGCTTTCAGCGACATTAATTCTAAGATGTACATCAGACTCTTCAAGAGGATGGTAGAACTTTGACAGCAGATTGATATACGTGTTATCACGTATCAGTATGTAGTGTGCGAGGAAATATTTTTGAGTAAAACGGAGATCGAGAACGCATTTTTCAGGCTAAAATGTGTAATATTTTTTTGTCAATTAAAAGTCCATATTTACGACTAAAAATGTATATTTCCTATGGTGCAAGTGACAACAAATATATTTATAACAAGTTTACTGAAAACTGCTGCTGCCTATAGCAGCAACAACTTTTCGTCAAACTGTTGTCAATATAATCAGCTGATAATACAATTGTCACTAGATAAAGATAACAATTTGGCTGAAAATCGTTGACGCAACAACTTTCAATCAAATTGTTCTCAAAATAATTAGCAGTGTAATCAACGGTGCACGACTTGCTGAATATATTTCGCGCAATTTTATTGACAATTATTTCTTACCCAGGCAGCAACAGCGTTGTAAAATTTTTCTCAGAATAATCAGCGGACTTCCTGTTTTGTTTGCGAGTAACTTTCACGGAGAACGACGTCTAAATGTAATTTACACTAAACTTAGAAACAGATGCAGCCAATGAAAAGGGCCACTTATTTAACATCGTCGTGTCGTG